>VXBI01000013.1:314-168159 GCA_013397375.1 Toxostoma redivivum | reverse complement strand
GGCAATAGTCCAAATATAAGTATTGGGNTGTGCTGTCATCAAGCAGGCCAAGCAGGTGAAGCCCCCTGATATGGGGGGCAATAGTCCAAATATAAGTATTGGGAAACCTGGCAGATTGACTACATCACACTGCCTCAAACTCGCCAAGGCAAGCGCTATGTGCTGACCATGGTGGAAGCCACCACTGGATAGTTGGAGACTATGCCACTGCTCGGAACACCATCTTTGACCTTGAAAAACAAGTTCTTTGAAAGCATGGTAGCCCTAAGAAAATTGAGTCAGACAATGGGACTCATTTCAAGAACAGCCTTATAAACACCTGGGCTAGAGAACATGGCATTGAGTGGGTGTACCATATTCCCTACCATGCACCAGCTGCAGGGAAAGTTGAACGGTGCAATGGCCTACATAAAACTACCTTGAAGGTACTGGGTGAGGGAACATTCAAGAACTGGGAGGATAATCTACCGAAGGCCACATGGTTAGTGAGCACCCAAGGTTCCGCTAACTGAGCAGGCCCTGCCCAATCTGAAGCCTTGGGAATACCAGACAGAAACAAAGTTCCAGTGGTACACATGAGAGGTATGCTAGGAAAAACTGTTTGGGTGAGTCCTGCCTCCAGCAAAGACAATCCCATCCAAGGAGTTGTACTTGCTCAGGAACCAGGTTGCACCTGGTGGGTAATGCAAAAGGATGGAGAAACACAATGCATACCCCAAGGAAACCTTGTTTTAAGATAAAATACCAATAATACTGTGCCTGTATCTGTAACTGCATGTATGTATATAATGTAACGGTTTTAATTTGATATAGCATATTAGTATGGAAAAAATTCAGGGGTGGATAATGTTGGGGGTTAAATAATTTCCTTTTCTTTCTGTGGAATTTTTCCCATTGTTATGCTAAGTATTTGTGGCTACATCTTAGTAATAGTTTTCTCTTGCAGGAAGGTGCGGGGAACAAAGGGAAACCGGAAAAAGGAATTGGGCGGGGGGGACAGGGGTGGTCGCTTGGGCTGGGGCTCTCATGTGCTTGCTCGCACATGGAGTTGGAGGAAGACAGTCAGGACTCCTGCCTAACATCCTCCCCGCAATCCCAACATCGGGAGCTGCGTTCCCTGCTGTCAGACATCGCAGTGTAGCTTTCCTGCTTCATCCTACTACCTACTGCCGAGCAGCACGGCCGACACCGTGAGGGAGGAGCGGCCCCTGCCATCCCTCTCACCCCTGGACCACCGCCACCACCATCACCCCAGCCCTCTCCAGCCTGCGCGGGACCTTCCCTGTCCACAGCACCAGTAACTGAGCTCAGGGAGAGGGAGCCTGCATCCAAAAGGGACTAGGACTGAGCTATACTGTTCTGTTTGCCTTGTTAGATATATTAGTAAAGAACTTTTATTCCTATCCCTATATTTTCTGCCTGAAAGCATCTGATTTCAAATTATAATAATTGGAAGGGAGGGGATTGCACTCTCCATTTCAGAAAAAAAGGGTTCTTGCCTCTCCTTATCAAATACCTGTTTTTCAAACCAAAACAACATTGAAAGTCATGTATGAATTACTGCTTTAAATGCAAGATGTAAAGATACTTATGATAGCATACTGAAAGCCATTGTTTCCAGACATATTTAAACATTTTTAAAACAGGTACTGAGATTTGATATTCTCAGTGCCATACAGATTGCTTAGAATAGCAGTGTAGAAGCTTATCTTGTAGCAAATTTCATGTACCTCATCACTTGTTCGAGTCCATGAGGATACTGGGGGAATATTTAATTTATTATCCTTTGCCTGCAGGGTGATTTTGACAGCGAAGGTATTCTAAGAAGTCTTTAATATTTTATATTTTTGTCTTGTTAGCTGTTTTCTTTTGCATGTGATATTTAGGTTTTTTCGTGAATAAGACATTCTTTTATTTCTCCTCCCTTTGCATAAAGATGGTGCAGGGAATGGAAACTAATGTATTTTTTATTGTGCTGCGAAGGACTGCAACATATGTATAATGCACACATTCAGACTTTAATGATCTAAAAGTAATGGAAGCTCCTGGTATCTGTTTGAATGCTAACATGTAGTGTTTATCTAATCTATTAAAAAAAAATATTTGCACTATAGCAGAAAGTAATTTTATGGCACCGACACAGTTTATCACTGCTCTGGTCCACTTTTCATATATGAGCCTTTTGAGACATTTGTGATTATTTTGGTGGTAGCTCTTTGACATCATTTATCTGAGGCTTCTTTGTGTATGTGCTTCAGGTCGGCCTACTGCCACCTTTGACTGCACTGGGTCCCAGTCTTTTCATAACCAAGCTTTGCTTGAGAAAATCAGCAGTGTGCTATACTTCATTCCTCAAGTCCTGTTTTTCTGGCCCACTGCCTACAACCCCTCATCTTGAAGAAAGCAGGGCATCATACAGCATGGCTGCTCCTGGGCTTCTGGTGAGCTCTGTGGTTGCTTCCAGAAGTGCTGGCACTAAGCTGACTTAGTTGGCTGAAAAGTTTGGTGTTTCTGCCCTGTTCTGCCCTTTTTGTTCCATTTTCAGACTCGCAGAGATGTAAGCCAGCCATGCCCAGGTGGGTGCAGCGGAGGCCAAGCAGTGCTTATTTGCTTGGGCTCTGCCTGAGCCTCAAGAGCAGTAGGTCAGTGTTGTGTTCACAGGAACAACTGTTGAGTGGCACAGCAGGGATGGCCTTTGGGCTGTAACAGTGCAAAGGTGGGAGCTGTTTATTGAGAAAAGCAGAAGAGGCTCTGGAAATGAGGATGCTGACAAAGTACAGCAATAATATAATGCTTTGCATTATACTGGCAAATTATTAGACCTGACAAAAACAATATACAGGTCAAATGCAAGATGGAACTGGACTCTGATTTAATGTTAGCAAAGGACTGGTTTAAACATGAAGTCTCCTTTGGAGGATAAAGGTAACAGGTTTTTGCCTTGAAATTGCTATAAGTACGCAATAATTTTCTCTAGGAACTGCTTCTTTCCCTCTCTGGTGCATGCATGCACTCAATACATGGCCTGACTTATTTTGGTCATTGCTATGGAGCTTTTCTGGGGGAGTTTGCCTGTTTGAGTACAGTTCTCTCTTAACTTTCAACCTGGTGTTACAGTCTCTGTGTTTGTGGTAGGGTAGCAGAGTTCTCCACCTTATAGTTGGGACCTGGCTTTACCCCAGCTGCACAGGGCAGTGGCAAGAAGAGCAAAATGCAAGAGTAGGGGAGACAAGTCACTACAAGATGGGCTTGGGCAGATGATAGCTCTGGGAAAGACAGGCAGGGAGAAAAGAGACACAGAAGGGCTGCATTGCAGATGGACCATGAGCAGAATGCATTGCTGGCCTAATTTCACAGGAATCTATATAAATTTTGAGTGCTGAAAAAGCTGTGCTAGACCCCACCTGTAGTCGCAGCTGCTTGTTTTATGTGACTACTTTAAAATAACTATACCCTTTCTAGGAGGTTGATGTTCCATCTTTAGGTACCAGCAGTCTTGGAAAAGCAGCTGATTTTGGGCAGATGATTAAGACAAGCTTTGTGGTATCCTGTTATTAGCTGGGATATGCTGCTACAATGCTACAAGCTAACATCTGAAGCTTCAGAGCAGTGAAATGCTGTGCTTCATTTGTGCAGCCACTGCTGATAAAATATTTAGTGGCACTAAGTTTTTGGCTCTGATGTATGCATCATTTGCTGTAAAGGTATTGAGAGGCTTTTTAGTGTGTGCAAGTTGGATTCCTCAGATCAGAGCCATAAGGAACCAACATCACCATGGTCCTGTACTGGGATGCATAACCTTGAACCAAGAACTGTAAGATAATGTGATCCTTGGCAAAATGAGGGCCAATATGAGATGCTGAGGTTAGGCTGGGGGTGCCCCTATTGAAGTGAATTCCCAGCCTTTGCTTTTCTCTTGGAGTTAGTTCTCTCAGGGAACCCAGACAGAAGGAATTGCCTCCCACAATATGGAATAGCCTAATGGTCTCTTAAACATGTATTTAGTAAAACATGATACCCAATATCAATGTTGGCTTTGACCAGGGGAATCCAAGTCAACCTCTCCCTCTTTTGTGTGATTATGCAGATGATCAGCAGACCCTCCAGGTATTTCCTCTGCTTTCTCAGGTGAGGAATAAGCTTCGTCTCCCTGGCCCCGGATAATTCTCTTGGCAAACGGGGGAGGAGAGGTTAAGTTGTCTGAAGAGGAGAAGCTCATCTGCTTTCTGGGTGCGTGCAGCCCAGAACTGGTTCACAGCCATCACTGTGAACAGTGAACAGTAGCCAAAGGGCCATCCCACTTTCAGCAGTCAGTTTCAGTGGTGGCTGCTGCAGCCTGAAGCTACAGGTTCTCCCAGTGCAGTTGCTGGATCTGGTTCTTCAGGGACTGGGAGTGATGCTTCACCAAGGACTGACTCAGGCAGTCATTGCCTGAGACCTCCATATCACCTAGAGATAAAAGTCTAGGAAGACAACACTTGAAGAGGGAAAACCTGGGTTGTAATACCACGCCTGATGGTTCAGCATTAGATTTGTAGTGGGAGAGCTGAGGCTGCTTTTGCCTCCAGCAGTCTAAGAGATGCCAGCACTTGTCAGGGAGAATGGGGTGAGAGATTGGGAGTACTAACAGGTTTAGCTTTTTGCTTTTAATGTCATGATGCAAATCTGCCCTAACTATTTTGAAAAGTTGACAAATTAAGTCCCATTCTAGGTGTAGAGCTCATCTCTGAGTAAAGTGCATGGAGCTCTGCTGAAAGCAAGACGTGTAAGCCAAATAAAAGCTGCCTTTCCTTTCTCATCATGCATCCCTGTCTGGAAAGAGCAAGAGTAAGTTACTTTCAAGTGTCATTGGATAATAGCTTTTTGGGAAAAACCTGATCCTTATTTATTGTTATAGAAGCAGGGAATTAGTGCAAGGTATCAAGACTCCACCTCCTTCGCAATTTATCTACAATTTTGCCTGCAAATTCAATAAAATTGGATACAGCCAATCAGCCATCTCCACAATGAAATTACACTGTGTGCTCAGCCTGGCTTTGCTTGGAGGACTTCAAAATTTTCTATGTTGAGTTTTCCCATCACAGGAGCTGTCTCAAGCTGGCTCACCTGCTGACTGTACCTTGCAGCGAGAAAAGCAGGAGGCAAATTTCTGAAGTTGTGTGTTACTCACTCTCTATCAAGTATAAAAATAAATGGGTATAAACCTTGCTCCAACCTTGTGAGATTTGTGTCACTACTTAATTTTTCTTGCTATCCCTGTAGACTGAAATGATATCCCAAGTCCTTATCCCAGAAAATGTAAGGCTCTCAATATGTAGATAAGCTGTGGGTGCCTTAGGCTCACCTCTCCTTAGGACTGACTTGTTAAAATAATGGCTTCTAAGTTAGGAATCACTCATTCTGATCTGAATCATCTGATATTGTCAGAGAACAGTTAAAAAATGCCACCGCCACTTTATTGATGAATTTTAGTATGTTCAAAAAAGTTGTGCAAGTCAAGAGATGGAGTACTTACAACCTCTTGCTACATCTACCTTTAAAGCTATAAAGTAAAATATCTTCAGGGGCCTAAAATAATAATATATTGAAACTATAAGGCTTGTACTTCAGAGTGTAATTTACTCACCAAACACTGAGGAATTCATCTATTAGGAATATTAGTCTGCAAATGTGTGTATTAAAGATGCTTTATTATTTTATGCTTTTCATGGTAGCATTTTCTTAAGCACTTATTTTTATAAACTATGTTTGAAACGAGCCAGATACAGCTTTTTCCAAAGCTGTGGAGATTCAGAGACTGCAGAACATGGGCTTGAAATTCAGTGCAGGTCAGTAGATTTCTATTTGCAATTTTTGTAATGCATATGATTGATATGTTAAACCACATATTTGCTTCAGCAAAGCAGAAGTGCCACTAGAGGGTGGTATTCTTACAAAAAGAAAAAATTAATTAGGAATCTCTTTTCAGAATAAAATAATTTATACTCTCCTCCTACACCTTTATAAACATGGGATAGATTTTACTATTCTAGTGAGATTTGTTTGAGTCTTGCTGGTTTTTTTCCTCATAGAGTGATTTGTGTTCTATTTTAGCTGTAAACAGCAATAGCAGGTGTCTAGTTTCATATCTTAATATATATATGAATACTAAAATTATGTTGTTTCATCTTCTCTGCAAGAAACTTTTTTATCAATTGCCAAAAAAAGCTGTAAAAGAGCTTTTATGATTGTTTTTCTCTTGAAAACTACCCATTCCCTTAAACTTCCATTCCAGTTTAGAAAAAATGGAGTAGGTTTGTTCTTTCCTTTTTTTTCTTAGACAGTGAAAAAATGAAAAAAAAATTGTTTACCAAGGCTGTGCAATATGATCTGTTAAAGGCCTCATAGGGAGCATTAGGCTAGAGTTTAAGCCTAATGCAAAGTAATAGGATTTTGACAGTCTTCTGTGGGAAGAGCTACTGTGGTATATAAGCGTAAATATATGCAGCATATCAGTGTGTGTATATATGTGTGTGCACATATGTGTGTGCATATGGAGTGTGGTATGTGTAGGTGTTTGGTATGTCCATATACATCTGATAAATGGTTGTATTGTCCCAGCTGAAGTATGGCCAGACCACTGGGCAGTGGAGGCTGAGGGGCAGGGATGGGGCAGCGCAGGGGCTGGGTGTCTCAGGCCCTGGGGCCCCACATCCTTGTGCTTCTTGGGGTTGTCATAAAATCACAGAATGGTTTGGGATTTTGGACTGGGAGGGACATTAAAGATCATCTGGTTCCAAGCCCCTTCCATGGGCAGAGATACCTTTCACAAGCCCCACAAGATGGGTTTGTGCTTGGGCACAAGGGCTGTGGGCAAGTGCCTGTGCTTGGCATGGAGGTGGAGAAGTTTTGCCAACTCTACAGCCTGCACCCGCCCCAAAGAGAACCTGCAGGAGGCAGAGGAGGAGGAGGGAAAGTGGAAGGAACACAAGGGTCAAAGGAGGAGCCAGCAGGACCTTCTCCCATCTGTCCTACAAGTGGAGAGCAAGCCAATTTCATGGCTCCTTCAGCATGATTGATCCACCTGCAGCACCTGGGAGTGAGGGCTTGGTGTGCCTAGGAGTCAGGTGGGAATAGTGTCCCCAGACAGCAACAAACTCCTCCCAACCTGTTGCATCCTTTTATGATGACAGCCAAGCTTGTTCTTCATCCTCTGCCCCCAGACTTGGTCAAACCCCAGTAATAACTGTATTTATTTTTCCTTCTTTGGTTTTGGAAGGTAGCTGGATGTAAGACATTGTCTAACCACAGCCCTTTGGGCTTTGATGTGATCTGAGAAGCATTAGTGTATGCTTCTCTGCTGCTGTTTTACATCACTGCACACAACAACTATGATGCTGGGGGGCAGCGCTGCCGCCTGAGCTGGAGTATTAAAATGATGATCACGTGGGGTTTGGTGATGCAGTAAATGTATTCCTGCACCATGACAATTTTGAAATCCTGGCTCTTTGGGGGATTTTGAACTGATACTGGGACTGTGTGAGTAGGATGCAAATGCAGCATGCAAAGCCACCCTGTGGTGTGCTGGATTAATAGAACAGATTTTCAATGAATCACTGGGAAGATAAAATTTTGTCCTTGCATTTAATCTTAGCCTGATAAATCACTCGAGGTGGGGGGAAACCACAAATCCTTCAGTAAAATATATGCAATTAGTGCTCTGATGATGAGATAGACATGGGTTTGGAGAACTGGCAGTGGTGGGGAGCTTGGCTGACAGTGTGGGGCTGGGGTAACATGGAAGGAGGTTGGATTACACTGCAAAAAGACAGGTTGGGGTGAGAGCAGCAGCAGAGCAGAGCTAAATGCCCTCATGGCTCCTCCTCATTTGCCCACTGGCCACTGAGTGTGTGGTTAAAAACTAATAATGTTCACAGTTACTACAGCAATGTTGTGGCGTGAGTTGTCATGGTGATGGAGCAGAATTTCTCATCACGTTCCTCCAGGAGTGTGATGGATGCCATTCTGGGAGGTTCTGAACCATTTGCCTCATATGCACAGAAACACTTGCACCTGCTGTAGTCAGTAAACATGCCCTTCTGGTGTCATTACCTGGTTTTCCATGTCCTGAAGCTACATTTTTCTTTCACATTTATAAAGTTAAGAACACTCTGATAAGCCATAAATTGCTAAGCCAAACCTAATTATGTGCACTATCATTATACAACTTGTGTCAATAAAACATAGTTCTGGCACTGGGGCTGTTCCAAATATTTTTTGTGTGCTCTTCACCTCTGTGTCTGCCAATGACACAACTCAATTGGGGATTAGGCACCCATTTGAGAAAAGTAATTTTAAGCTGATTTGCTTCAAATACTCCCATTTAACACAGAAAAAAATGTATGTTCTGCATTGGAAATGCATCTTTTTTGCAGTTTTATTTAATTGCCTTTGCTTTCTCTTACTCATTGGGTTTTAATACGCTGTCTTTTTCCCTTACTCATGAGCTAGGCATGAATTCCTCCTTGTCAGGGCCTTTTTCTTATAGGTGATTCAACGGACCAGTGCACTGTATGCAAATGATATTGCTTTCAATGTTCTTTGTTTAGGAGATTGGGTGTAATTCCTATTTCACCCCTGTAGGAACCAAGAGCATACTTATCAGCTGTGTTTCTGCAATTGTGCAAGAAAGCAACCTCCTAGACTGCAGAGCACATTCAGCCAATTTGATTTTGTAAGGATAAAAATGCATTCAACTTGGCACAGGGTGATGTCTATCTTAAAAGAACATAATATTCTGTTCATTAGCTACTATTAAAAATCCCTAAACCCTTCACCACATGTCAGTTTCTGTGGTAAACCATATTTTTCAAAATGAAGCCTGATAAATGGCAGTAGTGGTGTTTCACATCAGGGCTTACACATTGCTTTCATAAACACTGATTTGCAGGCACCAGGAAGTCCAGGAAAGGGAGAATAGGGATTTGGGTTGTACAACCTAATTTTCACCAATATTTCATAAGTGTCTCCAATTTAATTTTGTCCTGTGCTTTTTTGCAGGTAAGTTTTGGGTGTGCCAGCAGAACTGTATTTCCTTTTCCTACAAAATATTCCAGGCTTTTGCTCACTTGAATCTTTCAAGTATTGGACTTAAATCCAGCGTGTCCTTGGGTTGTCCCATTGACACTAAAAAATAATCACAAAGGAGGGGGCTGCAGTGCCCATCCTATTCTCCTGATGTTGTATCAGCTCTGGCACCCTTTCAAAGCCTTTTCAGATAATCCCTGCTATCTGCTAGGATCTACTCAGTTTACTTTTGTTTGGGTTAATGGAAGTCTGTAGTCATGGGGCAATTAGAACTAAATGAAGTATGAAAGACTTCATAGGATCTTTATTTGGATATCTAGTCAGGCATAAACTGTGATGTCAGTGCAGCTGTGTCCCATATCGGATGATGCCAGTGCATAAAGATTTGTAAGCTGTGCTATTGTTCTGCAGGTATAATACTGTATATGATTTTTGGCAAGTGATCTCAAGAAATCTCACACCAAGGTGTGATTTTTTTCTACCTTATCAATCTTTCTAATGATGAAAGAAAACTGGCTTCTCAAATCATGAGTGACTCTTGAATTACACTGGTACAGATTAGAAGATTTATGCCCTGATTTGTTGATTGCTCCCACCCCTCTTTCTCCCAAGTAAAAGACAGTTTCTGTCACTGTATTTTGAGAGAGGTGGATTTAAATGTGTTCAGCTGCTGAAAAACTTTGAAGCTCGATGAGATGAAGGATACTATTGGAAGTCACACAACTAGAGACTGCTCACAAGATTAGACAACCTGCAAGTCCACTAATGAGTAAATTTGGATTTTGTGAGCGCTGAGGAAACTTTTCAGCAATGCTAAACTAAATCTACTAGATACTGTTAAACCCTTTGTCTTTGGGGAAAGTGTTTATTTACATGGACAGCATTGGTTCAGAAATTTGTTCTCTTGCTATAAGGAATGCTGCTGAAATATTTTAATAGGAAGTTCTGATGAGGGAATGTTTGTCCTAGTGATTTTTGCAAGATGTTTACAATACAAACTATTGCAGTTAGTAAGTTAGTAGAGACAATTTTAAACAGAAGTGAAACTCTGATATGTACATCAACTGCTTCTTTACATGTCAAGGAGCGTTAATGAGATGTTGCAGCACACTACAAAGGACTACCAAAAGAAATTGGCCTAGTGTGGCCCATGCTTTTTCCTTCTTTGAACAAAGTCAAGCAAGAGATGACAGGCTCTTGATGCTCTGCCATGAATGGACTGCAGAATACTGATTGTTAAAATGCAAAATCCAGGAGGGAGGAGAAGTTGGCATCCATGTGAAGGAAACAGGGATGTTCATGAATGGATTTTGATGGTGGAAAACACATGCACTGCATCAAAGATGATTTCAACATGGGATATTGTCCCCTTGAGTCTTCCCAAATATGAAAATACATGTATATTCATAAAATGCTTGAGGAATGTTATCCCTGTTTGGATCTGTCAGCTTAGGAAAGATATCAGGGAAATTTGCAAAAGCCTTGGGAGTGGGAAACACCTATCCTCCAGATTTGGGGCAGGGGTGTGAAACCTGTTTGCATGTTTGTTTTCATATGTATGTGTAATGGAGACTGGAAACAGAAACCAAGAGGTATTGATTTTGTCCTTGCAGAGATCCAGAAGTAGTTGGTTGCACAACAAATGGGAGAAATGAAAAATGATGTAGCAGTTTAATCAAGAGGCTTCTAAAAAAAAAAGTGGGGATTATTTCTATATAAAACACTAAAATCTCATCAAGGGACACTTGATGTTATCAGGTACATTTAAAAGGAAGAAGTCTCAAAAAGATAACATTTATGAAAAGTCAGTGGCTGCAGGACATTTTCAAACCAAAAATGATTAACACATGGAGTTTAAAAGGTGGCAAATTTCCATCCCTTCCTGTGGTGCTCACAACTGAAGGAAACGCATAGGAAGGATCTTTAGGTAGGTAAGAGCTGAGACTCGTAAGTATGGGGAAAGACTTACCACTTATAAGGATGTTAGGAAAACCTCAAATTATATGACTTATAAATATACCTGAACTCCTCTTTGGGTCCTGCTAAGCCATGGGCAGCATGTGCTGCTGGAGGGAGGAAGAGCAGTAGGATTTCAGTGTCCTCAGATTGCTGAGCCGAACTGCTTAAATAAAACACAAGGCTACTAAATTTTTCATCTGTCTCTCTCAAATAGAAGTTCTTAGTCTGATAACTTTTCCTTTGCATTCTTAAGTATTACTATTTTAATAGCAGTATTTGGTCCTCAGCAGCCTGACTTGTACTTTGGGTTTTCTCTGTGTGCCCTTGGGGCTTTCTCTGCTGAGGAAGCTGAGACATCCCAAAGCTGTTTGCCAGAACTGACCTGGAATTTTCTAGTAAGTCATCGTGCCATCAGGAAATGCCACTTTGTGAAGCTCAGGATATTTCCCAAAGACGTACTTCAGAGCAATGTTTCATTCTAGAAAGAACGAAACAAACAAAACAGTATTTTTCTTATGTTAAAGCAGAGTTGTTTTATATAAGATTTTAGAATCCAATGCATTTATCCTATAAGCATAAAAACTGCAGTAAAGCATTTCAATAAAATATTTCTTTATGAACAAGTTCTTTTGTCCATTTTTATTTTGGAAAATATATTTAAGCTTGCAGAATTTGCTGTGAAAGGGGAAATCCTATTAAAGCCAGCTTTGTTTTCTCTCTCTGTGCTGCTTTGCTTTGGTGTGTCTTGTATCAACGAGGTGTTCAGCTGTGCAAGAAATAACAATTTTCTCAGTTTGTGATTGACTTTTTGATTTCTTAAACTTATTTTCTGTATGATATCTTTACAGTCCAAGCTTTTGTAATTTATAACTTAGGTATACAATACTTCACTAAGATGAAATGTGGAGTTAATATCCTATATATGGAGTGAGAGATGCAGTTTAATTTAATTCTTGAGTCTCTTAAAAGACAGCAGGACTTTCTGGTTTGGTGTTTGGATCTGGAAGAGAGCGTATCACTTGTAAAATAGTCAGATTTAAATAGAAGCTATTCAAGGGCTGTTGGATACTTTGGTTTAGACCCCTTGGAGGATTTTTCCTTTAAAAAATTCAGACAGTATATTTTTCAGTACAAGCCAATAGAATAAGTCTTATGTTCCTGTATAGGTTTGCTGGGAACTGGGATTTTGCTCAAGGCCAAATGCCAGTGCTCCCACCACAAGATGTGCATTCAACTCCCCTTAAAAGGTAAACCTCATGGAAAACCCACACAAATTATGAAAAACTGTTATGAACAGAACCGTGAATTTTTAATATTCAGTTACCCTGAGGTACAAACTAGAGCTTAAAATAAATTGTTTTATATTTCATACTCTGAGTAGTGCGTGCAACTACATGAAGGGGAATGAAGTTTCCAAAGTACTCTCTGCTTTGGATTAAACTGGACAGTTTTACAAACCATCATTCTGGAGACAGAATTGTACGAGATCTATGTGTGGGCACAAAATCTGGTGGTGCGTTTCATTGCCTGACCGTGTCTAGTGTCTCACCTCCTGCATGATCCAGGCTCCTTGCACAGCCTCAGTGGCCAGCTCAGTGTGGGCTGCCACTTGTGCCTTTAACAACATGATAGGGGGCACAAAATGACTTGTGGTGGATAGGAAGCGTGACAGGAATTTAAGCATCACTTTTCACCTGAATTACAGTGACCATTTTTCTTCCTCCCCAGTCTTCTAAGTGTTGAAACATCTCCAACTTCCCCCAGGCCCTGCTGCTTCCTTTCCCTGCACACCCTGTCCTGGCAGCAAGGATACCCTGCAGCAAAATATCTCCCAACACTTGGGTACATGAGAGCAAGTTGGACCCAGCTTGTTGCCTCTTTGGCTGAATCTGTTGTCCCGTCTTTTTGCCACTCTAGCACAGAATCATCTTCTGTCCAGTTTAAGAGCACCCCACACTCAGATGTCCTGACTGTGTCCTGACCCTGTCAAACCCTGCCCCCAGTGTTGTGGGACACCAGAGGTGCTGGGCAGCATTTCCCAGAGACAGGAGTGAATTACAAAAGACCTGGAGAGAAGAGCACCTGTCCCACTTCAGTGCTATCTTGAGAAAGATAGTTATGGACAAACCTGATTATCCCTCACTCTTACTCAGAGTACTACAAGCAACACTGGAAAATATTCCTGCACATAAGCATAACCTCAAAGTGATTTGTATTTCCTTTTGCAGAATTGCAGCAACCAATTCTACCAGCACCTAACTCTACTAGCATTTCTGCCATAAACAAATGTTTTTTTTCCCCTGCCTGATGTGTTTAATTTGATACTGTAATCCTTCCTTTAGTCAGAGGAGACATGACTGTTACCAGTGCTTTGAGAAGTGGATGCAGTGGGGAAACTGAGCCACAGAGGGCAAAGAGCCTCAGGGATGATGTGTGACACTCAGTAGCCTTGTAGGGATAGCACAGGTGACATATTTACCTCCAGTCCTCCTCCAAGAGGGCAAGGTGTGTTCTGTCTCCTACTGCATTTGAGTGCTGCTTTACTTTGACCACGACACATGGGATTCAGGGTGTATTAGAGGAGTTTTATAGATTTGAATGCTCTCATGCTTAGTCTTATTCAGGTTAGCAGAGGGGAAAATGTTCCACTGATGTTGTTATGAGGTGACCCCGGAGGCTGCAGTACAGGGACCAAGGTAGTGCTGCACTGGCACCCTCAAATAGGCTCCTTCCATAGGTGATATCTGGAGCAGATGCTGCTAAGTTTGTAAGGCCTGAGCAAAACTCTTTGGTTTTTTTCACCAAGAAAAGGAAACATTGGGAAAAGTTAAATTATCTTCAGGAACTGCCTTACCATTGATTTTATTAATTAAGAATGAGAGGCACATTAAGCATAACTCAGTTATTCTATGACTAGTGTTATTAATAGATCTCTAAAAAAATTGAGTTTGCTTTGAGGTAATAATAATTGTACCTGGAACTGGACATGGAACTGTAATGCACACAGATATCATGTTGAAATGCTGGAGCCTGCCGGTATGCCTATAAAGCAGGAAAAAAGTTAAAACACAGAAATGGAAAACACACAAACCAAGGGCATGTAAGCAGAATATCAAGTTATTTCTATAGAGGTCAAAGCAGAGACCCAATATTACAACGCAGGTACAGAAGAAACTCAAGTTTTTACATAAAAGCTTGTAAATCAGCTGCTGCTTCACTGAACATGCACATTTTAATGTGCACAACTCATGGATGTATGTGAATACAAATAGCATTTAGGCCTACAGTATGTAAGAAATTATATTAGTTTTGAACTTCCAGGGTTTGACAAAGTTAATTTTTAATACCGGGAGAATTTTGAAGGCCTGAGGTGCAGTGACAGCATTGCCCAGGGTCTGGCTGGGGAAAGCAGGGCAGAACCTGCTTTGCTGCCAGCCTGGGGTGCAGGAGAAGGGTGGTCCTCTGGGGGTATGAAAATGGGGGTCATGGTTCCTGGTGTTCCCCACGTGCTCCTCAGGGATGGGGGGCTTTCCCCCTCCAAAACAGATAATATTACCGTGTTTTCTTAACCAGAAATAAAACATGCAGCAGGAATTTTGCAATGTATCTGATCCAATACTTTCAAGAAATGATATATGCATACATATATATTTATTTGGTTTTGGTTTGTAATTTTGGGAGGGGTACAGAGGAGAGTTCATAATTACTATGTGATTTAGCAGCCCCAGATTACCCACATTTCTATCTCTGATTGTAAAATTGTATGTAAACTGATTTTGTCCAGAATAACTTTGATTTAATAATAAAATAAGACTTGTGATGTGTATGAAAAATTTAAAAATGGTCTTCACACTAGGTCTGAAATTAATTTTTGACATGTTCTTGTAGTAACTTTCAGGAAAAAAAGAAGTAAATAGCTTAGAAAACTGTCCAGGTGAAATTCAGCTTAATCCTGTGTGAATTGATGGATAATACTGTTGTATTCACCTTGGTGCTGTTTGCCAGGGGTGCTACTGTAATGTCTGTCTCAGAAAAGATTGTAGGCAGGTAAAAACCCAATTAAAATATGTGTTGCAGTGAGTTGTTTTAAGGTACTCAGCAGTTCTAGGTTGAAGTCATGAAGGATTTTAGGCATTTTTCACCTTTAACATTTAAATTCTCTATTCATGACTCTGGTACCAACATTCATGTTAATGCAATTTCTTTGCAATCAAAAACTCACTGCCAGAAGCCTGACCATTTAAATGAGTGTCTCATTCATCTCCAGAGGAGTGCTGGGCTCAGATTTTTCCCTCCTGGAGTGTAATTCATTCAAATAAATGTAAATCACTATTTTATGTTGTTTGGTCAGGGTTTATAGATGTCAGTGTACACTACTGAAAAGGCACATGGCAGATATTAAGGGAGGAATCAATATATTTCACAGAGATGAGAACAGGCAGGGTTTGGTTTTGGTTTATTCATGGTGCTGCACTCAGTGCAGCTGTTATTGATTTTGATCCCGCAAGTATTTGACCTCCTTTGTACAGCACAACTTGTCTATATTTTACAGCTGAATTTTTTGTGCTTTGTAGTTCATATTCATATTCCATTAGTATGCTACTTGAAAAAAAATCAATGCAGTTTGTTAATTAAAAAAAGGGAAATCTTCAGCCTCCAACCATGAATCACTAAGCTCTGCAGTGACCAGTGTGGCCTGACCCTGCTGTTAGATGGCAGTGACACAACTGGGGATCATAGAATCATAGAACTGTTTAGGTTGGAAAAGAATTTTCAGATCATCAAGTCCAATTGTCAATCCAGCACTGCCATGTCCACCCTCAAACCATGTCCACAAGTGCCACGTCTATATGGCTTTTAAGTACCTCCAGGGATGGTGACTCATCCACTTCCCTGGGCAGCCTTTTCCTGTGCTTGACAACCTCCAGTGAAGAAATTTTTCCTAACATCCAATCTAAACCTCCTGTGATTCGACTTGAGGCCATTTCCTCTTGGCTTATCACTCATTACTCAGGAGAAGAGACAGACATGGGACACACTACTTGAGCAGCCATGGGGCAGAGGCTCAGCTGACTGCAGAGTTACAGTAAAAAGTATATTCCTGCATTTTTAATTTGCATATATATATTGAGAAAAGTAAGTGTTGGAGTCTAAGACATCCCTTTGGGAGTCCAGAGTTGCTGAGACCCTGGTCAAGGGGCTCTGAGACCCTGGAATGATGCCCAAAACATCTGTGGGTTTGATTATAGCCCTTGAAACAAATTAGCAGCTTTATATGAGAACCTAAAAGTCACAGTAGTTTAAGTAGTGTTATCATAAAGTGAAAATATAGATTGTAGGATTTTTGGGAATGGGAATTTTAGAGCACAAGATGGAGGAAAAAGCACGTGTTTGGTCTTTCTTTATTCTTCTTCTTCGTCTCCATTTTCTATTGTGGAGTTGGCACTTTTGGATTGGTTTAGAGTAGAAGTTCACTGTCTAACATAGATGATAGTAATTGGGAAATAATTGTAAACATCATGTACGTAGTTTTTAGTATAAAAAGATAACACCGCCCTGAGGGGCAGAGAGTGTGCCATGGCTGCCCTGCAAGACAGACCTCGCTGGGCTGAGAGAAAATATTACAGATAAGAAAATAATAAACAACCTTGAGACCGAGAAAACTAAAGAGTTCTGATTTGTTCCACTTCGGGCACACGAACTGCCACACAAGAACTTTTACACATCTCGGGGAAAACATCAAAAACTATTTTCGAGAGTAAGAGAAAACCTGCTGACCTGTCCAATTCAGCCAGACCCAGATCATGTAATCTACTTCTATTTAATCTCTCAGTCAGCATCAAATTGTTCATGTCTCCTTCCAGCCCTTGGGCCTGTCAGCTCTCACTGTACCTGCTGTGTAAGAAGGTAAAGGAATAGAGAGCTCTTCTCTCTCTTGATTACAGCTTAGTGCCATGCACAAGTTTTGTTCTTGCATCTGGTGGGGATGGTGTATCAGGCGGGCTGCTCCAAGGCCTGCCATTTTCTGTTTTCCTTTCCACTGCTTTTAGCCTTGCTGATCAGTGGGACGGCTGGATGAGAGGAACCAAAACACTGTGCTGGGGCTGCAGCCCTGCTGGGGCCAGGGGGAGGTGGGTATCCAGTGGGGCTGACTGCCAGGAAAGGGCTGGGGGGTGGCAGGATCCAGGGTTGAGGCCAAGGCTTCTGCAGTCCAGGTGAGCTGCAGCACTGCGGTGGAGAGTGAGTGACACCTGTGAGCCACAAGGGCTCCCGGCAGGAAAAACTTGCTCTGGCTGGGTCTGCTGGAGCCAGACTGCTGGCAGAGACTGGTGCTGCCAGTGTGATCTGCAAATGCCCTTGTGGAAAATGCAGAGACAGAGTAGCTGCAGTTACAGTGGCATGTCCGAATGAGGGTTTTTTTGTTTTTTAAACAATAATTGAGCTGGTTCAGCTAACTGGGTTTTAGGATGCTAAATTGCTGATCTGTTTAGGCATTCATATATTATAGTGGGACTTTTTTTCCCTCAAGAGGCAAATTCATGGAAAACCAATATTCCTATGTACAAGAATGGTACCTTCAGGTGTTACCATCTCTAGTTAATACTTTTCCCATTTCTGTTGCTCACCATGTATCAATTCCATCCAGACTAACTTCAAGGCTTGCTCCACAAGGTAGCAGTGACTGAACAGAGCAACTGTAGATCTTTCCGGGTAAGTCCATGTGAGCCACAGAGTAAGAAACAAACTGTGTGTCCCTGCCAAGGAGAGTTTAAAACTGGGTGGATCCTCCTTA
Source organism: Toxostoma redivivum (assembly GCA_013397375.1). NCBI lineage: Eukaryota > Metazoa > Chordata > Aves > Passeriformes > Mimidae > Toxostoma > Toxostoma redivivum. The sequence continues at coordinate 150,341 of VXBI01000013.1, read as the reverse complement.
TGCTTTCTGAGGAGGTGTTCATGCAGGCTGGGGCAGTAGAGCACCAGTAGAGTCAGCAGTTCCTCCACCACCTGCCGAAAGATTTGGCTGTCTCCCACGAGAGCTGGGCTTCTTTCTACTACAAAAACTGGAAGGAAGTTAGGAAGTCAGCACCGTGCAACACTAAAACTTCATATTATAAAACAGGAGGAGACTCCTTGTGTTCTCTCATTTATTTTAAAACAGATTAAAAGCCACCACATAAGCCCCTCCCCTCACCAGTGAATGATCTGACTGTAGAAATTGGGTTATGCATCCTCTGGGCAGTGTAGGACCTTGAATGAAGAATGACCTTTGCTGTCCTCTCCTGTGTGCCTTAGTCAGCTTTTGTGCAGTAAGGGACAAGAAGAAATGCCCAAAGTAGGTCACTGGACACTGCGGTGCAAAGGCTGCTGCCATGGGCTGATTGATGAGCAGTCACATTACAGCAGCTTTCTCAGAGAGAGGACAGCCCTGCTCTCAGCTGGGGTGGCTGCTGCCCCTTCTCCCACACCAACCCTTTGGGTTGCAAGACACCTTAAAGACCATCCAGTTCCAACTCCCTGCCATAGGCAGGCACACCTTCCACCTTAAGACCAGATTGCTATGGGGCATTTGTCTTCTTCAGGCACATGGTGGCCCTCAACAACAACCAGGGATAAGTGGTTTGGGGTTTTTCTATCAAGGATTGAGAATGGATTTCCAAATAGCTCTTCTGCCCCTAAACATCAAAGTTGGGCAGCATGGCAAGCCTATTTGGGCAGCTGTAGTCCAAGCCCAGGAATTGTCCTTGATGGTATCTGATCCATGTATGGCAGAACATGTCTCTAGAGCTATCAGCCTGACAATCAGAGACCCCCTGGTTCCTGGAACCAGCTGGGAGGGTGTGTATTGCCATTTCTCAGACATAAGGTCACTGAAGATAACTCTTAACTGTGGCACTCCCCCCATTCCTTCCCAGCCTGACAGCATCTCTTCCTTTGTTCCAAGAAATATCCCCATTTAAAGAAAGGTCCCTTTTAAAATTATTTTCACTCTATTTTTAAAATATGCAAGCTGGAGTGTTTTCCTCACTCCACTTTTATTGTGGGGAACAGGAGGTGGAGTGGCAGGGTGTTTGGCCAAGTGGGAGGCAGGGGGTTTCCTCAGCCAGTGTGAGCACAATTGACTACTCTTGATGGGTGCTCAGGCAGAACTATGTGAAGTTGGTGGCTCTTTGTGAGGGGTCTTCAGATACAGAGAGACTTTTAAGTTAGGCAAGGAACTTTCCAGGAACAAGTGCTTCTTCAGGCCAAGAGGGTGATAGCTCTTGGTGCAGTGTGGGTAGCTGGTGGATGCTGGTGTGCTGGATGCTCCCTTATGCGGGAAGTAGATTGTCAATCCATGTTGGAAGATACGGTGATTTCCCCAGCAAAACTACACACACACAGACATAACTATCTTCTTTATTATAAAGATACACTATGAGGAACAAACTTGAATGTATACTGAAGATTGTAATGGTACATGCCAAAAATGTACAGTACTATACATAAAAGTGCATTGTCACAACAGATTAACAGTACATTTCTCTTCCAGAACTGTGGATTTTCCATGTTTTTATTTGATCTTCAAGAGTGGAAGGAATGCAATGGGAATGCAGCCATACACAAACAGGAGAGGATGCAATGGAAATGCAACAGTACAAGAGCAAAGCTAAAGCTCCTCTAAAATTTCAAGGCACTTTCACATGTACATACTACAGATGTACATTGACACAAGTAGGTAACAGTCAACAAGCAGGAAGCTACCAGTACTGCAATTCATCAAACTTGACAGTAAAGGACAATACTGATTAGATTAGGTGTGCAGGAGTTACCCTTTAGTACGCCTGTAGATGTAGCAGTCTTTCTTGTTACATATCCACTTACAATGCTTTAAAGTATCTATAATAACCATCAAACTACACATTAACTGTGTGAATGCACTAAGTGGATGCATTCACTAAATGCAGTGTTTTTAATATTTTCTTTTGCTAAACAATTTCTAATAAAAGCATTATGGAGTCCAGTACAGTTATTTAAACATACAAAATTCCCTATGCAGTTTAAAGATACAAGTATCCATCTCAATTGTGCCAGGTGGGTTAATTAAAAAATGCTAGACAAAAACTATATGTAAATGAAAGCTGAAATTCGAGTTTTGTTCCACTGAGTCTAGTAAACTGGGGAACTCCTTGAAAATATCTCTGGTCCCAGACAAGCAGACCCTAGAGACCAGCACCGGTCTTCAGCTGCGGCTGGCCTGGCTTGGGCTCTGGCCCTGGCATTAGGACCAAGCAGTACAATTGACAAGGATGGAGGTTTGCTGACCCATGCTGCACAGCCCACTGTGGTGGATTAAGACTTTGCCTCTAATCTAGATGTGTGTGAAGTCTATGACTGGATTGAAATGCGTTTGCAAATACCAGCAATAGTTTGGGGCTCAGACGCAGTTCATGGGGTACTTCTCACACCTGGAGCTTCACATTGCATCACCTGTCTAGAAGGTGTAAACCACAGCAGGAATAAATTGCTCCTAAATAACAACAGGAAATTATTCCTGTCACCTCAGCAATTATGTCTATCAAATTTTGTCACTACTCTTCTCCTCCCAAACTCAATTGTTCATGTATACTGAGTTGTTCAAGCTTTCCAAAACTGAGATCTTACAGAATATGTGGAAAGACTGGCTGTTAATTACAGCCAGTTGTACTTCTGTAAGTGGACCACAAGTGATTTTTCCCCCATGTTATTCATTGAAACTTCTTTTATGGATTGGATATTTGAGAATATGTTCACAGAAATAATATTATGGCTTACTGTTGCAATGTGCAAAACAGCTGTAGGTTTAGCTCATGCCTAACAAAGTTTAACAGAGCACTAAGCAAAGATGACAGTTGCCACTCACACAGACATAAGAAAGGACTGATTTCTGTTACTAAAAAAAAGTGGAAGTGGAGAGGAAAGGGGTTACAGAAAACTTTAGTCAGCTTGAATCTAGGCAGTAGAAACTCAGCTGCCTGTCCTGTGAGTGACCCCTGCACCACTGGCAGGGGGTAGTCCCTCTTCAGTGTTGTGCTGTCAGCACAACTGAGCATTTGCACTGTGCAAGGCAGTCAGCACAGCTGGGTCAGCTCAAAACTCGGACTATTGCAACCCAAATCATGTCCTTAATTGGACACTGAGCAATAAAGTCAGTGGGATGCTTTTCTGAATTACTGTGTAGTTGATCCCTTTAATAGCCCCTCATGCTCCCTAATGGACCAACAGGTTCATGCACTCTGCAGAGCCTGACTTCTGTGAACTTCAAATAAATTTAGCTTTCATAAAAATTGTGGTATCAGGGAATGAAGGTCTAGCTTCATGGGAAAAGATACACTATTACAGAGGACAGCAAAGGAGCTTCTAGATACTATCCTGGAGATGTGCTTTAGCTGTGTCCTGGAATGCTGCTTTGTATCAGTGAGAGCAATATGATCTCCAGCTCCATCGAGCACTTGCCTCTAGTGAGACTGCCAACAAGAAAGCTAAAACTTGCTGCCAATTATGAGTTGTGAGGGTTTGGTGATTTTTTTTTGTGTCTTAAATAACAAACGTGGCCTGAGATGACAGACATTCCACACAGATACTTAATCCTCACATGTTAAATTTCATTCCTTACTAACCCACTTGAGACTTGGTGACCCAGAAATGAGAGGCTTCATGTTCCCCGAACCCCCTCCCACCCCTTAGTTTTGTGCAGGATCTGTTATTATATATTATATAGCTACAGTAAGACTGTGAAGTATGGTACAATGTGGCAAGCTGTTTGTGAACTGTGTTGGTTTTATTACAAATGGTGCAGCATCAAGTTTTCAAGTCTATGTTTGTTTTTTAAAACTATGCACAATTGTCCAGTTTTTCATTTAATCGAAACCATTCAAAATACAAATGCCCATGTTAATGTAGCTACTTTCACACAATACATTCAAAAACACTGAAAAACAAAGCGTCTCCGGTTACAAACATGAACAAATGATGTTACAGAGCCCTGACTTCTATTGTTAATCCATCCCTTTCCCTAGCTCACCCCAACTGGGCACTGTGGGTGGCTGAGCTGCCTACATTGTGCAAGATTTGTCGGCTGGACCCTGGGAAGGAGGAGTAGGCCCTATGCTAGGATTTGTTTTTGGAAGAACAATAGGTTTTGGCCTAAGAGCAGGAGGTTTCAGCTGCACTCCCATTCTAGGGGCCACCATGGGCTTGAAAGTACTCATGGTGTCACTGGAAGAACTAGTGCTACGGCGGATCTGAGGCTCAGAGCTCCTTAAAACAACGCTGTGGAGAGGGCTGAGTGACTCTGTTGAGGTGGCAGGGGTGGGGGTGTTTTTCATTTGCTCCAAGGTGTCCAACACGACATCAGGGGCGTGTTTGGCCGAGCTCTGACGCTCCAGCTCACGGAGCTCATTCAGTGCTGTGTTCATCGTCTCCTCGATGTCCTGGGTCAGAGCACAGAGACAGCAGTATGTTATTCACCTTGCTACTGAATGCCAGAGGAGCAAGGAGAGGGGGAAGGAAATGCATTAATTGATTCACCAACCATCTTCTAACAGTTATGATAGTGCTAAAATCAGTTTCCACCAGATTTATTTGAAAGACATGATGGCCAGCATGGAAGCTTTGGGTGGACATTACAAATATTTAATCTTGTTCATATGAGAAAATAAAAAAAAAGTGTTACACCAAAATCTGAAAGCCATTTATTAAGTGATTGTCAGGACAATTCATGTTTGCTTAGCAGTGTTTTAGTGGTGAAGATTTCTGTCATCACTTGGGTACTGACAACTGTAGAGATTTTAGTCCATTTGCTATCTCATCTGCTCTGCTCATCTAAAGTCTCAGGTGTTCAGGGTCTGTATTCCCTCACTAGTTTTCTAAGGAAATAAAGTTTGTGTGCCTATCAGCTCTTCTCTCCTCTTGTTTCACCGAGTTAAATCTTTAACAGAAAAAAACCTGTAAGATATTGGTCAGTATGCATACCTAAGAAAAACTATTTTCTTCATCAGGATTTCAGGCTGAAAGCTAAAATAATGCACCAAGACACTAGCTTACTGCTTTTCAGTGGTATCGAGATAGAACTAAGCTTAAAATATCTTGTGTTCCCTGCCTGCTCACACTTTCACATAGCTTAATCAAAATTTAGGTTCTCTCACTGCTAAATGATCACCAGTCTAACCACAAAAAAGAGGTATCTTAAGCCAAACAGCATTGTCCCAGGAAAGTAAATTAATAGTTTAGGATAAAATAAAACAGTAAAAACACTTCACTTTCTAGCCCTAATACATGGGTTCTGACCTTAGCATGCCAGTCTCTTCTATTCCTCATTGGAAGCGAGCATTATTAGTACATTAAGTTTTAAAACATGAGTGCCAGTGTTATTGTAAAATGCATTTGCAATCATACAGCACCCTCAGGGTGCTCCTAGTAATCACATTATCCTACCTAGACAAAATGTAAGTTCTGAAAACAGAGGTACCTATTTACTCAAGAGCTGTTAACAGCTCAGTACAACAGACCAATTTGATGATCAAGGCGCTTCCTACTCCATTCTCTTCACCTCTTCACTTTCAGGAATGGGACTGGTGACCGTTCACACAGGCTTAAGATGGCCCACAATTTATGCAGTTACAATATCTTGCACATCAGGTTCTACTACACGCATCAAATCAACACATAGTACGAATTGTATGAAAACTATAAAATCCACAAGATCCTGGACTGTAAATCTCTACTTTGAATGGCAACAGTCACTACTAGCCAGTCAGAGCACTTTTCTGCTTACCACAATACTGATACATAATTGAACACTAATTACATGCAAGTCAGAATAGGCCAGTCTTTAACAGAGCACAGCGATCTATGTAGCTGTTGTTAATACTGTCCTAGTGTTCTGTATGGCAGAGGCAATTTCATTACAGTGTAATGGGAAATAATTTATTTTTATTGCTTCTGCAGTGTTTACTCTTCTTTGTGCTTCTTCTATTCAGGATTGCTTAATGCATCTTCTTTCACACACACTCTGTTTGGAAAGCCAAGTAGGATATTCCCCTACACACACCTTCCCACCAGAGCATGTGCTCTGTGCTGTGCTATTCAATGAGATTTGCTGCTCAGAAAATCAGACAATGCCATAAATAAAATATACACAAACCTGAGCTATTGACTCTGGGTCCAATGGTTTATGGTCATTGAAACTTGTGTACTGCCCAGAAGATGTAGACCTTCTAATGGGAGGGCTATCAATCTTCTTCAGCGAATCGTGCCTGCTGATGTTGGTGAGACTGCCGTGGCCGGGCCTGCGCCGCCGTTCAGGGCTGTCGGCATTCAGGTTGCGATTCTGAAGGAGGGCTCTGGGATTGCAGTGAGTTGCCAGGCTGGTGGAGCCCAGCTCCATGGCTGAGTTGGAGAGAGAGTGAGGTGGGTGTACTGGGCAGTGGCCGTCACTACTCCTGCCTGGGCGTCTTAGGGGAGGTGGAGGTTCCGATCTCTTTCTTTGCCTGCACCAGTGGAAAAGTGGTGGTAGAACAAGTTGTAGTGACCCAGCATAAACATGTGGAGAAGTAATTACCGTGTTAGCTGAGCTGTGAGCAGGACTACTGAAAACATGTTATGCTGAAGCTTACCTTCCTAGATATACATCTGAGTGACGGTCAGTAGGAGAGTTCATATCCTTTGATGATGACTTATCCTCAGTTATGGGTCCGCTGCTGGCCTCACTGTCTGCTTTTTGGCTCAGTGTATCTGAGAAAGTATCATCCCTGAACAGAACACAGGTGGTGAGATGAGAAGTCAGTGAGTGAAGTGTGACAGAACACTTTGGCACTCTCAGATTTTAATCCCCTTAAGAAAAGCAGGCATGTTATAAATGCACTGCAGCCCTTGCACATCTCCCAGAATTGTTTAAAATCCTTCTGTTTACTGAGCTCTTTACACTTTGAGTGTATGTAACCTTTCTGTAATGAACTTTGTCATTCTTGGCAAAGTACATGCCTAATACTGCAAAACAAGAGTTAAGGGCTGTGTTTCCCCAGCTCTTGCTATTCTGAAGTTAAAAGTCAGCAACTGCTACCAAGAGATAGTCAAATCAAAATAGGTGCAGCGGTACCTGTCTCTTAATGTACTGGGAACCTATCCATAGAAGTAGCTTAGCCTAGCCTTAGTTTTTGATGGAGCTTTCAATTCAGTAAAGCTTTCAATTTCAATAAAGATAGGTATCCTGCGTAGAAGGCAAATGTTGAATCTAGCTGACTTTTCAAACCACTGATCCATTTGGAAAATACTGCTAAGCACTTTAGACTTTACACCCCCTCAAGAACCCAGTCACACCAGAAACTGCTTACATATCCTGCACCACTATGTACTGGTGAGGGACAAGGCCATCAATTCCATTGTGCCTTCCTTCCCACCAGTCTTCAGATGCTCGGTGATAGAGCAGAAGGGAAGCTCCTTTCTTGAAAGAGAGTTCTCGTGCAGATCTTCCAATATAGTCAAACTTGGCAATAGCTTCTATGGGCTCACACTCTGGGTGGGAAGAACAACAAATATCAGATTCCATCACTCATTTTGGTTTAATAAACCCCATTTTTTGCATTTTCTCAGTGCTCATTCTGACAGAGATCAGCTGAAGGAAGGCAGACTTTAGGCAGTGGTTACAATGTGTCCCTTACAAAGAAACATAATCAGTCTGTGTCCCAGGTATGAAGCATGTGGGTTGCTTCAGGAGCTGCAGAGAACAACAGCATACTCAAATGTTACAACTGCCTTTGGGAGAGAGGCCTCTGCCTCCTGCTGGAAGAGCTCCTGCGTGGCTGGAGAGTAGGATGGAGGCCAGGCAATAAAGACTTCTGAAAACAAAAAGAACAAACTCAGATGAATAATCAAAGGTCCAAGGAACCGGTGTGATACGGGAAAAGTAAATAGGAGTTCTTTTGCCATCTACAGTGGCAAAGGAAGGAAGACAAGATTAGCCTGTGCATGAGTAGGGATACCCCGCCTAACTGGAATTTCTGTCTTTTATGTGATGAGCATGCAGACCTACTGAAACCTAATGTTTTACACAGCACTAAAGCCTCATGCTTTATAATCCACTTCCTTAATGCCCTTTTGGAGTGAGACAAGATGGCTACAGACCACAGGGACAGTCCCTGTGTGGCCTCAAGTTGCTTAAGACAGCTCTGCCTGCTTCAAAATCCCGAGCTGCCCTGGTTTCTACAGGGGAGGCTGGTGTTTCCTGAAAGCAAACACTGGCTACAACAGTCCTGGTTAAATGCCGGTAAATTCAGCCTTAGGCTGGAAATGGCTCCATCCTGTAACCTGCACCAGGATGGAGGCCTACTAATGTCAGCAAAGGGGCCTTGCAGGTATGGCCAGAGTTATGCTCAGGCATCCTGAAAAAAGCTGTGATTTTGACAAGTTCTTATTTTGTCTGCTCAAAACCAAAAGCACCTGAGCTCTAACAGATTAAATTTTGTCATCAAACTCTCAAAACATAAAGAAAAAACTGCAAAATACAGGTCTAAAAATCACATATTCTGATGACTCCAGTAACTCAAGGGTCCCTGAAATGACTAATTTCTTTACATAATTAGAACAATATTTAGATGGAAATTAACACCTGGGCTAATGACTAGCATAGCAACTTTCTGCCTTGTGCAAATTAAAATTGCTGAGGTTGTAATTCCCCAAAGAACCAGGCTGGTAATGAAAGCCACTGTCCCTTTATGACAACATTTTGCACAGGAATGTCTTTTTAAAATTAACTTCGCTCTACAGTGTGAAAACATAATGACAGCACCTTTATTGAGATTATAGTTTGAAGCTCATTTTTTAATAACTTGCCCAGCCTGTGGAAGACTGTCTTATGGTTTGCTGCTTCTGCAGTCATCTTAAACGTTCCTGTCAGTGACAAACTGCAGTGTGTTTACAAGTTACTAACTCAGAAACTTTACTGAGATGGAATAGAGAGATATGGGGAATTCACTGTTACAAGCACAAAAGTAATTATGGTGGCAAAAAATATTTCAATTATATACATATGAGCCTAGCAATAACAGTATTCATTCCTGAAAATGCATCCCTACTGGATGGCTGTAGAAGACTATATTCTCTTTTTTGTTCTTTGTCTTTATCCTCTCTTTCTCTCTTTTGATTTTTTTTTGTCTCGCAGCCCCTGCTCTGGACCATTGATATGGCAGCAACAATGTGGGATCTAATCACTGGTGTTATTTTTTGTTTTCTTCCCTTGCGTTGCCTGGGCAAAGCACAGCTATCCTATTCTACCCCATACTCTGCTTTGAAGTTTGTTGTGGGAGGGAAGAGCTTGTGAGACAACACCTTTGAATATCAAGTGTGACTTGTGAGTCAGCACCTTTGGTTGTTGCTCTGCTCTGTTTTCCTCAGTTTTCCCAGGTGTATCCTGTCTGTTGGGAATAAAGCATGTCCTTGAACTCCCCAGGAAGATGCTATCTCTCTATTTCTTTATCTTCTGCATCCCATAAGAGAATAGAGTGGTTTTGCAATTTCAAAGTCCTGTCCTCAGGACAGCAGACTGGGAAGAGCAAAAGCAAAGAACTTTTTTGTTCTTTTTGTTGTAAGGTGTTGACAAAACATAATTGGGCAAAGTGTTGATCACAGCATGCACTACTGATGAGCAAGAAAATGACTATGCATTGGGAACACAACAACAACTCACAGTCTGACATGTCCCTGTAAGTTTTGTTTTCAGCATAAATACTAAAGTTTTATCCCAAGCTTATGAGATATCTATGAAGAGTATGGTATTAATTTTATGTATGTTTTCCTAGGAGAACTCCATCTAACTTCCTGAGGAAATGTTTACTTCCTTTGCAAACAGATCTAGTCACTCTTTACCATATGACTCCAACAAGAATAAAAATCTCCAGCAATTTGAAGGTAAAGGAAATAAGCTAACAGCTGTTTCAGTAAAACATGAACAATGTCCTTTGAATCTTTACTGCAGAGACATTTTCAGGTAAAGGTTTGTCTGCAGCAAATTACTGATAGTTTTTTTTTTGTGTCTCACCCTGAGTACAAATGTTCTGAATTTCACAAATTAAATTTCATTTCCAGATCTAGGAGAATGGAAAAACTTGTATGTTTCCCTTATCAGGATACTTTCTGTATATCTAAAAAAGCCTGAAAACACCACAGTAAAATGCAGTTCCTTTTCTTTCCTGCTTCCCTTTCCAGTGACCAACTGAAATATATGAACACCTGTAAACTTAGGGGAAAAAACCACAACAATTTATATGCCTAAAATAAAGCAGTTATAAAGTGTTTATATGCCCATTTATATGTGCTAGTCTTTTTTCCTCACAATCAACTGTATTTTACCTCTGTGGACATAATTAAATTTTCCATTTTTAAAGTCTTGTTGTTTTCTAAATTGTAATGGTCATATTATTGACACAGCCTCTACAGATGGGTTTTTTCTAGTAGGCACAGAGAGACCCACTTGCAGTTTAACTTTATAGCAACAGTAAGTAAAATAAATCCTTTTGATTTTGATCATAACCCCTGGATTATGTTTCAATGACCGTGTAATTCCTGTGGGTCTTATGTATGTATATAACATTTGAGCATAAAACTAATCAGATTTTCAAGATGAAATAAAACCCCTTAGCATTTACAGAATCTGCTTCTTCCATGTCCTAACAGAGGGAACCATGTAAGTACCACGTGTCCAATCAATACAGCAGAAATGGAGCACCTCCCTTTCTCTCTCTCTCCACATCCAGCTAGCAGGGATGCATCCATTTTATAATCAATGAATTAATCACATTACACCCCCAAAATGCTCAAGACCCTTTAGTAGAAGGGTTTTTGTTATCCACCATGTGTCAATCAGTGATTCTCATGAAGCTGAATAAACAAACTGAAAAATTCTCACCTGTTCTCATATCTGGTGTAAATAATATTTTTTAAAAGGAATTGGCCAGGGCACTAACACGTGAATATATGTGCAAAGAGAGAATGAGTGCATTTAATTTATAGTCTGTAACCTACATTAGAAAAATGTGTTATTACAACAGAAAGCCATTTTCATAGAAAGAAATGGATTAGAACTTGCAGGCTGGGAATCGAAAACCAACAGTTTTTGTGTGCGATCCAGGCTTGTTGATCTTCAGCTTTGCAGCAATATTTATCTAGCTTACAAATATTTTTGTGCTAACAATTATTTCTCTGTAAACACAAATGTCCACTTCCTTTTGGCACTGAATTAATTAAAAAGGTGTGATGAGGCAACTAAAATTAACTACTGGGTGATCTGGTGAACAAAACCCCATGTTTTGAGCAGTTAAATCTTTTAACAGAACTTTGTCCTGTTGACAGGTATTCTCTTCAGGGTTTGTCTTCCCCAGTGACACAGTCACAACACAAGTAATACTATGACAGGAATGTAAAACTGATGTAACAACGCAGTGGTGGGTAGAGCCCATGATGATCGAGGCACAAATGATGCATCGTGTGATGCCACAGTCCAGCTCCTCTGTATCCTGCTGATGTTTTCATCTCTCCTAGGCATGGCTCTGAAGTAACTGCTTTTGATGGCTGTTGAAAAGCTGCACTTCTTCTCCATGTCCACTTGTGCCTTTGTCTCTTAGTTTAGTCATGGGACCCTGAAGTTTGCCCCAATATATTGAACTGGTGTGTCATCTACACTTCACTTGTGCTCTAAATGAGAGACAGGTAGACTTCCTCAGCTTCCATTCTTGCTTCATACCTCCAACGGAAGTAGGAGTTCTTCTAAAGTATAGCTATATTGCCTTGGAAAAATAAGGTGCAATTATGAGTTTGTTCACATTGCTTAGAAGAGATGTGTTGTAGAAAGATGGTGGGTTTAGTTGTACAGAGCTGGTCAAGAGAAACCCATGCACAGCCTGTCTCGTAGAGCTGTTGGTCCTCCCTGCTGCACAGGCATGGCTATACACCCAGGCAGAAAACCAAGATTTCTCTCCTACTCTCAGTTTTCCCCCCTTCTGTAATGTCTGCCCATCAAAATGTCCCTCCTCTCCAAACAGCTGCACTGACAGACTCTGCCTGCCCCTCCTCACCTTGGCAAAGGGGAAGAGACAGACAATCTGTCACTGACAGCTTGCGTACGTGACAAAGCAGACGGGTACAGCTAGAGTGGAACTATTGTTTACTTTGCTCTGTGTGCAATGGGACCAGGTTTCCTATACATACACCTTCCGGTTTCCCTTCCCTGCAGCAATTGTCCCAGCTCCTAAACAGTATCCCTTATGACATTATTGAAAAAAAACTAAACAACAGCTCTTTTCCTCCCCTTTCTTCCACTCTGTCTTTTCCTTCCTCCATACATCCTCTGAAAGGGACAAGGGGAAGCAAGCTTTTTTTTCTACTGCTGCTAAGTGCATGTGCACTGGTTGCTGTCTGGGTTGCCTGCTGGCCAGACAGGCGGCAAGCTCACACTGTTACTCCATGGAGTAACATGTTACTCACATACACACATGTTACTACATGGAGTGGTATTCTGAATCCTTTACCTCTAATGGGCTACTAATCCTCACAAAAATAGTAGTTATATAACAATTTTAAAAACCTTTTTCAATCTGTTAAATTTGCTTGAAACTTGGCAGAAGTTACTGTGACATCTGAAGGATGGTCAAACTGTCACAGTTGAATACACATTTATGACCTGGATAAAAAGAATTAATATAATAGAGTTGCATCAATTGTTTCATGAACACCTCTCCTACTCAGAAGTATATGTGATTGATATTTACAGAGAATTATTACTGTTCAAAAGTTTCACTGTGACGGGTACACACATGTTTTTCAGTTGTTATAAATACTTTAGAGAGAGCAGCTTTTAAATTTATATCAAAATAGAGCCTGAAAGGCAAATATCCTTTAGCTGCAATATTTAAGGGCACACTTTTGAAAAGTTTAGTTTTTGTAGACAAAAGAGTAACTAAAAATGTAACATTATGTCAGAAAATAATATGTGCTGACTGAAATAGTTTCTCTCTTGCCCTTCCTGTGACTGGGCAAATCAGGAGAGCACAAGGAAACAGCTGGTCAAACACAGATGAATCAAGAGTGCAAAAGCACATAAACAGAGAGTAAAGATTTGCTACAGAACACCAGGACTGAAATTTCCTTCTTTCAAATATGACACAATTAAGAAAGGAAGAAGGTCTCCTGCCTGGAACACCTGTAGAACCTACCACCATCAAAGGCACAGTAAAGTAATAGACTCACCATCCTCACTGGTGTGGGGCTCTGTACTGGCATCCTGGTCCACCTCCTCTAGAGTACCATGTTCACTGTATGGGCTGTCACTGCAGGCAAGCAGAAGGTTGAGCAGAGAGAGGAACCACATCTACCAAATATGCCACCTCCATGAGATTATTTAAAATTATCCTTAAAATGTTACAAAGTTATGTGCAACCTAATTATCTTAGTGTGCTATGAATACATAATTAATAAAGAAGCCTATATACATTTCCTTGAAACAGAATTCAGACAATAAGAAGCCCTCAGAACACTTGATTTCTTTATAAATAAAAAGTCCGTGCATTTGCTCTCAAGGTAGTGTCCTGGTTTTGGCCGGGATAGAGTTAATTTTCTTCCAAGTAGCTGTGTTTTGTATTTAGGATGAGAATAATGTTGATAACACGTGTTTTATTTGTTCTTGAGCAGAGTTTACACTGAACACCCATTCACACTTGCAAGTAGACTGGGGGGCACAAGAAGCTGGAAAGGAGACACAGCTAGGACATCTGACCCCAAACAACCAAATGGATATTCCACACCACATGGTGTCACACTCAGTATATAAACTTGAGACAAAGCTGGTCATAGGCTGCTGCTTGGCCACTGGCCGGGCACCTGCCAGTGATGATGAGTAACTGCATTGTGTATCTTGTTTTGCATATTCTAATTATTGTTATTCTTTTCTGTCATACTAAACTGTCTTCATTTCAACACACAAATTTTACTTTTTTTTCCCAATTCTCTCCCCCATCCCACTGTGGAGAGAGTGAGTGAATGGCTGTGTGCCATTCATAGCTACCTGCCCAGTTAAAGCACAACAAAGAATAAGAGCAGGCATCATAAGCGGAAATTTTATAAGGCGGTTCACAGTCAAAGAAACCATTTCCTACACCTGCCTGTGTGCTCTGTACACCTGGCACTCTATCTCTGGCTGAACACAAAGCAGCTTCCTCCACAAAATGTTGTAGGAAACATCATCATAATTGCCTTTACTTCACCTTTTTATACTTAATGCTTTACTGTGTGGACCTAAATGCTCTTCTCATTTATCTTCATACTTCTAACCCGCCTAATGATTTTGTTTAGAACACAGAAGGATAATATTCTGACTTACCAGTAGTCATCTCCAGCCATGCATTTTTCATACACTGGTCCATCAAGTTCTTTCACATCCGGAAAAATAGCCTCATGATGGATGATGATAGTTTTGATTATCTCATTCACGTGTGCCTGACAAGACACCTGGTCTTGTATGTCTGGAACAGGCATCAGGGTTGGCCCAAAACAAATGGCCAAGTTGTACGGATCCATCATGTTTTCATCACTGTACTGTGAAAGGCTGTTATAACAGAAAAATCAAGAAAAATTGACTTTTCCATGGAGACTAACTTTATTCTGAAAACTAGAATTTTTTTTTTAATTACAACTTAAGAGATTTCCTGTTGTCATTGACAATCACACATAAAGTAACAGAACAAAAAACCAAGATTTCTTCAATAGGTTATATAGACTATAAAGTGAGTTTATACCACATATATATTTATGTATATGTATGTGTTCCCAAGCTGCCACATTGAGTATGCTGACTTAATGGCCTAACATCAGTTGCTGCTGCTTCTATCTCACCACTGAACTGGATGTAAAGTGGATATACATTTCCCATTGGACCTTGGTGCATCTCTTTGAAAGCTGGCTACACAACTTAACCACACTGAATTGTCTTCTGAAGGCAACTAAGTTCCTGGATCTTGCAAGGTCTCTTGTGACTTTTGGTTTCTGTTTTTACCATACAGCCTAAAATTCCTAAGCACCCTGCCTTCTGCCCACAAGCTCCCACAATAACTTTATTATGGAAATGTCCAAACAAAAGGCTTTCATTGTTCTTATGAATCAACTTTTGCAAGCTCTCCTTTCTTCCAGAAAATGCAATGTTACTAGTTTTCAATTTTGAATGAGAAGATGCTATCTATTCCCTTGTTTAAAAGCATTGGCATTTTTACTGGAAAAGCTGGCTTTTGAATGGTTCCATGCGGGGCCAGTCAAACAGAACCTGCAGTGCTGGGATATCCTATACTGTGCTGTCCTGCACTCTGAAGCAGCATAGGAATTCTGATGTCTGGTTGTGTTCAAATACAAAACCATGTTCCCTCTAGAAAGGGAAGAGAGTGATTTCCACATATAAACAATACATATGCATGGCAAACCTTCTAAATGACTACCCTCATAACTAGCTTTTAAAATTAATCATGTTCACCCCTTTCTTATGCCATGATTTACTATCCTGTCCTGTGTGTTAATTGGAGACATCTTGTTCTTCTGATTTAACAGGTAGTTCAGACTTCATAAATGCAAAACTATAAAAAAAGATTGTAACTATCATCATGAAATGTGAAGTTCTGCTGATGGCTGTTAATATGCAGTGCTACTCAGGGCTCAATAGCAAGGCTGGTACTGTTTAGCATCTCTATGAACAACCTAGACAAGGGGATGGAGTGCACACTCAGCCAACTTACAGATGACACCAGGCTGGGAAGGGGGCAGTAAATGTGCCAAAGGTCAGACACAGGACTACCATTTAGAAGGACTCTGACAAGATGGAGGAATGGAGAAATGGGAATTCAATCAAGTTCAACAAGGATGAATGCAAAGTCCTGCTCATGGGATGGAAGCTGTTCTACGGCATTTGTGGCTATACTAGGAAGAGGAAAGCCAGCAGGTTAAGGGAATTAATTATTCCTTTCCGAACTGATACTTGTGAAGTTGCACATGACGGTCTGTGGCTAGCTTTGAGAGACTGACAAACTGGTACAAGCCCAGAAAAGGACTATGATGGAGATGGCTGGGGAGGTGAAGCATATGAATTATAATCTAAAGCAGAGACCTCTGGGTTTGTTCACCTTTAGACAAGAAGGTTACTGGAGAATTTAGGTACAATCTCCTACTATATATAAGATTATTAACAGGAGCAAGACAGACACAGGTGAGAAGCAATAGACACAGCAAGGGATATTCCAATGAAAGGAGGAAACAATTTCTTTACTGTAAGAGTGACCAAGTACTGGGACTGCCTGGAGAGGCTGTGGAGCTGCTGCCCTTTGAGATTCTTGACTGGCGAAAACCTTGAACAACTTGATCTAACTTTGGAGCTTTGAGTGGGAGGCTACCCCAGGTTTGGTCTGCCATGAGACCTGATGATTTCATGTGGCCAAGCAGGCATAACTGCATATGCAAAAAGCAGAATGGGATTTGCAGGAAGTCAAATAATGGGAATATTTTTCCTGTGGATGCACCAGGAGCAATTTGGAGGCAGTAAGGTATTTAATCTGCTTTCCAAACTGCATTCCTGTGGAGAGCACAGATGTAGCTAACATGACCACATAACAAGTACAACCCCATACAGCTCTGGTTCATCTGTACGTCTCTGCAGAGGAGAAGGTGTGATGTAAGCTTTTAAGACACTTACATGGTGTCATTTTTGGAGGAAGGATTTGGTTTCAAATGAATGGTTATTTCCATAAAACTTTAGATCTCTACCCCTCTCTTACATACTGCTTGAAAGTGGTTCAGAAATTGCTAGAAATAAAGGAGACAGGAACAGCTGTGACTACAGGCATGAACAAATAACCTGGCTGCAAAAGACCCTGTTTCTATAGGAACAGACAGGCTGGATGAAATGGGGAAGGTCACAAAGACAGAATGAATCAGCAAAGGGCAAACTTAGGAAAAAAGGAAAAAGTGATATGAAAACAGATATAACAGGAAACAGAAAAAATGACAGTAGAAAGAGAAAATTTAGAATCAGGGCGAAGTGCACATAAACAAAATTTTCTGTGAAACCACTGGGGTCAGCAAAACCAGAGAGGGCCATGAAGGACTGGAGGAAGAAACAGAGTTCAATTGCCCAACCTGTCTTTTATTTACACTTACAGAAATAAGTTTATTCTGGAATGATGAAGACACGAACACCACTTTCCCTCTCACACAACCTTCCTTCCAGCCTGTGTTTGCAATGTGAGAACCAAGCTATTGTACATCAAAGCATACACAGGGCATGTGTCTTCTCTATACTCATACTCCTATTATCAGAAAACAGAAGCAGCAAGACAAAGTCTCATCCTGGCAGTGCCTAGCATCAAACAGATAGCTTGTAGTGCCTGTGCTGCTTAAATATACCGGGTTTTTTTCCCATCAGGAGAAATCAGCTTGAGATAAGGAAAAGAAATGCATTTTTAAATTGCATAAACTAGTTTTTAATGTAGCTACAGTTTTGTATTTATTATTTTTCCTATTGGCTTATTTTGTTGCCAGCTTTAATGCTGTAGACTGCACTCCCCATTTCAGACAACACTTTAATCTGTCTTGGTCAATTTTGGACAAATGGAATTTTAATTTGAATAGAATCCAGCGTTTGCCTTCTATTTTCACTGCCAATTAGAAGTTCATCTTTTGTGTTAAATGGAGCTTAAATGTGAATTCTATATGACTATAAGCAAACCCAAAGAACTTCAATAGCAGCAAAGGAAGGCAGATAAAGAAAGATGCAGTACATGGGGTAAGTACTTACTGATTGAGGAAGGCGAAGAGGTATCTCATCACTATAAGAACCGACCTGGGCAAAGTAAGGAGGAGTTTGCGGATGTGAAGAGCCCTCTCATAGAGATTGTCTATTCCTGCAAACAGAAGAAAGTATTTTATGTTCCCTTGTATATGATTGTCTAAAGGAGCATTCAGTCAATTTACTCAGTTTACTTTGAATCTTTATCATCACATGCCTCTAGTCAGTATTGTCTAATTTTGGCCTGTTAGAAAAATGAGATCTAGAAGTAAATCTCCTTCTCATTAAAACCACACAGCTTAAAAATAACAGTTTATAAAGAAGATACAAATCTGCCTGTCAAACACTGGCCACTTGCTGAGCTTGACAGCTCACAAAACCACAAAACCAGCACATAAATAATCTGAAGGAACCAAGGAAAGATGTTGGCTGTTTCTTTCAAATACAGATGCATTTTCTTTATTTGAATGCTCACAACAAATATATAATCCAATTACTGAGCTTCTCTAGTAAGTTTTCTTAATCAAATGTCCAGCTGTAACTCTCTTAGTGGCAAAATAGGCAAAAAAGACCTTTTTTTTTTTGGTATGGAGCCAAAAAACCCAAAGATCGTATTTTTCTCAAATGCTTTTATAGCAGACAACGGAAATTCTTCTCAAGTGGGAAAAATAATCTGATAAAAACATCAGTTCCTAATGTTTTGTAACAAGGATGCACTATCTTCTATGCCGGTCAGAAAAACTATGTGGCTGCAAATGGAGCAATGATGGGATAAAAGCTTGAACTTTTTTTTACAATGAGCAGTATCTCAGTTTTTAACTCAGTGTTTTTTCTGAGTCCACAGTAAATGACACTGATGGAAACAACCTCAAATTTCGGTAATGCTTTTTATGTGAGTCAAGAAGGTATGCTGCAATTAACAACTTCTAGGGGAAATCTTAGCAGACTAAGATGAGAAATCCTGCCCAGTGGCACTAAACATCAGAGTTTCTGTAGAAGGACAACAGTCTACCACTGCTTGCATAAAGGAAGTCCATTTCGATTATGGTATCCACCGCAGGAGCAGAATAGCAAAACTCTGGCAGGAAGTAAAAATGTATTCCCCAGCAGAGACCCTGAAGGCTGGACAGTGTCCCTGCTGAGCTGCTGCAGAGCTAGTAGGAAAAAGGACTGCTGACAAGCTGTATAACTGATGACCTAATGAGTCACTCTGAACCCAAACACTAGCAGGAAATCAGTTCAAGCCGTCTCAAGTGGAGCATGGGACCTGAAATTTATTTTTATGTTTCTTGTAAACATGGATTGCATCAGTCAAGAAGAAGTATTTCTGGTTACTGGTTAAGAACTGGTGTCCATGGCAGGGTCATCCTAAGTCTGGGAGCTGCCTGCACAGTGAGGATCCACAGAGCAACTACAGCTCTCCTTTCCCATCCAAATACATCTTCCAACACTCCTGCTTCAGCAGCTCTGTGTACTGCATGTGGGAAGCTGGAGGGGAGTTTTGATGCAACACCAGGACTTGCCTTCTGCATTACAGCCCTTCCTGGCTAATGCCTTGTGCTACAGTCCTACCTTCTCCAGATAATTCTGGAGACTGGCCCTGGGCCAGGTTCAGTCATTGCTGACTTCAAATCCAACCTGAGAAATGCACTGGGCTGGGACCCAAAGTGGGTTCAGCAGCTCCTTCCAGCAGTGTGTTGCCTGTATGGCTGCAATAGCTCTGTCTAAACCAGTGAGCTAAACCAGGATGGGGCACACTGACAGGCAACTACGACTCAGTAGTTATCACACCCTCCAGTGTGCTTGTGGTCCCTGCTGACTACAATTCTTCCAAGCAACTCCTAGACAAGTTTGACAGGTTGCATGAGTCAGGAACCAGTCACAGTAGGCAGCGCAGAGATGGCAGAGTAGGTACAGAGGTTCTGGCTGTGTAGTCATGTGTTCAACTATCCCAGCTGTCCTACCAGGAGCATGATCAGTACTAAGTACTAGAAGTGACCTGAACTACATGCTGAAGCATGCCATACAAGCCATACATGCTTGAATGAGATGTGTATGCTTCCAGTACTTTCCTGGGAACCCAGTTTTCATGAAAATCCCTTTACTGGAAATCCAAACTACTGTCAAGTGGTAAATTTATGTGCTTTCCACATTATTTGAAGAGGTTTTTATTTCCCAGATTTGGTTTAAAGGAGCTAGGTAAAGATGTAATGCATTTGCATGCTGCTTTTAAATGTGGAGCTGAATTTCATCGTTGCTTGAGTGTATGCAGTACATGAGCGTTTGGGTACTCAGGAAAGATAGAATAAACGCAGAGCTATCTTTTTACATGCAGAGGAAAGCATTGCTTTGCCTCTACTGGCTTTGCTAAAGAGAGCCTCAGGGCAGAAGGGCCATCCAACCTATGGTACATAAGCTGGTTGCTGCAAGGAAATACTGGCAAGCTCAATGCTGGAGAAAGCTGGACATGTCTCCCCTCTCACAGTACTTTTTTGGAGACACCTTTTTCATTACTTTGATTTTTTTTCCTGAATGCCTAGTAGGGTATTATCTATTTCTCAGCTAAGAAAACAGAAGTGCTTGATATTACATGATTTGTCCTAGTAAGGCAATTTAACTGCTGAGCTGAACTAGAAATCAAGGGATTTGAAAACTGGTTTATTACTCTAATGATATGATGAGACAAGCAAGAGAACAAGCCTCTGGCAAGGCCAAACACACTGAGAACTAATGTATTTTTTCTGATTGTGGACAGAGACAGGGAAGAGAGATCTCTATGAAGGACACAGGAATATCAACTACAAATCAAGACTAATATCAAGTAAATATCACACAGTGAAATGGTTATTATTTTCTAGTTCCCACTTTTCAGAGCAAAGCAAAACTTTTGGAGCTCTGGTCTGACACATCTGCCTACCAGACCCATCTCTGCCATGGGGATCAAACCCACAAGCAGGAGAGCTCCCTGTCAGCAAAATGAGCAGCTGTTTGGTGTGGGAACACTGCTTTTGTCAAAGCAGAGCACAGGAGATACTTGTAGGGTAAAACAAGAGGAGGTGAAGGAGCCAGCTTCTGGAGTTCCATGACTACAGCACTTTGTAGAAGAGCCAGGCACCTGAGCCCAGAACTATTAATGTATTTTCATCAGACAAGAGTGGAACGAAGTATCCTAATAATATAAGGAATTTGATTTTCTGTGTATCCATAATATTATCTAGGCATCTAAGTTTCTGAGGTGTTTTGGATACAAGAAGCCTCCAGCAGTTACTACAAAAAATGAAAAACAGAGAGCTCAGAGGTCATTTAAATCTACAGTCTTAGCCTCTGACTTCACTGTAATCCCCTCTGAAAGATGTCTGTTCAACCTGTTCATAAAATCCTCCAAAAAGGCAGATCACAAACTCCACAAGAAAATCTGCTGAGGTGCAATCCTGCATTGCTCTTGGAAAATATTTTGTTTACTGATCTCACATGGACATACTCTGCAAATGCTCCATGTCCTTGATCTGGATGAACGAATCCAGATGAGATTAATGTCATTGCATATATTTATCAGCTAGCTGCCTCTCTGTCAGCCACACACTAAGGACTGGTTCTCAATCATATGAGACAGACATAAATCCTAGGCACTCAGGCCTTGAAAAGTGTGATCTTCAATCTCCAAGAACACTGGAATCTCTTCTGGAGAGGCACTGTCACCTTCACTTACTGCAGAGACATACAGAAACAATGAATCTCTACTTTTCTGTTCCAGGAGAAATAACAGTTTTAACCACCTGGTCACTCACAATGAAGTTTTTGCAAAGGTAATTCTAAAGTGAAACAGATCAGAAGAGAACAATCTACCACAAAAGAGTAAAGGAAATCTAAGAGGGGAGAAAACATAATTACTAACAGAAGCCTCTAAACACAAATAAACAAAAATGAAATTAGAAATTAAAACAGGGGTATATTCATCCCAAATAACATTAGGAAAATGTAAATTAAAATTTAATTAAACAGTAACTCTGAGGTAGTGGAGCATGTAAAAGGCAATATACTCAAATATATCGATGCAGTGATGCAGAATACAAGTCTTTTGCAAGAGAGCAATTGCTGGTGGTTCCAAAGTATTTTGGGCCAACTGGATACTACACTGTTTTTTTAATTTAATGAAGCAAAGGAAGCACTGTACTTCGTTGTACACATGGCCTCTCCTGCACTGGAGGTGAGACATGGTTATCCAACTGAAAAGGTTCAGCCTGGGAGCAGGCAGAGCTTAGAAAAATCAGTTCTGGATTGCCAATGTTCAACCAGCCTCTCTTAAGAGCCAACGTCCAGGGGTCAATCTCAGTATGAACAATATGATTGCAAACATTTGCAAAGGGAAGATATTATTGATCAAAACATATGGAAGGAGAAACCTGGTGTCAGCAACTAATGAATTGTGTTACAACTAACATCCAGTGTTGTGCAAGGTAAGCATATTTCACAAGCAATGGTAGCACAAAGGATGAAGCAAACAACGGCAATATAAGATACCTCCCTACTTTAGGACCACAGCTTTGAAGGATAAAATCCAATGTAATATCTCTTTGGGGGGCTTACTTGCTATTTCCACTTGGTGTGGTGCCTACTAGTAACAGAATGAATGCCTAATGCATATTTTACACACCCTGTGAATGTCAAATGGGACTGAGTTACACTTGCAGATGTAATTTTTATGGTCAATTTGCAGCTGACAAGTTATCTACATGAATATATATTAGTGCTGAAGTTAACAATTTTGTGCCTCATTTCATTTTGGTAGATGAGTCCAATCCAGCTCAAAGATATGTATATACTAACTTGGCAATGCCACTCACAGCTCTTTCAGATCTATTTAAAAAGGCATTACAGGAGGACAAACCCAGCAGTCTCCTTTGTCATTTAGGGAAGAAAACACTTCCCATATTGTTGAAATTTCTCCATGGAGAGTTGACAATCCAGAGTAGTTTTTTATTTTTAAGTAACGGGCAATAGTCTGGAAAAGGAGAAAAATAATTTGCTTTCATAACATTTATGTCTTTAGGTAAACAGGCACTGCTGGTAGTAAGGGACTAAAATGATAAAAATCAGAAGGAAAAAAGATATAAGTTTGCATTCATCTTGCCATTTTTGTCTATGAAATTTAAAGCAAGGGAGATGAAACCATGAAGAACTGTAATGCTCTGTGCAGACATTAAGCAGTCTGAATACCTAAGGTGTGTCTGCTGCTGCATGGCACAGCTATCTACGAAAATGTGGACTTACTTAAATCACGTGTGTAAGAACTCACACCAGGAGAGAAACTGCAGTCCCCCAGCAGTGAAGTGAATTACAGCCAGCCTTACTGAGCTCAGCTAGTGCACTTTCTGCCTCCATATAGCTCCTGTTACAAACACTTATCTTGTCTTTGGCCCAATCTATTTCTACAAAGGGGCAGAAAGAAGTGCATTGCAACTCTCCTCTTTCCCAACCCAACCTTGGATTGTCTTCTGGATTACAGAATGCTGCTGGGACCAAGAGTAGCCACTTCTTAAGATGAGAATGAACAATTATGGTCCATAATCAGATGGATTCTTCATGTTCTGTTCTACCTTTCATTCTTGCTCTGGCCCAGCACATGTAACTTGGCCCAAATTTTAAATTAGATCATAAGCCCAAACAAAATAACACTGTTCTCATGAGTTTCATCAATACAAGTTGCCATAAAAATCACAGTAATTTCACATTGTTTCCACTGTATTTACAACATTGAAAGCATTAACTCACAAAGCTCTATTTCATTTAAAATATATGCATAAATGTAAAGGAATTTCTTGGTGGCCATACTGAGGAAAGGTTCATTTTGCAGCTGTACCCTCAATTATGTCTGACATCCATAACTAAGTACTTCAGTTTCAAGGCTTTTTTCACTGGCAACATACATTTCCATGTAAAATGTGTGACATTCTGCCCTTTTACGGTTTTATGTGAACATTAACTTTACAAATTTGCTTTCTCTCTCTCCCCTTCTGTAACAGTTTCTGCCAATGGTTAAGAAACCACACTGATATTTATCTATTTGAAACTATTTGAAAAGAATGTTTTTTCCTTTCCCCACAGTTTTTTGGATCATGAATGCAATATGAATTATGAGTATTTAAAAATGCTTAATTAAATATGTGAAAGTTTTCTAGACTTTATGTATCAATTGTGATCTAAAGAAATTACAGCAACCTAAGTTCTCACAGAAAAAGAATCTGGCCCTGCTCCCATTAGCAGGAAGACCAAGATACATGTGAGGCCACATAAGCACAGAAAAAAGCCTAATGGAACTATGACTGATTCAAAGTCTGAAATGAAAGAGAAATCTTGCCTAGATGATTCTCCTTTTTGCAAGATATCCACAGTTAAGGTTAAAATATAGCAATGGAAATGATGTTTTAGACCCACCATCTATGGACAGTATGTAACATGTAGGTGCTATACAGTGTATTTTGAAATGCTGGTTTGTTTTGGGTTTTTTTTCCCAACAAAGCATTCTTATTCCTTGGAAGTGGTGCACCATTTAACAAAGCACATAGAATAGTACACAGTTGTAAAAACTGCACCCTCGGGCTTCTCAGATAACCAGAAGATGCAGCCACACATCCCCTTGTTCTCAGCACATGGTTCTGGGACTGGGTCTGGGTGCAAGGCACAAGAGCTGTTCCTTTCCTCATACTTCATTCAAACTCCCCCCACTGTGACAACACAAAGCAAACTCACACCGGTGCGCTCAAAGAGAAAACCATCTTTGTCCCACCTTCGTCCACATGCAACTCTCCTCCCTGTGCTGAAGGCATTGATATGCCATTTCAGCATGCCCATAATGATAATCTCATGAAAACCAAACCAAACAATAAAATCATCCTCCGCAAGCTTCTCCCAAAGAAGATCTGTAAGAAAACAGATCTCAGACTCTTACAACATATTATCAGACTAAAATCCTCTGCTTTCTTGTACAACAGCATTAGCAGAAGTCAAAGCTAGCAGAACTACTCAGTCATTACATCATGTTTTGACAAATTGCCACAGAGACGACAATCCAGATTCATGAACACTCAGAGAACACTCAGTCTAAACCAGGATCAGATGGCAACACCTTTTTCTCAATAAACATTTAAAAATGTTGTTGTGAAAAGCAATGACTTTGTTTCAGGCTATTGTTGTCACTGATTTCAGTTCTACTGAATGATACCATTATTTAAATAAAAGGTTGTCAACCCTTTCACAAGAAAATAATTCATTGCCTTCTAGGCACATGCAACAGTTGGACATTCTTTATGGAAAACAAGATCTAGCACTAGGGATCTAGTATTCACAGCCATTTTTCTTGAAGTTCTTAACAACAAAATAAATATGTTTTTCAGGATAACTGAACTGAAACTCTCTCAGACAGTGATGCTCTGAAAGGCTGGTGAATCTCTCTTGCCTGTGCAGGTGCCACATACATCTATCTGCTCAGTCCATTGAACTTCTCCTCTTTCCATGTAGCCCATTTCCTTTTCAGCACCTTCAAGAGTGAATGAGAA
Source organism: Toxostoma redivivum (assembly GCA_013397375.1). Taxonomy (NCBI): domain Eukaryota; kingdom Metazoa; phylum Chordata; class Aves; order Passeriformes; family Mimidae; genus Toxostoma; species Toxostoma redivivum. Next base: position 124,893 of record VXBI01000013.1, on the reverse strand, counting down.
CTCTGAAATCATCCAGATTCCTCTTCTTGGAACACATTTAAAAGGCTGTTTTGGGCAAGTATCTTTGCATCTCCTGAGCATTCATTTATATCATCTCTGTAAACTGAGCTCTCATTCATGGTATTTTACAATTTAGTTTACAATTGGATTTAAAGCTCTTCAACAGAGAAGACTGCAGTAACATCTTCACACCTAAGAACCACCATTCATATTTTTCTTAATGCTTAGTCAAAATAATGAGGACGTAAAGAGATCAAGTGGGCAGAATCTGACAGCAGAAACTTTGAGAAAGAAATTTGGTACAAATGTTTAATGATGAACGTGATTATTCATTTGAACAGCTTATCCGAGAATATCGTAGATTTTCTATCAATCAAAGCCACTAAATCGACAATTTTTTCCAGCAGATATGCTTTGATTCATCCAGAAGTCATGGAAACCGGTGCAGGATTATTAGGTAAAATTCTATCATCCCTGTCATGCAGAAGATCACTCAGTCAAAATTATCTTTTTTCAGATTTCAATTTCTATGACTTGCAGAGATTTTCTGGGCTGTGGCACCACAGTAGTTAAAGCTGAACTGAAGCAGAACCAGTATTATGCTTCCTAAAAAGACACTGCCCCCCTTAGCATCAGGGATCACGCTGCTAAACTATGGTTTTTAGGTCTTTAGGACTCCTCAGTTCCACCAAGTCTGTAAATAGCAACAGCTGCAGAAAATTCTGCAAAAAAATATGAAATACAAAACACCACACATAGATGTGGTCACAGTGATCCACGTATTTGTAACCTCCAGGAGGAGTTACTGCAATCCTCCCTGTGTGGGAAGCAAACCACACACATTGTGTCCTCCAAGTAGGGAGCTAAAAACCACATCTGACTGCCAGCCTGGGACATTGTGCACCCATCAATTGGTGGCCCTGCCTGCTGGGCTGAGACCTCTGCCAAAATAACCGTTTGGAGAGCCTGACCTAATTAATATCCCAAAGGACTGTGAACCTGCTTCTTTCTCCATTCAGTTGAAGGAGGCAAGTTATAAAGGAAGGGTAGAAAGGAAATTCTTCCTCAAAGCTAGCTCCTCTGACCACTGTGCCCACAGGAACAGCAAGTCTACTGATGGCTGAGTTGGCCTTGCCCCTCAACACCTGCAGGGGTCAGTGAACTGGAAGAGGTTTTGTGCATGTCAGAGCAATTCACCCATCCACGGACAACTTTCCAAATTACTACAACCTCTCTATGTCTGGCCATGAGCACCAGCAGTGCACAAATCATGCAATGGTCCTCCAGGGCATCCCATTACAACTCGTGTGTGCGAAGGCAGAGCAGGGTCTCCTGTAGGCAACACTCAGCTGTTCCCCTCCATCCTTGCACCCAAGAGTTTTTTGGGTTGGATCGAGGGTTTTCAGCTGAGCACAATAAAGGTCCAGAATCAAACAATTTGAGCAGTTAGTTACTTATTCACCAGTGCTGACCACAAGCTGTGAGGCATGAAAACCTTGGAAAGTAACACAATCTGTTTGCATGTCCATGACTTCATTCGCTTCTGTCTGCCTCAGTACACAGAGGAAAATAATAATGCGTTTAAATTTAACTCTCCCTTGTATTCCAAAAGATATTCTTCCTGCCCTATTAAACAAAGAATTGTACTGTACATTAATCCCAATGGAAAAAGGGAACAACCACAGCTGTGAGTATGACTAACAACTGAGCCAAACTGCTACACACAGCAAATAAATAATCTCAGGAAAATCTGTGAAGTTAGCTCTTTTTTCAGGCTACTACTGTGTATCTGAAAGTAAAATTCTATTGAGAAAAAACAGAAATTTCTACTTACTGATACAAGAAATAAGATCATTAAATCTTTCCTTAGGAAAGACAGGATTTTCCAGCCCTCGGAAATAGAGCTTCAATACTCCAGCAACTGAGTTAATGTCATGGTTACTTTGGTCATCTGCCAAAGGATTTTCACCTTAAAAATAAATAAAGTGAATGAAACACTCATCCAGGACCATTCTTGCACAGAACATTTGTGAGTGACATTTTCGGTGGTTTTTGTTTTTAGTGTGTGGGAGTTGGCAATGCAAGCATTCAAGTAAGATAATAAACACTGATTTAGAAATCCCAGGCCATGATTAAACGAAAAAAAGGCAGCCTAAATAAAGCTTCCTTAAAATTACATAATCTAGTGATCTCTCAGGTCCTGAACTTCCAGCTAGGTATTTGTGGACCTGTTGTGATTTACAGTTAGTAAAATAAAAAAGCCAAATGCTCTTAATTGAATACAGTTTTGCAGACTTTTCTTTGGAGCCCTACAAATGGAGTCAGATCACTCATTGAATTGAAAAGGTGTCTTCATTCTAAAAGGTTAAAACATCAGGAATACATGCAACCATTTTGTTGGAAACCTAACTGAAACCTCAGCCATGGCTGCATTATTTTATTTATGTAATTTTAAAGGCTTAATCTTTATTTTGAAACACGTTATGTATGGATCTTCAAGGATAACACTACCTAGAAGGAGGACTTAAGAATAAGCAGACATAAAAGCTGCAGAATGGAGGGATGTGTATTCACTCAGCTAGTGAAAACAGCTGCTTTATGTATCTTGTCAAAGAAAATATCACGTTTAACAAGATATATTTAACTAATACTGGGGAGCAAAACCCTGCATATTTTTTCATGGTTTTAGTCACAAGACTTCTTGCTACAAGTATTTTGTCCTTAGCAGATGATCTGCAGAAGTTTTAATTTTCTGTAGAAATTAAAACAACCCAGCTTCTAAGACTCAAGAAAAAAAGAATATAAGACTTAAAAAAATTGTAACAAGGATTGCTTTAACACAGTTGGAGGATGGCTGGGTCCTGGCTTCCCTAGCAGAGCAATCCTAGGCTGGGTGTTGCAAGCAACTGATATTGAAAAAACTGGTTTAACTTCCTGGCATTTTTCATTTAATTCCTCCTCTGGGGCTGAAGTTTCCTTTGGGAATGAAAAATGGAATGACTCTTTCTTTTACCCACTATTTTCCTGGATCGTGATGCAACTTTGGCAGAAGGAGTAGAAAGAGCACTTGTATTCCAGTAGATCAAACAACAAGACTTACAAATTTCATTAAGTAGTCTTTTTAATCAAATTAAACCCATTACCTTTATTTTCTGAGCATCTTTAAAATAAAATATACAAAAACTATTATTTGCAATTTACCATTAACAAAAAACTAATGTTTACAGTTGATTGAAGAGTCATATGTCTTGTCTAAACAAAATGAGAAAAGCCCTAGAGCTCCTAGGACATAACAGGGGAAAACATGCACGTCATCATTGTACTTCACGTTTAAGCATGTGATGGTGCAAAGTTTTAGGTGCAGTACACACAGTACAGACAATCTGACTAAAAAGCCAACAAAATGATCAGAATTTAAAGATTTTTAAATGCCAGATATTAAGGTGCTCAAATAAATGAAAATCCAATTACCTCTCTCAAACGAATTTTTAATATCATTGACTTCCACCTGGGAACCAGACACTCTGAAAACTCCCTGATGCTGAAGACCTAGAGAAAAGAGAGAAAAGAGGGGAGAAAGTGGTAAAAAATTAATTTATTTTTTGAGATACTTTAAATCTGTATTTTAAAAACAAAGCTGTGGTGCTAAATGAGTAATCTAAAAGATATACGAAAAAGGGCAATAATGAAATTACACAGTTTTTTTCAGAGCTTACCATATAAATTTATAAATCTGATACAACTTTCCACAATAAGAGGAATGACTTGCCCTGAATCCTGCAAAAACAAGAGCAGAATGAGTGAGCTGCAGATCAGAAAGAGGAAACCTCCCTGCTACGGCTTCCATGTGAAAATGCACTTTCTTGGTCAATCTAGATGGACATACAGTGCTGGCAAAAAAACACCTAAGAAAAAGTACCACTTCTAACAGAGTTCTCTTCCCATTCAGGAAGGGAGGAAAAAGAACAGGCAAAGAAAAGGATTATGGTCCTTAAAAGCATTTAATTGGGAAATTCAGTTCTCTACCTCTGTCACCATATCTGGCTAACACTGTATGCGACATCTAAGCTCATGCATACGTTTTAGATTCTTGAAGCAAAGTGAGTTAAAGCAGTAAATTTGCCTTTTAAGAATATTATTATTAAGAATAATAATTCATGATGAAGATAATCCCTCTGCATCCATTTAACTGACCTTTCTCTTCCTGGTGAAGAAAATCCCTCATGGACCTAATTACACAGGACCCAATTCCCCAATGTAGTGTTTTTTGTTGTTTGGTAGGCTTTGTTTATTTATTTTTTTTTTAAGAAGAAGTTTATCACAAACAAATTTACAAGGCTTTTCTGGATTTGCTGGACTATCAGAAACATTCTTGGAGCAGAACCATCAAATGATGTTGCATGGGATACCGCAATGTCTCCCTCCTGACTGAGAGCACTGCTATGGACTCTGCCGGTTTGTGTGCCCTACCACAGGGCAGATGATGGCCTAGCAGGTATGGGCAGATGATGGCCTAGCAGGTTGTTTCTAGCTGCTCTAAATGGCTGGTAATCCCTGGGTGGTGAATTGCAGCTACTTTGAGCTGAGCATGTGGTTCAGCTGCTTCATATCTACACACAAGGTTACTGGGAAAAGGAGGTCACAGCCTGTCTCTCTCCACCTGTCACTGGCAGAGCTCAGGAATCACAGCTCCTGATCTCAGCAGTGATACAGCAGTAAGTCTGTAGCTACATTTTCAGTTACACAAAAGTGTTTTAAAAAAGCATAAAAAGCATTTGTGATGGGCGAGGAGAAGATGACTATACACTAATTTTCAGTGAGTTGTCTTTTTCTTTTAAACTGCTTATTTTCCAAAAGAATCATTGGAAACCTTTCGTTTTTGCACTTCAAAAAAGGGATATTTTTACCCAAGCACACTAGTGACCACAAGTTATCGAATATAAAAACATAAATGATAGATTAAAAATTATTTGGAAAAGTTGGTCCTTATGCTGCAGAAAATACTGTTTCAAAAATAATCTTAGAATTTCTTGTCTTGCAAGCTGTAATTTTTCTTTCCAAATTAATTTTCAATATGCAAGTGCTCATTTGGAAGTTTAGTATAAAATCAGTCTGAATTATAAAATCATTAATTCAGAAGCAGCTTGTAACTGAGAATACACACTTCCTCTTAAAATTAGTACTTCATTTTCATGCTAAACTACACTAATGGGAAGTTTATGAAATAAGCCCAAGTTGAAGAAACAACTAAAAAAGTTTGAAAAATAACACACAGTAAAGCAATGAAACATTCCACTTTCTGAGGTAACCTAACCCCCTAATCTTATATGTACTCTGTGCTGTTTTAGTGGGGCTTACAAAAGCCTGTTATCACTAACTAGGCAATTTAAATTGCGGCTTGTTTGTCTTTTAATTTAAAACCTAGCAAAGACTGGCTAGTCAAGAACCAGTAGTGGTTGGATCAGCATTTCCTCTTTGACTTGCATCATGGTTCGGTAACAGCTAAATAAAAAACCCCTTCCAACAGGTCAGTTGTTAAACCCAGGAACACCATCATCTTCACCAACACTGAGCAGCCTGGCTCTCCAGAAAAGCAGAGTATTAGAAAAAATGCACAACATGCACCCACATCTCCCGTTAGTACACTAGCTAATGCAAAGAATGTAAAGCCTAGGAAAAGATAGCGTTTGCAGTAAGAAATGACACAAAAAAAACCCCCAAACCCAAATCAGTTTCATACCTGGTTTTGGAGAATCTGTTCAGAACCACACAAAATGTTGTACTTAAGTAATACCCTGAAATAATCTAAATTAACAGCTTTGCCTTTTGGATCTAATCAAAGGAAAATAATTTGAAGTAACAATCTGTGTTGGTGAATGTCAAGAACAGTGACCCTACTGCTACTGTGAATTTAATATGATGTGTGTAGTCAGTGAATGTATGTTTGTGACTAGTTAAAATTTCTTATGATGAAAAACTCTAACTAAAAGCAGTTTGGTGTGATACTGTATTTCACTAGCTGTGCCTATCAAAATGACTCATCTCTATGAGGAATGACATGGTCTTTGGGCAGAGATGCTGTCCTAAGGTAGCTCCCACACTGGCAAATGTGTCTTAAGGCTACCAGCTTTTTTACCTCTCCCCTTTTGAAAGACTAATTATGTAGGACTCCCCACTTGCAAGTAAGCCCTGTCAGCCATACTGCCATGCATTATAACCCTTTTCTCTGTAAGGGAAAATGATGGGGTACCATTTCTCCTGATTTGCTTTGTCCTTCTTTAGTCTAGGGGCTTTAATTGTGAGAATTTCTGCTTCCTTGCTTACTTTCACCCTTAAGCAAGAAACTGGTCATGAAACTCATCTATTTTATTATGTGATGATTTCTCAAAGTCTTTGCATTTCACAGCACCTCATAATAAAAATTATTTTCCCTTTAGCTGTACTGAGGATGACTGAAAGCTTGATTCACAGACAGCTAAATCAGTCCAGTGCCACTGAGCACAGAATTTATTCTGCAAAATGTTTGCCACTAGCTATACTGAACAGGAAAAAAAAAATCCCTGTACCATTCAAACCCAATTCATAGAGCTTGCAGTCAAGAATTTTACTCACTGCATTTATAAATGCATTTTTACAATTTTTTAAATTTTTCTTTCCTGTAGCTGTGTCAGCTAGCATCCAGAGGCACCAACCGTGATACGGCCGGGTCCTTGAAAATGAGTAAGAAAATATCCATCATTCAAGACTATAATCCCTTCCAGAGTTCTGCTCTGGTTTAGTTTTGCCTGCTATATTTGCACACCCATTTCTTAATGCAAACTCCTCCCTCCAGGTCTTTGAAAGAACTTATTTTGAGCCAGGCAGGAATGCAACCCGGGAGCGAGGCAGAGCTGGTTCTCTTGTCACCAGAACTATACCTGATGTCTCGTGTGAGAGTTCCTTCGGCCTCGGCTAGAAGCATTTTTAGAAATAAAAGTATGAGAAAGAAGAAGATAGTAAATACAGCAAAGACACAAGACCCAGAATAGCAGTGATCACAATTTCACACAATATAATAAATTCCTAAAGTCATAGGAAATCAAAATCTGGATATCAAACCCAGGGAAATACTGCTTCTCCGCAGACTTTGAATACTGAATGTTATAAAAACAGCAAGCAGGAAACTGTGGTTAAGTTATGGGATGCACCACTACATCCTATCTTCTACATGAAGCTAAGTTTCCTATTAAAAGCAGGCTGACAATACTATTCCTACCTGATTAACACAACTGTAGGGAGGTTAATGTGAGAAACGAATCCCTCTCTTTCCCTTTGACTTCAGGAAGTATTATATTGATCAACCGAGAAAGAAGAGCCCCCAGACAGACTTAAACATAATGATCTGCCTCAGATTTTGTGAGGTGGTGACCATTATTGTAAAAAGTGTTAAGATCAGCCACTGGGGTGGCTGGTGCCAGTCAGTACCTTGATGAATGACTCCAAATCACCATTAAACAACTTAGCACTACACTGTGATCGGGGTCTGGGCTTCCTGTGTTTCTGGGGCTTAGGGGGAAGATTTGGAGGCCTAAGGGAAGGGAATATGATTACTGAGCAGGGTAGAATTAAATTATGCAATAAAATATATGTCTGTAAGCTCGTGGCAAAACAACAGAACATTGTAAAGGGAGCAATAAACACAATACTTATCAAATAAACACCTTCCATCAAATTTAAGTGTAACACATTAAAGAGTGGAGAATTCCCCCATAAAAAATTACTTATGGATAAATAATGACATTCTTTATGAATCCCTGTTTTGCAGTTTTACCATATTAATTTATTCCAGCACAATTGGAACGGCCTTTTTTGTTGTGGTCATGCATAAAATGTGCAGCAACCACTGGAACTCATCCTGCAAGCCACAGCAGAACATAGGCCACTCGACATATCTCTTATCAAGCAGAAAAGTTGTTTCATGTTGGAGAAACTTCAAATGGAAATTAAAGCTGCTCAGCACACTCCTAAGATGCTTTGAAACCAAACTGTCTGCATTTTTAACTAGAGCCAGGAAGGTTAAACAGCTTTAACCTTGCACATCCAACTATAAACAACTTCACACATAAAAAGCAGCACCTTACTAATTAGCTAATGGAAGTAAACGTATATCAACTTGAACAAATAAATAAAATCAGCATAACACATAAAGAAGTAATGGAAGAACACACAAGAAACTTCGGTCTGCAAAATTTTACCTAACGTGTTACACATGGTGACTACAACTGAAGGAGATTACAGGAAATAAATACCGTTCTCTAGGTCACAAACTACCTTGTGAATATCGTGCCAACAGCTACATGCCAACAGCTTCCTTAGTTCCAATGCACCAACAGTTTCTATAGGTTTTTTTGGACTTAGCAAAAAATCAAATGTTTTTGGGAAATCAGTGAGAAACAATAAGGCATAGAGCATTCAGCAGTGGGACCTTTGTTTGAGTACTATCAGCTATTTTAAACTCATATTTAAAGATATTCTTTTCCCTTCTACAATTTAACTTTGACCTTAAAGAACACTTCTGTTTACATGTCTCACAGTCCAGAAACATAACTGAACCATGGGGCAATAGGCAGGGCGCAGCCAAAGCCCAGGAGCTGGTGCTGAGGAACAGATGGGCAGGCCCAGCTCCTCCTATCTTTCTCTAAGCGACTAGCTGTGAGAAGATATAGGTAAGATGGCTTCACTGCTCCCCCACTTTAATAAGGTAAAATCATTGCCTAAATCCACCATCTTCTTTCAGCAGTTCACACAGCAGGGAACTTAGGATGATATGAGCCTAATGAGTTGCCTGTATTGGAGTCAAGAAAGGAGGTTTTTCTCATTAGATAAAAACTTGTTGATTTCCATGCATTCCCAGAATGGTAGCACCTGGAGGCAGAGTTAAAAGTACAGTTGTCAGAATTAATGTCAGCAATTGGGAAGAATGCTCTGATTTGTAACCACTTTTCAACTGAGGTCATGTAAGGAAAATAGTTAAGTCCAACTTTACAGAGTTAGAAAAGAACATGGAGTGGTGGGAAAAATCTGGTGTAAAGTCTGTAGAGATGTCCTGGGAACACTGGGACCAGGAAAGACAGTACTTGGAGGCATTGGGCAAAGATGTATTGCATGGAAAGGGAAGGGGAGAGTGAGACCAAGAAAGCTGGGATGTATGCTCCTGCTTTAACAGAGTACGCTGCCTGTGGAACTGATACATACAAGTGGCAGCTGCAAATCCAAGCAGTTGCCATTGCCTACTCCTAGTCTCTGGGGGCTGCAGAGCTTATCAGGGTTTATATCTGCAGGCAGCTTCAAAGATGTGGCATTACGCAACTGAAAAAGTACATGCACCACAAAGCTGGGAGATCTAATGTTGAATCCCTTCTCTTCTGTGGATATAAAGAGCCATTTAAATATGGAACACATGGACACTGGGGGAGGCAGGTATTTGTGTCCAGAGCTAGGTTATCAAAGACACAGCCCACTGCAAATTGATCTTCCTACCAGATTCATTCCAACTGTGTAACCTGACCAAGTGAATTACAAACTATGGGCGTCAAAGTATCTCTGACAACTGAAAAATAGTTCTTTTCGAGCACTAAAGGGCCCCCTGCAACTTCCAAATTTGATGTGTGATTCACAAATATTTTTAAGGATCTCCCAGCTTGTCCACCCTTGACACTGGCCAAAGCAGCTCACACAAATGAGGAAGATGAACGGTGCGATCCTTCACTTATCAGCACGCTGAAACAGAAATACTGAATGTTAAAACACACAGGGTCTGTACATAATTTATGTAACAACAGCAACAAGCCTTACAAAGTTGTTCTAAAATTTGTAAAATCTAAGATTTTACCTATTTTTTAACTCTAAACCAAGTCAGATAAAATTATCTTACCTTGTTGACATGTATTCAGCCCTGTGACCTAGAAAGTTCAATAAATGGGAAACAATGTAGGTTTTAGGTTTAATTTTTTGTACCTAAATTATACTTAGCAAATTATTTTTAGCCCTAACTTTCATACTACCAGCAAAAGTTATACAACTATACAACAAACAGGGCACTGTAGTCACCTACTATCTCCACAGTTCCACTTAAAACACAAACACAACCCATGTTACAGAACAACTTTTAAGAAGCCTACTCAAAGATATAGTCACTTGACACCGTAAACAATTTCAAGTAAAATTCCAAACAATGTCTATTGTTGGTGCTCATATGTTTCAGTGGCTAAATCAGTATGGACATAGAGCTGTGCCAAGATTAGATTACATCTCCCCCTGTGTCTTGTGCCCAAACCTGTTCAGTGCTGAAAATGCAGGGCTCTAGACACAAGTAGTTATTAGAAGACTCCCTACTCTCTTTTTTGTGTATTGCAGGAAAAAAATACAACACTATGACTGAGAAACACACAGAGAACTGCATGGGATTGTAAAGAAGCAAATATCATATTCCAGAAAGGCTCTTTGCAGATGAACAGACCAGTAAATCAGGCATGACTGACTCATCATAATGAAAAGCAAAATAATCAAACAGGACAAAGATCATGGTATGGTAAGTTCCAATGAGCCCAGGACTGCCAAAGGGAGATTGTGCCCTATTAATTTATTGAAAATCTTTGAACATGTCAGTAAAATACTGGATAACAAAGAATCAGTACAATTAATTTACTTAAGCTTTCAAAAGCCTCTAGTAACTTTCTTCGCAGGAGGTGACTAAAGAAACTAAACAGCCATGGATAGAGTGGCAAAATATTCTCACTGATCAAAAACTAGCGAAGAAAAGGAAAACCCAGGGGACTTATAATGGTGTTTTTTCATCATGGCAAAAAAATGTAACAGCCATTTACTCGAGCCTTCCCATTAGAACCATTTATGCAATCCATAAGGCATGTATTAATATCATGAGAGATCACAGCAGCTAAGGAACCAGAGCACTGTACAGATGACTGAAATACTTTTGTATCAAATCCTGACAAAACTATGAAGCCCTTTAAAGGGGTTAAGTGACACACAGTGGAAACAAAATTCACTATTAACAGGTTTAAGAAAGGTATTAGGGAAGAATTAAACACCTATGCCAGTGAACAGAACTATGGATACGACCTCTGAAAATCACTCTGAGCTTCGCTTGGGCTAGGTGAAGCTTCCCAATTTGAAAGTCACACCAAACCAGCTTTTCAGACTCCACGGAGAATGAATAACAGTGATATGAAAAACGTAGTATTATGTGTCAGTGCTCACATGCACGCAAAGTACTGCAAAGTACGGAAAACCTTAGTCTGAAAATATATTTTGCAGTGCTACAAGAGTGTGGATCCCCTCAAAGTGGCACAAAAAAAAAAGCTCTGGGAATAATCTCTGACAGTAAGACATATGAATCTTGTTGGCATCTATTTTAGATAGGTGAAAAAGAGAGATCAAAGAAGACTATGAAAAATAACCTATGAAAGAAAAAGAGTAAGCCAGGGACTTCTCCCTATTCAGGTTACTCAAGAAATTCACTGAGACTAAGAATCCCTATAATAAATGTTAGTAAAACAGATGTTACAAATGCTGTGCCTGGGGAATTTTAAACACATGTCTGGTATTTCAGAGTTCAGGGCAAAAGGTGTCTGGGCCTCAGGGGCAATTTCTTCTACAACTCCTTGTTTTCTTTCTTGCATTTCCCTTTGCTTTGTTAATTTCTTCTTTCAATAGATGACGTTTGGACCAGGACTAATATAAGCATCAGTGTGCTTCCTTTGTTTAGTATCAATTTCATTTGAGTGTTTCTTATTTACTTTCCAAGTCTGTAGATGCAGATTCAGCACAGAGCACTTCATCTATCTTCCCTGTGCAGATCATGAATATGTATCTGCTGTGTTCATAAACTGCAAGACTGTAGTAGGCAGCTGATGAACCAGAATAAAAGTCAAATGCTGTCAACACTGTGGACACCAGATGGGAACCTGAATCTATTCAGCCTACATCCTTACACTGTATAGTTTTGAATAAAAGCAAGAAAGGATGTCAAAGGAAAATTTGCAGTTGAGACAAAATTCTCCTTCTCCCTGCATTCTCCCTAGCTTTATTTAACACAGCACACTGTTATTTGTCTGCAGTCTTGCTGACATGAAGGTTTCCAGAAAAGGCAGTTTGAGGGGAGTAGGGGAGCAGTTCATGTCCTACAAATTCATTTCTATATTAGCTACAGCAATAACATTAGTAATTCCACTGTAATTCGATCCTTTCAATCCTCCCCATTCAAGAAACTTTCAGAATCCAGGGCCTCCATCCCAGGCATGGGCATTTTAATGCAGGACATGCCTCAACTAAAGGGGCTTGTCCTGCAAAAAAAAGAACTTTTTAACCTGTAAAAATGATGGGTTTCAATCCAAATATTAGCTTTGAATGTAAATGTGTATATTTGAGGTACTATTTGTATGTGCCATGCTATGCTGCTGGGACAACAAATATGTGTAAAACCACTTTGGGCAACACAGATTAACTACATGAGGGTTAAAGATGGTGTGTAGAAGGAACTCTTCAAACAGAATAGTCCAAGCATGCCTCAGCAAGGTAGAATGGCCCAGAGCTCAGTGGCAATTTATCATTTTGGTCACCCTGCTGAGAAGCTTTTCTTTAGGTTTCCTTTCAAACAATTATTTCCTTACTTTTTTCCAACATGGTTTATGCAGCAGATTGTGTTGCCTTTTATCTCCCACTCTTTCACTGTATTTTTCCAAATACATTTTCATTGAGCTTCCAGAAGAAAAATGTCCTCTTTTTTTGACTAAAGTCAACTGCACACTGTTGTCTGTGAATAATCTGTTCACCACACACATTCAAAATAAAAAATCTATTAAATGAAAACTCCCATGAAAAAGAAGATAACATAGGTAGCTGTCTAAAAACAGCTACCATCTTCTACAGTTCAGTTTTGAAAGAAAATGCTGCTTATATCCTACACCTAACCTTAGTCACTCCCTGGACAGGAGCTTTGTTTGGGTTATAGCCAGTGAACTGCTAACAGCTGCTCAGACACCTCCTTGGGATTTGGGATCTGGGCTTTCATATTAAAAGCAAGAAGAGATGTGATTAACAATAGATACTTGGCAGTAAAAATAATATAAATTGACACATCTTTTAGAGTCATTCTCTTAGCAAACAGGTTTCCTTTCTAGAGTCTAAACTTTAGATCACATTCTTTAACCTCCAGGAGAGGATTTTTATTATTTGTGGTGTAATCTCACTTCCTCTGTTCCACTCTGTGTGTCTAGTCCTCAAGGTTTGTACTGCACTTCCCCTCTTCCCTTCAGCGTGTGAGGAAGTGTTGAGAGAGCTGGTAAGAGATAGGCTGGAGCTGTGCATAGAGTGATTCATTGCTGTCTTAATTTAATTTTACTTAATTTGATCTTTACTTCTGCTTACTTGGTTTAGATTTTAAGATGTACTTTTTAAAAACTGTGGAGAGTGTTCAGGAAAATGGATAATTCTCTGCTATTGTAATTTATAATGGAATCATTTTATGTGCAATAATTATAATCAACAGGTATAGAGCTATCCATTCACTTAAGTTTAGTGTTGTAAAAAACAACACTAAATTAAGTCTGTAAGAAACTCACTACTGACATTAGTGAGGTCAGGATTTCATATTCTACTTTTGATAAATATTCCACTGACTTCTTAGGCTGCAAGAAGGATGTTAGTGTTCATGTGTCAGAAATGTTGCACTAGTGAGTACATCGTATGAGATGCATCCTGGATAATTCTGTAGGCTTTAAAAAGATCACTCTATCCCAAGTCTTAAAAAACCTCAAGTCAACAGAAGTTGTTAGGATGTAGAAACAGTACATTTGTCATAGCTCTTAAATCAACCTGCACTGAATGTGTCGCTCTCCTTGCAGACAAGAGATTTTCCATTCAATAGTTCTGTTGCCAAATAGAGTCATTTGTCTAAACATATGTGCAGTGGAAATAACTATGTGCTGAAGAAAAAAAAAATCAATTTGTTGTGTGAGCTCTCACCACTGCCCCAAAATTGTGACTGGTAAAAATCAAATCTGTGTTTACTGGACAATTAAGTTTCGCAATATTTTCCTGCATATCTTTGGCATTTCAGTAGGTTCACTGTATAGTTTGGAATCACTATTCAGTTTATTGTGTGATATTTACCTTCTCCGAGTGTCCTCTGCAGCAAGTCATGTTTTGCCTGAAGTTTTGTGATGAGATTGCTACCTTCCAGATATTCTCTGAATTTCTGTAGAGATGCAGAGGAATCTATTACTATGCATGACACATAAATTCTAGGAACTTCTGGATAATGTTTACTTCAGATGTTTGGTCTGCATCACATGAATGAGGAAGCAACCAACATACCATGAAATAGAATTGCTCTGTTTCCTGCTGGTTAGATCTTCTTTTTGCAATGCTAGGCTTACTCAGGTACGTCTCAGAGACTGTTGACTTCACAGACTCTGTTGAACGACTGTGCTGGAAACACTCTGACACATCATAATCTTCTATGGTGACCATATCTTGTATTGTCTGCAGGGTAGCCTCTGTTGTTTTCTTAACCTGGTATTAAAAAGCAGAGTTTGCCAGANGCTTAGAAAGGAAGCTCATTACTCACAGTAACTCTATAGCACACTCCCCCAAACTGGTGTGTAAACGTGAAAAGTTAGGTGTGTTATAACAGGTATCTATGTAAAAGTATCCTATCTAGTTCTCTGCTTTATTGTGGTCTAACACAAATACAGATGTACCCTTGTGTTGGCTTTGTAGTGCATTCAAGCACTTGTTTGAAATTAGAATTGAAGTGTGACATGATTTGATTAAGGTCCTTAATTTGGGAGGCAATAGACATGATACAATACTCTAGAGGGCCAGCTCTCCTAAATGTGGTCAATGTGTTATATTGAATGTGTACATCCAGGGTCTGGATCTGGCCAGAAAAATGAGATCTTCCAAGAAAAAAATCTGTGACCCCGTATTGTGCTATGATGAGGGACACACTGATGTTTAGACTGCAGAAGTGGAATACATTGTTGACAGAGAGAGCTCGAGAAAGAACAATTTACACCAGATTGCCAGCCCTTCCTATGCCCTATGGAACACCACTGCTGGTAGTGGAAACCTGGGCATAGATTCTGTGAACAAGGTATGCAGTTTCCACAGTGCAAAAAAGTAACTGGTAAGATTCACAAGGATGTGATTTACTTCCCAGTTCTGTTTCAAATGGAGTCTCTAGTAGGGTAAACCAAATCATGGACACTTCTACACATAACTCCAATATAGGCAAATATCCCTTCCATGCCTGTCAAACATGATTTCTCCCCCCATGCCCTTGCACTTCATTTCACTGAAAGATAAAAATCTTTCTCCTTCCATCTTTGTTACCTTGAGAGACTTTCTGAATGCAAGTGGTTTTGTTTTTTTTAAGACTACTGTACATGTCTCATGGACATTAATACTTTGTTTTAGACATTCAACATACAAACTAGAATGAGAAAAACTGGCATTTTGAAAACTTATCAGTAAAGTACATGAAAGAATAAAATTATTTCTATGTTTTCTTTTAGTAACAAATGATCATGTAAACTGAAGGACTTTAACATTGCCTTAGCTATGATAAAAGTGCATTTTATATCCACTACCAGAGCAGGGGAAAGAGAACAGCATTGTTTTTTCCATATTTTACAAAAAAATGCATTTTATTTTGCTAGGTGAGCTGTTCCCATCACAGGCATTCATTAGTCATGTTTATAAATACGTGTAGCTGAGAGAGTAAGAGATCTTGACTCAGCTACCAGAAAAGACAGTTCAGTTTCCTTTGTACTACAGAAGTAGCAAGTTGAGGACTGGACAGAGGGTGGTCACAGAAGACAGTAACTGTTCTCAGTGGCCTTCTGTTCACATTAATTTAAAAACATGTGCTCTGACAAGATTTCAGTGAAAAATCTGCAAAACATGGAACTCAGTAATGTTAATGTATGGACAGGTAAAAGACAAAGTTTCCAAACCTTTGTAAAGCAGGTGAGGATCTATCTTAGCATATGTGCCACTATTTGATTTTTAAAATTAAAACCACTTATACAGATTGGAGCCACTTCAGGGTCATTTACATGCTTTTGGCAAGGTACAAAACACTGCACCTTCCTGAAAATTATGTTCAATGCTTAGCCCTTACAGACATAGGTCTTACCTCCTCATTTTCAATTTTGAGTGTAGCCAATCGTGACTGTAGTTGTTGATATCTCAGCATAAGCTCTGCTTGCACAGTTTGCTGGGCCGTGACCTGGCAAACCTAACAAAGAATCAAAAAGAGCTGTAAGATGTAAGTAATTAAAAAAAAACCCAGTCAAGTCTTCTTCTTAAAACTAGGTGAATTCCTACCAAAGCTATTAAAACTTAATAAAGCAGACAATAAAATGTGCCCACCTAAATTTAAAATATTTATGTGCTATAAGGTGTGGAAGTATGCACTACAGCTTATGAATAAAGAGCACAGCCTTTTTGTATGTCTGCTTTTTGTTGCTTTTTGTACCACACAGAAATGCAAACCCTGGAGCTACGTTCAGAAAAAAAGAGGTACATGGGTGATTTCAAATTCTGCTTTGCTACTGGTCTTTGGTGTAGCAGAACAGGGCAAAGCTGGGGTACCCAGTATGCTTGAAATCTCCAGATGATAAAATGGGGGAAGAAGGGGAAAAGACTGCATTGCAGCATGAATAATTTGGAGCAGCTCTGTAGCTGCTCTCAAATAACATCCACAAACTCTGTTATAAGTGATGCAGGTAGTAAAGACAAAGTCACTGCTTACACTGGTGCTGGGCTGAGCACAGGTTGGCCAGCAAATTTATAGCAATGTCATTATGAGTGATATAGAATATAGTAACATTTAACAGTTTTTACATGAGAACTTTGAGGCAACAGACAGTGCTGCAAGTTTTGCAAAATGTTTTTGCTGGTCAACTGACTTTAGGGTAGCTTTTACCAAACTCTTCTGCTATACAGAAACAGTCACTGTGGGGATACTTGTCAGTGTACAGACCTCATCACCCATATGAGACTGGAACTCAAATTTCATTGGTGGACAAAAAGCAGTGGGGTACATTTCCATGAATCTCTGCTTGTCACTGCGTGGCTCCAAGCTGTCAACTGCATTTTCAATGATGTCTAGTCCCTCATGCCTGGAAGTTTCAAGGTTATACTCTGCAGAAAGGTATGTTCTTAGGGCTCTGTTCAGACTAGCATGGTATCCAAGATCACAACACTAAAAAAAAAACAACAAATGGAAAACAAAACAAATTTAGAAGGAGTAACGCCATTCCAATATGAGAATCCTGAAACTGTCACTAAAATTCTCCATCCTGAAGTTTTCCTATCTTTGAAGTATTTAATAAAATATCTTCTAAATTAAAATGCACTACTGGGGTCAAGACAGTAAGAATTTAGTATCCTCAATCTGCTGCAAAGATTAATGGACAGTTTTAGAAAAGAGATCAAGTATACATGTGAGAAAATTTGCTTATCAGATACGGAAGTGCAGGCATTGTATTTATATAAATAAAGTCTAGGACTCCATACACAACTGGGCTTTTCAGTATCAATAGCATCTGTAAACCCTGAATCACCTATTTAAATACACCCTAACATAACTATCATCTAGGTTAATGAGAGCAGCAAAATGAACTTGAAGCAATTCCTGCTTACCATGCCTGTGCCCAAACAAAAACCTCCACAAATACCTTTATTATAAGCAATCCATCTAAAATGCTTTTTGATACAACAAGAAGGGTTTAACATCTTTCCCCCAATCATGAAAATGTATTTAATGTAAACACTTTTTTTCCCATGTTCATATAGAGCCAGCAATGCACATCATATTACTAAATGCAGAAAATCATAATTTATGCATTTTTTAATGAAATGGAATGTAATTGAAACCTAATTGGTAAAACATAAAGTTGTGTTTGTTCTTGAATTTTAAACACCCTCAGTTGCATTATTCATGTTTTATTAATATTTTAGAGAACAGCTGAATATATTTTAAAAATGTCACAGCAGTACCATACCGATGGTTTCCTTACACTGTAGAGTAAATACCCTCATTTTCTGATCAGTGAGCCTCCAGGGAAGGGGAGATGTCACTTTAACAGTGGCACATCAGTTTGCTAACAGCTGCATACAAAGCAGTCCTCTAATGGTGAGATCTGCCCCAAGCAGAGGCCAACACCTGGCCAGAGCAGTCAGAGCATTCTGCTTTAGGGCATCCCTCAGTCCCCAGCCACTCCTCCTCGGTGTCCACCCACAGCCTGAAGTCATCCATCCCTGCAGGATTCGAAAGGTAACTATGGAGCTGGATAAAGAAGCAATTTGGATTCAGTCCGCTGTACCCTATATGCATATATGCACTGTTTATATGAATACCTACCTCCCTCACAGCTATTACAAAACCCACAAGGACTCATGGAATCACATTCCTCTCCCTTTCCTCTTATTTACCTGAAAAAGGAGAGATATAGACAGGGAGGGAGACAGACATACAGCTGTACACACTACAGACTAAGAGCTTTCAACTATTTACCATACCAAAACCTTTGTGTAGAAGGGAATGAAACACTTCACTGATGAATAGAAGGGAATGAAACACTTCACACCTTGACTTAGGTGATGAAGCTGCTCACTGAAATCTAACAGAGAGCTGTTTTATTCACAATAAAGCTTCCAGAAAGACTGTTTTTCCTCCTAGCAAGTACTTCAGGTAGTGACTGCAAATGGGACAGTGGCTCTCTAAGAAACTAGATGCTGAACCATTCAAAGAAAATGAAGATGTCATATTCAATCAAACATGTTAACCTCTCTCTTTTGCATATATAAAATGAAAAATTGTGTTACTAAAACAGCCACTCAACTTTTATACTTAAGTGCATCCATATTTGAAATAACACCAGCCTCAAAAATACTGTTTCTAAAAGGAAAAGTCACTCGATGTTTTTCTCTTGTTCTACATCAAATCAGATCTCATATTTAATTCACTATCTTGGATGAAAAAAACAGACTAAAAGTGCTGATAAGAAAGTGAATTGTGACAGCTGTTTTGTTTCATGTGCATTAGTTTCAGAGAGACCTCATGGAAGATTAAACTGAAAAGGAATTAGTAACAGAGGGCCATGCCATGTTTAGCATTGCCAACTACCCATGTGTTATAAAACTACAGCCTGAATTTTGGCTCTAGTGGATTAATCTGAGTATTACTAGAAAGCTTATTGATTTGCAATTAGAGCTGTGTGGGTTTCTGATGCAGCTTTTTTGCAAGCTGGAATTGAAAGATTGCAGCCTTTATGCTGTGACACAACTTCATTGTTTAACCCTTAATCTACTCAGTCACTATCACTGTGATCATCTTTGGCAAGTGATGACAGCTGAACAAGGCAAGAAGAGGATTTTTCAAGTGAAGCAGAGTATCCTGCCAGGCTAAGGCATTTACTTGCAATGCCAGTGCCAGCAGAGAAAACAAAAATTAAATGCAGATCCTGAACTTATCACAAGTATCTCTTTGAATAGAATTAAAACCATCTGAATTTGAAATTTTTCTTCAATTACTTATGTATAAATAGAAGTTGTATGAGGGAAGTTATTTTTTAAAAGCAGAACTAAACACTCAGACATCACAACTCTTAATTCTGCCATACCATAGCCCACTTTCCCCAAAATCTGGAGACTCATAACTGGGACACAGCTCTGTCATAGTATGAACTCTTGGCTACCCAGAAAGAAATGTACTGTTTTAATCTGCTGTAAAGATGGTTTAGATAAGACAGTTGTCTATAATGGGGACAGCACTTCTGGTATTTGTTCATTACTGAGGTCAGAAGTTTGATGTATTTCCACTAAACTGCCACCAGGACCATGTTGCCTCTGACCATGCTTGGAAAAATTAACCATCAACCTTTCTGGTGTTGCAAAAAAGTATTTATGTATGCAGATACACACACACACACACACACACACACATGTATTTGCATGATTTTCAGGAAAAATCTGTAGATTTGTATAAGACTTCTACAGTTCAAGTGAGCAACCACACTGTTAGCCAAAATAAGTGTCTTAGAGGTTCACTTGTCAGCATACTGAGGGTACAGCCAAGGTGTTTATCTACCTACAGATCTGCTACCTATTGAAGGGCTAGAGATGAGATGGCACTTGGTGCAGTAATATATGAAGATGAAAAACAACAGAATGAAGTCAGAGACAATGGGTTTGTTTGCATTCCTGGATTCATAAAGACTTTTGGTTGGGCAAAATGAAGGGAGATGAGGGATATATTTGGGATATGTGTGAAAAATTAATTTTGTAATTTGCATTTTATTCTTATTTGAAATTAAATCTGAAGCAGTCTCAAGAGCATTTACTGCCTTTATTGTACCCCAGAGTATATTTAGGGTTGAACAAAACAAACTGCAGTGCTTAGCACAGAGCTTCAACCAAACCAAGCTGCTCTTATTTAATTTAATTTTTTTCAGGAATACTAATAAAATTCTAATGTCAATGGAGAGAGGAATTAATAAAAAAACCCTTAATCTCTGAATAAGGCACTTTCTAAGTATTCTGTTACACAGACATTCACATTCAAATCAAAGGTGTCATATTTACGAGGACTTATGTAATAAAGATTGTGAGCTGCTCACACTTTACCCTAGTTTTAAACTTGATTTTATGAATGATTAATAAAGAACCTTTATAGAATAAATTAAGTTCAGAATAGCTAAATGTTCCTTAACGTCTTAACGATCCAAAGCATGCATACTGCAATTAGAGATTCAGAAACTCCACTTTAAGAAAGACCAACACATTAATATTTTATTTATTTCAGCAGCAGAACTACAGTAAAGTTCTTTTGATCACCATTTCCTAGTATTTATCTTCAGATCAGAAAAATGCACAATAAATCTCAAGAAGAGTCCTTACCTTTCTCTTATACTCAGACAAATTTAATGAATGGAAATGAATAAAAGTATGTGCCATATGGACAGATGCTGGCACTAACAGCCAGATTAGCAGCAGTGTATAGTCTGTTGTTCCTCTGAAACTCAAAATCTTAAAAAAATTCTACATGCTAGATAAAGCTTATTTAATTCAGCTAATCTTTACTGTTTTTTACAGGTACAAATAAAGAAAACAATTCTGTCCTCCACTTGAACTAGATCCCACTCTAGTCAGCAGAGAAGAAATATTTAACAGAAAATTCAAATTCCTCTAGTACAATATGCAGAGGACAGAGATACACCGTGCATATCAAATCCTGTTTATCTCTCTGCTTCTTTGCAAATGTTGGTCTCATCCTTCAGCTCACTAAATGCATTAAATCATGCAGATAAGACTCCAGCAATACCACATATTATAGACGTAGACATGCAGCTTTCATCACATGACCTTTAAAATGAGCAACACATCATAATTTTAGGTCAGAAGCCCTGAGCTCTGTTAATGAAATGACAGCGTTGAACAGTTCAGACTGAGTTCAGACGGGGAACAGTAATTTAGGATTTTCCATATAAGACTCAGATATGGAAAATGCAGTGAAATCTAAATGAAAAGTAGTTTTTTGTTTTTGGGTTTTTTTTAATGAGTAGTTCCACTATCCTCCCCAATCTTGTTAGAAAAAAAATTTATGGAGCAGTTTACTACATTATTGCATGTATTTATCCCTTTTTCATTACACGTATCTTTCACTAACATAGGAAAACATTCAATTTCATTTATGGGCAACACCAATAGCTTGGGGAGATGTAAATTCTTCTATGTTAACTGGAATTCAGGCACAGAGTAATCCCCTTCTGTATAGGCAATGTGAAAAAGTTCAAGGAAGCACAGAAGTCAGGTTAGCAAAGCAGGACAAAATAGAGAAGGCAAAGAATAAAATCACCAGCACTGCTCTGAAAACTCCAAACCATGATATTAATAGATTTACAGAATGAGGTAGTCTGGACTGTTGCAGCATATGGCCACTGGAAAGTATGTCTCACATTCCAATGATATAACTCCAAAGCCTTGCCAAGACTCTTGCATTTACAAAAAGAGTTGATTTTGTCAAGTGGCAAACACTTTGTCTAAATACCAATGCTTTCACAGCATATTCTGATTAAATACAAATGTCTGAAAGACACTTCATTTAAACAAGCTCACAATTGGATTAAATTAGCTCTGAAGCAAATTCTGATTGCATATGTTTACAGCCTACTCTTAAAAAACAGCAATGCAAAGGGCAGCTAGACTTTCCATTTAAATTCCTTAGAGAAGAGTAATTTCTCAAGCCATTTTGCCAAAAGAATGTTAGTGTGCATTGGTCCATGGGTTTCAAAAAGACAGGCCTAAGTAGATACAATTTTTCTGCGTGACTAAATATTGTAGAATATGTATTTTTATTAAAGACTAGCAGTTAGGAAGCTCTAGTCTTCATGGTTATGTAAATACCTTTACATATACTAACTCAAATAAGTGTTGGCTCTGTGTGTGTATGGACAGAAAGCTTAACTTCTCTCGCCCTCACAATTCTTTGTAAAGCTCCAGGCCTGTGGCTCCTCCCCGCGGTTTTCACTGCGACAAAAACCTCTGTGGACATCACTGAAGCAGGTAAGAATCAGATGCATTTTCCAACCTGATAAAGTTTTGACCAAGTAGAAACACACATTGGAGACATTCTCTGAGAAATATGAACTCTGAAAGGGAAGGTAGGAGAGGTGACAAAACGAGCATCTATCCAGCTTCTGAAGAGGTGAGGGTGCTGGAAACAAAAAGAAAGGGACCTTTCCTTCCTTCCAGAATCCAAGAAGAATTTATGAAGTTTAATTGCATGAGACATGCCCTAACTACTGACCAAAAATCTGTCATCCTTTAAGCAGTAGCAGGAAAATCTACCGTTACGTAGGGTAAACTTCCCACTTGGGGTGTACCCCAGCAGGTACACAGTTTGTCCTTTATTTTCTGCCCTAATTATCCACCTATAGGTCCTGGTAAATGCTTTCATTGCCTGGGCATCCTAGATAGGTGAGCAGGTTGTGCAAGTGGATGGATACAGATTAGACAAGGAAGGCCACAGAATAAACCAGAAGAAATCAGGAGTAAACATGCAGTAGCAACTAGGAAAGGAATAAAAGGTGCTAAAATAGAGACAGAAAAAAATACTGAAAACCCAAAAAAGATTCATTGCCATCTTTTTTAAGAAAGCAAGAAAGAAATGAAACAAAACCATCTGAAAGGGAAAGGTTTTAAGAAAAATCAGGCATGATTTCATAAATTATGGAAAAACTAGAAACGACAAAAAAACCTATCAGTTTTTAGATGACAGATAATAAAACACGTATATGCAGCTATTTCAGTCCATTAATCTCAAGAAGGCATTTTCCCCTTTCTGTGTGAAGCTTTGCTTCTCCAGTCAGTAGAAATGAGACACTTGTCAAATTCTGTATTAATTTATTCTATATTAGAAACCAGAGCTATATATGAATGTTGTTTACTGTTTTAAGTAACATACACTACTGTTGCAGTAGCAAGCATATTCAAATATCTAGAATTTCAAAACCCTACATTGTTAATGAATGAATGTTCTGGGGCTTGTGTTCGCTGTCTCTATTTTCTCTCTCACATGTAAAGTCAGCTTACAAAGAGGGTGAGAAGTGATAAGGCTGCAGGATGCTCCTCTGCATCATGTAAAAATGTCAGTAAAACAGTAGACTAAATGCTGGCACAAGTCAGTATTAGTGTATAACCTCATTCTTCTAGGATGTTCTCATACAAATAACTTACTGAAAATAAGTAACAAGTATGTTGACAGTATAGAGCACAGGATTGATTGTGTCTGTTCTTCAAATTGCATGGAGTAAGAAGCCACTGTATGTATGATTCAATGGCTAGATGAATGAAACTAAAGAATTTTGAAAACATGGAAGAAATTCCTTCTTTTGAATTAAATACCATTAGATGATCACTTAAGAAGTTTATCTTGTAAAAAATATTTAGATCCCAGAGACTGTACATAATAGAAACATCGCATTTGCTATTGACACATGGGGAGCAAACACAATGTTCGAACTTTAAAGGAATGGGTTCAGCATCTTACCGGCACTTTATTTTGTGGAAATAAGGGAAAAACTTGTGATTGTATCATACAATATTATAAACAGCAAGTGTAATGTAGGCAATCCATATGACTAATATATTCCCTTTAAAGCTGAAAAAAAGTATTACTCCAGAACAGAATAAACATAAGTACAAATGTGCCAATACTTACATCAATTAAATCCGAAAGGTCGTGAATATAATACTTGAAAACAGAAGCGTTAGTTGCTTCAAGGGTGAGCAGGTATTCATTACGGGCCTTAATAGATTTCAGCTTGTTTTCAGAATATTTTGCTTGACGCTAGGGAAGACATTGCATATTAATGTATTTTAATTACTTCATTTTTGGTATGCAGCAGAAACGGTAACAATTCAAGCACGAATTCCTAGTAAGAAGAAGTCATCTTAATTTAGAGCCTGTTATACATACAACAAATATAATACGAAGTGAAAACTTATTATTTTGTTTCAAATGAGACAAACTTTATAGTAAGAATTATATCGGGAACGAAGTATTCCCCTCTCTGAACTGAAATTATGTCAAGATATTTATAACCCGCTGCTGGTTTATTATGTATACCTTGCTTAATTTTATTTCCCAGCTGAATTTCTCTGTCTAATATTATGCCAAAGAATATCAGAAATGCACTGAATTTATTTCAAATGAAGCTAAATAAAAGGACTATTTACTTTTTCCTTCATTTTTTCAATCTTTTTCACAGAGCTCCGTCTCTGGTGCCTTTCTTCTAGTCGAATATGAAAAACAGGGTCTCCTGACCTCCCAATCTGTTTTTCTTCTTGCTTCTCTGCCTCCTTCAGTTTGCTTTCTGCACTGATGCTCTCTGCATGATACATGTGGTATGTTTTCATGACCTGCAAAAGGCAAGAGTCAAAGGAGTATTGGAGAAGATGAAAATATGAAGGTATCGAGAGAAAAATCACAGGGTCTTCGAGCAAAATGTTGACTTATAAACATGGATCTTGGGTAAGTTTCTTTGCCAATGGAGATTGAGAATCTTTGGTTGCATTTTTCTTTTCTGATTTATTTAAAAGTATTTCAAATATGGAATTTTTCTTTCATTTTTCTGACAGGAAATGAGCAAAAGCCACTCTTATTAGATTTCAGTATTCTTGTCTTCAAGTGAAAATTTAAATAATGAGCAACTAAACTAAAATCTGTGTCAGTTCCAAATCTATCTGATATATAATTATTTTCTTGGCTAAGTAACATCTTGGCTGTGGACTGAATACTTGAAAGAAGAAGGATCCCTTCAGCACTGAGGAAAGGGGAAGGAAGGAGAGGGAATGGGAAGCTTTGGCCTGGGAGCAAATCCCCAGATAGCTGAATGGCTATCCATGGCCTGGAAGGAAGTATCTGCACACTACACAGCCAGCAGACTGGGCCTGATGTAAAACCAGATGAGAACTGAAGAAGGAACTGCCTAATAAGTTGTGAAAATGTTTTCCCCACAGACCCAAAGGCCTCCTCCCTCTACACACATGCTGGGTCTGCAGATGAGAGATCTTGGGTTGCCAGTATGCAAATACACGCCACAAAGAGGAAAGGGGACTGGTTTAGTCCAGTCCTCTCCTCCCTCAAGCAAGAAAAACCTCAGCCTGAATGCTGCACAGTGGAGAGCAATCACAAACACCCCACTTCTGTTAGGTAGGGCTGTCTCTGACCACTTACACCAAAGGAAGTGTCTTTCTGCCTTCCCCAGCCTTTTGTTGTTGTTGTTTGTTTCTTTGTGTTGTCGTCTTTAAGGCCTCCTCTCTTCTTCTAAAGGGTGCCAGAGCTCTCACCAGCAGATATTATCTTTGGGTGGAGGCCTCGCAAACTATTCACATCTCTAACGACTGATCTGCTTGTGTGACCCATGGAGGAGACAGACAGTTTTGGGAAGCTGCCTTGAAATATTTCCTTGGGAGAGTGATTTTTTTTGTAACTGAGTAGTTAAGCCAGCCCAAGGAGTATCCATAGAGTGGCAGAACAGGGAACACTACAGCTAGATATTGCAAATTCACTACAGCACATCTTAGCATGGATTGACACAAACCAACTGCACATCATGTCAGTGGGTAGCTGAACTGATGCTTATTTCAAGTCCTGTCCAACAGAAAGACAGACACTTTCAGAGAGATGCAATTTTGCATAAAAATGTATATTATACACCATAACTGTGTATGCCACTACTTAAGACTGATGCCACTGATATTAAAAATGAAACAGGCAACTCTTCACCAGCTTCCTGTAGTAAGGTAAAACAGTTGGAGACAAGCACTAAAAAGTGGCCCTGTTTTATTTTAAGAAACATATGCTTACAGCTCTGTGGTGGAAAAAAACAAACTGCCTAGAGCAGGACTTAGTGCTACTGCTGCTGCTCCTCTATAGCACACTGTGCTCCAAGGCTCAAGCAGAGTGCAGAGCTCCTTGCTCAAATACTGCCTACACCCACTGGGAACAGCCGCTGCCCCACCAGTTCACATCTGCAAGGATGAGGCAGAAAAAACCCCCAGAGACTGATGAAGTTGGGTTAGGAAGAGAAGGTAAGCCCACAGGGCTGAGGTCTGCAAGGTTCCCAGTTTAACCAAACAGCATATTCAGACTCCTGGAACCAAAGGCACTCTTAAAGTTGTTGATAATCAGTATCCAGGGAGCTTAACTCATACAGCCACATGGCAACAAAAGAATTACTGCAAAGAGAAGTGGACTTTTAAAAGAAATGGTTTATATAATAAAACAGAGAAGCACAGAAAGTTATATGGCTCTTATTAAAAATGACAGGGAAAAGAAATTAAAAGCAAGATTGTGATGTTTTCTTTTGGCCTTTCTGTTCAAATCTTTCAAGTGTTTCTTTCTAGAGGTGTTGGCTTTTATTTTTTATCTTTTGTTCTGTGTCATCTCTAGAGACCTTTTAGTTGGTGGAACAAGACTAACTCATGTGTCTTACCACCTAGAAAAGTTATTTTCTTTTGTACTCTGCCTGTGGAGGGAACTATGGGCTCTGATGGAATTAAGAATTCTCCAAGAGCTGTCTGATGCCATCACAAAACCTCTCTCTCAGTTTTTGAGCAGCCTTGGGAACTGGCAAAGTCCAGGCTGACTGGAAGTTGTCAAATGTTGCCCCAGGTTTTTTAAGAAGCGTAAGGACGACCCCGGAAACTACGGATCTGTAGTGGCTTGTATAAAAACCACTACAAGGTCTGTCAATCTCACTTCAGTGCCGGGTAAAGCTATGAAGAAGATTATTCCAGGAGGTATTGAATAACACCTGAAAGACAACACAGTCAATGGTCACAGCCAGCACAGCTTCATGAGAGGGAGTCCGCTGGATCAAACTTGTCTTCCTTTTATGGCAAGGTTAACCAACCTAGCTGACCAAGGGAATCCAGTTGATGTAATCTTGGATTTCAGTAGATCTTTCAATACTGTCTTTCAGAGCATCCTTCTAGATAAAATGTCCAGCACACAGCTGGATAAACACATCATGTGATAGGTGAGCAATTGGTTGGGCACAGTTATAGTGAATGGGATGACATCAGACTGGTGACGTGTCACTGTTGGGGTTCTGCAGGGCTATCAATGGTCCTGTGCTCTTTAACATCTTCACTAATGACTTGGATGCATGACTGAAGAGATACTAGGCAAGTTCACAGGTGATACAAAACTGGGAGGAACTGCTGACTCCCTCCAAAGCAGGGAGTCCCTGGAGAGAGACCTTGAAAAATTAAGAGAACTGGGCAATCACCAGCCATCAAAGGAAAGGTGTTGGGACTCCGCACCTGGGATGAAGCAACCCTGGACAAATGGACAGACTGGGGAATGAGAGGCTGGAGGGCAGTGCCACAGAAAGGGACCTGGGGGTCCTGGTCAAAGGAAAGTTGAATATGAGTCAACAGTGCCCTAGCAGCCAGGAGGGTCACTTGTGTCCTGGGAGGCATCAGGAAGAGCACGGTCAGCTGGGCAAGGGAGGGGATGGCCTCACCTTAAGTATTGTGTGCAGTTTTGGGAGCCACAACAGAAGAGGGATATAAAGCTACTGGAGAGTGCCCAAAGGAGGGCAATAAAGATGGTGAAAGGCCTTGAGGAAAAGCTGTATGAGGAGCAGCTGAGGTCACTTGGTCTGTTCAGCCTGGAGAACAGGAGACTGAGGGGAGAGCTCACTGCAGTTTGCAACTTCCTCGTGAGGGGCAGACACTGATTTCTTCTCTGTGGTGACCAGTGACAGGTCCCGAGTGAATGGCCTGAAGCTGCCAGGGGAAGTTTTAAATTGAGCATTAGAAAAAGGCTCTTTACCCTGAGGGTGGCTAGACACTGGAACAGACTCCCCAGGAAAGTGGTCACAGCACCAAGCCTGACAGAGTTCAAGAAGTGTTTGGACAACACTCTTGGGAACATGACATCACTCTTGAGGATGGTCTTATGCAGGGCCAGGAGCTGGACTCAAAGATCCTTGTGGGTCCATTCCAACTCAGCATGTTCTGTGATTCTGTATCAAATATATCTCAAAGTTTTCTAACTGCATCTCAAACCACCTAAGTTGTGAAACAAGGATTTGTTCTGCTTGCCAAAAGCAGTAAGCATTGAAGTTTTTAAAGACTAGCAGACTAGGCATAAATGTCCTTCTGCAGTGGCTGACACTTCAGCTAGCCTCCTTGTTGAAAGAAGCACTCCTTGAAGGAGTATAAGTGTATCACTGTTCTCACCAATGTCTCCAGTGACTCCACTAGTTTCACATCACCAAGGAGTATTTCTTCCTCTCACTTCTTGCTTACAGCACATGCTACCAAATCCAGAGTGTCTCACTCTACACTGATTGAAAGGCAAGTTTTGTGGGAGAACTACACTGAATTCATAGCCTTCATGGGGAACCAAGATGTCTACTTGAAATCCATGTTCTCACAACAAACTCTGCACAAGTTCTTGGTACAAATGGTTTCCTAAGTAACTAAAATCTAAAAAGAAGCCCTCTCTCTGTATTCACAGGGCTGGACATCAGTCAGAGTCAGTCCTACCCAAGCCTCACTGGCTTAAGAATCAATACAGACTCTGTAAAAGAGCAGTGATCAGCCTATACACGTGACTCCTGTCCAGTTTTTCATATTGACAGCACTGCTTATCTCATGCAATAGTGACATCATTATTTTGCAAACCTTTGGGGAAAACTTTTTCCATGATTTTTTGGCCTTTTTCATGATGTGTCAATGCTTTTTTAAGAGCTGATATTGCAGCAGCTGAACTTAATTTAAGAAAGCATTAGAGACATATATGGAAAAATAAATGGGAACAAGCTAGGGAGTTGACTTCCAAGTATTTCAGTGCATACTTCATCAACAAACTAGCTTCGAATTTGCAGGCTAAGTTGCATATATGATTCTCTTCCTTCACACTATGTCATCTTTTTGCCTTGGAGTTTTTAAGACTGCAAGGTATTATTAAACGCAGTAACAGGCTTTCCTAAACAGACTTACTGTATGAAAAGTTCTGAGATTTGTAGGCTTCTGATGTGTGAACATGCAAAAGATTTGCAGATCTATTATTCAAACTATAAATAATATCATGAAACAAGTAATAATGTTTCTTAAATGTCCACTAAACTGTTGAAGTGACAGACCATCCTGTGAGAGTATCCATCACTGATTTTAGTCTCCGAAGTGCTTATTGATCAGCCGTCAAGTATCCACTGAAAAAAGAGAGCAAGGCTGTAATTTTGCAGATGCTGAATTGTCATAATGATATTTGCTGCACTTCTCCACTGTAGTGAACCAGCATTGTTAAATGCATACTAGTATCTTTCTAAAATTAAATATTGAGTTTATCTGCTATTAATTTAGCAGGTTTATTCTGCTGACCCAGTGATGCAAAAGATATATTTCTGTCAGATGACTGAGTCAGACTACAAGCAGATGAAAAAGATTATGCTACCCTAACTAATTTGTAGGTGACAGACTGTTCACTTAGTAGTATAAACCTCTCAATTTGTGTGCCCAAGATTCAGCATCATTCATAAGAGCTCAGCAAATAGACTTAAGGCAGAAGATAGTATTTATCACAAGGAAAGGCACAGTAGAGTACATTCTTAGATAATTATTTCATAACTCCACAGTTGTTAACTAGGGAAATCCATCAAAAAGACAGTAATTAGTGCTGTACTTCTATGGGCTGTAAGTGAATAAGAATGTTCCCATAGTAGGGGACTGGCTTTCCTCCTCTACAGGCATACTTCTTTTCTAGAAAACTGAAACCAAGGCAAGACTGAAAGCTACAGAGCTAAAATATATTGAAATCACTGTGTTAACATGTACTTTATTTTCATAATAAAACTGTGTAATTAAGAGCCTTTTCATAGTGTTTCTCAGGAAATAGGAATTTCCTGGAACAGCAGCTCATCCCTGGTGCATTTATTATGTTTGAATTGTTTTAGAATTGTCTTTGCTAAGCTGTGAGTTCTTCTCAGAAGGCAGAGTCTCAAGGGCTTCATAAAATTGGGTTAGTTAGTGCTCTGCACAAGAAGTAAGTAAAATCTTATGCCAATTTTACCACACCAGTGGCCTCTAGCAGTTAAGCAGGCTCAGTATGAGCTGTTGTCAGCATCCTGTTCACTCATTTCCAAGCTGAATTCCGGTGTGGTTTTAGGAACTGTTACTAATATATTACTATCAATACAAGATTCCACCTTCTCAGATCTCTGATGTGCCACAGTAAACTGAACTTAACTTTTTGAAGAGAATTCAAGATTGTGTGTTATTTCAGCAAAGAAAAAAAGAAAATGTGGCAGCAACTACCTAGAGAAATTAAAAACACAAGATTTTTAAAGAGTAAGATAAATCAATAGAAAATATAAGTGGCACAGCAGCCCTGTCTTTTTTAACATCCAAGTTGCTTTGGACTCTCCTTACTTTTTCCTTTTCCTGAGAGCTTTCATTTGCATTGCTTGTGAAAAATATGATGCCAGCAGGATTAATCTGGAAAGCCAAGTGGGAGACATGAAGATATACTTTTATGATGTGCATCACTTTTCTCCACCATTTGCCCTCAGCCTTAGTACTGGAACAGCTCTGTATTTTTAGCAAAACTGTGACCTTCCTGATGTATTTAAACAACATTTATGAATGTGTCCTGACCCCTAAATAAGTCCAGTGAAGACCCCTCTCCAATACAAGAAAGTGTCTGCCCACCTTCTGCTTCCTATCATTCCCCATCACTCAGATATTATTGCTCTATACCAGTGCTTGATCTGACAAGACAAGGTATTTTAGCTTCCCAAAGAAATGGAAGAAGAGTTTGACTGGGGAGTTTGCTATATTGCAAGGATGATCTCTTGCAAAGTCAATAATCTGTTGTCTCTTTAAGTCAACATGTAAGAAGATTTCTAAATAATCAGTTCACAAAAAACTACAACTCAAGTATTTTCCAGCTTTCAGTCTGACCAACTTTTCTTTCTGTAAATGCCAGGAAAAACTCCTGTCTGTGACCTCACACAACTAACTGAGTTCACCTTTCTCCATTGCCCCTCACTCAAAAGGTACACCTCACTGTAGTCTCTAAAGCTTATATTCTTATCTAAAATATGGGACTGATTTCTGGCCTGCACTGGCTGAAGGTGTGGTAAGGAGAGGAGTAAGAGAGAAGTGCAGCTGCTGGGCTGCTGCAGACCTGAAAATACCAACTTGTCTGGCACAGAGAAATCAGGCATAGTTATAAGTACTTGCCAGTCATAATTTACTAAACTTTCAAAGATATAAAGTGAAGCTTAGTTATTAAATTGTTTTTAGAATGATGTTTTCAGTCCTAATTTTAAAATCCATGCATAAAATACTGAAAATATAGAGTTTTAAAATGCATTTTTATTAATCATAAAATATGTAGAAAATGTAATGCAGCATTTAAAGAAACCTTTATGTTGCCCCTGGGTTTCCTTGCCTTCTGGGATTCTGATGTTTAGATTCATGTCCTAACAATTTTCACGCGCTCTCTCTGGTAAACAAGAATAGTCTACATTCCTCAGTGGAGGAAGAGAGCATCTTTACTGACGGGTGAAGAGCCAGTGAAGTTAAGAGGCTGGTCTTCACCTGCCCAATCCTCGACCATGGTTGGAATTCTATAAATGGTCATGTTATGTAAATAAATTTCCTCTTTTCCTGTTCATCTACTCAGAGTCAGGTGCTTGTGTTCTGTCTTTGTGTGTGTGCGTCAGCCATGCCCACAACTGGTGACCCACGCCGTGAACGAGAGTGGTGACGTCTTTCTTCTCTCTCCTCTTCCTCTGACTTGGCTCTTTCAAGCCATGAGGGGTTTTTCGGTTTCTTCAGAGGACGAGCTAGTTCTCGCTCTCTCGGGGGGATCTTCTAAACAGATACCATTCTTCCATTTCCCTGGCTGAGTTTCAGCCACTCTTTTTGTGGGCTTGGGCCAGAGGCTTTTTCTGTAGACCTGAGGAAGCCTTTTCTAGGGAGGCGTGGTCTCCTCTGGGTGAACATTTCTGGAGTATTCTCTGCTTGTGGAGCAGACAGGGTGCCTTTTCTGTTGGAGTGGAAAAGAATTGATAGCCTTTTGATGGATGTTTTTAGCCCCTGGGGATCTGTGGAGGACCTTGGGGTCGGGGTCCCATCTCCTTCGTTGGAGATGGACAGCAAGGCTGGTGACGGCTTTCAATCCCAGCCTCAGCCAGAGTTTTCCCGTTCTCCCGGAGCTGGGGGCTGGGTTGCTGCCCTGGGTCAGCTGTCCCCCAGCAGCCCAGGGTCGGCTGGGGCTCCGCGGGGTGCCGAACCCAATGAGTTCAACAGTCCCGGCCCCTCCCGCCCCTGTGCTGTGGGGGGGAGAGTGCGGGGGGGCCCTGGCTGGCCCAGTGCCTGTGCCCACGGTGCAGAGCGGAGGCAGGGCCGCCCTGGAGGGGACTGCTCCCGCGCCTTGCTCAGAGGGGCTCTCTGCTGTGGGCTGGTTGGCTGCGGGCTGTGCCCCCCCTGGGCTGGTTCCGGACGCGGTGGGGCCCACTGTGAACTGCAGGATGGCGGTCCGAGCCGCGGTTGGACCTGCACAGTTCCCCCTGCTGCCCAGCAACCCTCCCCCACTGGTGCTGGCTGAGCTGAGCCCCGCGGCTGCTGTGCAGAGCGGGGACATGGCTTCCCAACGGTTGGCTCCTCTTGTGCTCCACCCCAACCCCTCCGAGGCGGGGGGTGGAGGTGGGGTGGCCCTGTACCAGGTGGTGCCGGGCAGGGACGCGGTTCCCCAAGAGCTGGCTGCCCCTTTGCTCTGCCCCAACCCCGTCAAGGAGGGGTGGACAAAACTGGGCTTGAGCCAGGCTCATGGGGTGCCCCGATGATGGTGGGCACAAGCTCCACTCTCCTCGGCGCGGCCCCGATTGCTGACATGGCTGCGCTGCCGGTGTCTTCTGCAAAAGCAGAAAGGAAACCAGCAGCCCTGGCAGCGGCGTCATTTGTTCAGTGTTTTTGAGTTTTTTGTTTGCAGAGAAACTGCCCAGCTGCAAGGATGTGATGGCGTGGGGTTCCTGGGGCTGCCCGCAATTCACTGGATGTTCCAAGAGGTTGCACGCCATGTCCCGCTCTGGTGGCACAGGGGCTGGGCTTCTGCGCTTTCGCTCCTGCAAGCGGGGTTCGAGTTCCGCTTAGGGGAATGAACGATGCTGTGTGAATTGGCGATTGCTGAGACAGTGGCCACAGACCAGAAGGGACAAATGACCACGACTTGGCTGTTTTTCTCATGATTTCAAAGATTGTCCATTTTTCATAATCAACTTCAATTATTTCTTTTCCTTTCAATTCCTTTGTATTTCATTGTTTCAAAAACTGTGGTTTTTTCTCTTTCAATTCCTTTGTATACTGATGTTAATCCAGAGTTTGTTTTTACAGTGTCACCTTTCAAAACTGATGAACCTGCACAGAGATATTAATGAAGGATTTTTGCTCTGGCATGAGAAATTTGCTAGCCATCTCGCCAGCGATTTGTGGCTCTTGCCTTGCCTGAGTTTGTGAAGGTTTTGGAGCAACTTCCTTCAAATGTTAGGAGTCAAAATCGTTGACTCCGGGAGGCGCTATCAGCAATGGAGAAAATTCAGCAAGTGATTTTTGCTGACAGAAACGAAAAGAAATAAAAAGTCTTGCTTGCCAAGTTTGATCCTTTCATTGATGTCTCTGTTTTTGTTATTGTTCCAGACAAACGACCTACAGGTAGCACTGGCCAATGAGATGATGAATGGTCTGATCCCTTGCACCTTTTTGGAATGGGTCTTTCTTGCTTGCTCTCCTCCTGCTCCCAGGCTGGTAGTGGTGATGTGGTTGAGGAGAACGGATCTTGCAGAAGTCAGACCTCCAGTTATACTGGGGTACTTCGAAGTGGCCTTTGCAAGACATATTGCTCTGCAAAGTGCTTTCATTGTTTTTAAGGCAGATCGTTTTTATCTGCCAGCCACACAATATGGTATGTGGCAAAATTGATTAATTTTTTATTTATGGCTCAGACATAGTCAAGACCAATGCAAAGACCCACTGTCTTTCTTCCTGACTCGCGACGACCAGAAAAGGCCACTGTTACCCAGCAGGTGGATCTGAATGGCAGGTTCTGGGAAGTCATGACATTGGCTCAGCCCAGTTGGTTGATTTGAGAGCTGCTGTCATGTGTCATGGTGTTCATCTTAAAAAAAAACCAACATAAAACCAAAAAAAAACCAACAAACCAACAAACCAAAAAACCCCGGCACACCACGACACACCACTGTTCATTCTCCTTTTCCACATTGTTCATTTTCTTTTCCTTTTTCTTTTCTTAATGGTAAAGGGGTGAGATGTTGCCCCTGGGTTTCCTTGCCTTCTGGGATTCTGATGTTTAGATTCATGTCTAACAATTCTCATGCGCTCTCTCTGGTAAACAAGAATAGTTTACATTCCTCAGTGGAGGAAGAGAGCATCTTTACTGACGGGTGAAGAGCCAGTGAAGTTAAGAGGCTGGTCTTCACCTGCCCAATCCTCGACCATGGTTGGAATTCTATAAATGGTCATATTATGTAAATAAATTTCCTCTTTTCCTGTTCATCTACTCAGAATCGGGTGTGTGCTTGTGTTCTGTCTCTGTGTGTGTGTGTCAGCCACAGCCATACCTTTACATAGAAGAGATGGAAAACTAGAAACTAAGGTTTCCCTTACAAAATTCTGATTATTCCAGCAAAATAAGCCTGCTTTGCTCTGAGAACATCTTCTGAAATTGTGGTTCACTTGCTTCTGTTATTTTTTCAACAATCCTGTACCTGATGTGTAGTTTGAATGAGGACAGCACAAGCCAAAGGCCTTAATTTGCAGACCTTTGTTGTAAGATAAAGCATGATGATAAGAAACAACCAGATTATTAAACCTTCTTCATATGTATTAAAGCTCTGTTATTTGCCCCTCACTCAAAGGCTTGAGAGGTATTTAAATTCCAGTACAACATCACATTTTAAGTTATACTTCATGAAGGCACCTTTCCTTTCAAAGAAACAGAACTAAGTAGCAGGGAGAGATTTCAGTATTAGTATATTACTCACAGATTTGGAATTAATTTGCTTTTTTTTGGACACAATGATTTATCTCACAATAGTATGATTGATTTCTTTTTTTAAACTTTTTCCCCCCCTCTATAAATCATGGGGCAATTTGAAACTGAGAAATGTCACTGCTGGAGATTAAAATGGTTGATAGTTGTTCAGATAAGGCCACTATGATCTTATTCTGTACACAGTAGAAGTCGTAAAGAATTAAAAACCTGTGCATGAGGTCCCCATCTGTCTAGATACTGTTCTATCTTTATGTACAAGAGCAGATATAATATGATGATGACCATTCTAAACATGTAAGCACAGTGAAATAGTTGCTACTCTCCACCATGTTGTCACTTTATTATGTGTGGGCTTTATCTACCTAAATGTGGACATGTACAGCTGACCAAGCCCTTTGCAATCAGTGAAAAGCTGGAAAATGAAGTTAACAGTACAGATCACTTAATATGAAGCAGATTCTTGCATCTGATTAAAGGGGTTGCATCTGCCCACATTAGATTTCCTGGGACTTTAACTGGAACCCAGAGAGCATGGTAAGGTATTTGTATCTACACTGCAGATGTATGAAAATCAGGTGAAATAAATTCCATCCCAAAAGCCACCTTGCAGCAGTAGCCTGACTCAAAGTGGGGAAAAATTCAGAATTTTTGTAACATAAAAAATATTCCCATTTAAAAAATAAATCTTAAATTCTGAGAAGAGAATTAGCATTCACTGGAAGCCATAATATGGAAGTTAATACCTGATTAAATCTGATGGTTATCAGTATGAAGACATAGCACTAATGTGAAGAAAAAGAGTGAAAATAACTTAGTCCAGTCCTGCAAATTTTCACAGGTACTTCAGAAAAGAATGTCAGCACGTGCTTCACTGTTTCCCTACCCTGGGAACACAGGCACTAATCCCAAGCCTCCCCAGACACTGGAGTTATGCAACTGTTTAATTGAAACAAGACTGTATCTTCAGCGTTATTCAACCCTGAAGTCCCACTTGTGCCATGGCTCCTGCAGTTGCTGATCCCCTGCAGCTGTGTGAATTGTCTGTGGCTATCACTACTTCGCAGAAGCTGATCCCAGAACACGTCACTGACTACAGGCCTCTGCCAAGAAGGCTTTTCAGTATTGCATCCTACAAAATAGTGGTAGTTTTAGACAAAAAAACCCAAAGAAAATCCCAAATAAAAAAAAGGAAGTGGTGGTTTAGGAAGACTTGGGGAAACTGTGTCCATAAAAATTCAAAAGAACTCAGGGCAAAAAGACAAGACTAATTTTCTTTGGATCTCCCTTTTGTCACCTAAGCTGTTCTTGAATTCAAATGTTCTTCAATGCACTGATGTCTGCAGAATTTTTCCTAGGTCAAAAGAAAAATCATGTAGATGCACGAAAGTAATGTTTGAGCTCTGCCTGTGGAGAAGTGATCACTTCCTAAACTTACTAAACTTCACAAATGTTTCTTGCTACCAATATTGTAAGGTTTTATTATGGTCCTCCAAATATTGAGGATGGGGAACACAGCTGTCTAGAGCTCATTATGCAGGGCACTGAAGCATATATGTTTCAGTTCTTCCAGACAAAAAAAAAAAGATAATTTAAATGTACAACTTCCTCAACGAGCAGGAATCAACAGGCTTTTATAAGAGATGCATATCATCAAATTCTCTTAATTCCACTGTTATGTTTTTTAAAAAGGGTAATTATTGCTTCTTTTCTTTTTTACAATATGCCCCTTCAGAAAATAGCTGAGGAAATAGTTATCAAGTGGACAAGACATTGTTTTGCAGTAACATGTTGTGTAAACAGGTTTCAAACAAGAAAATAGGTTCAGACCTAAATTCTCTCAGATTTTCGTACGGATTAGGAGCTTGCCAGAATGTTCACAGTGGTTTTTTCTTTACCTCTCTAAATGGTATGGAAAGTCTACAAAATTCTCTTTTTCTTTTCATTATTTATTTATCCCAGTCAGGGATGGGGAAGGGCACATAAATAAAATTTAGACAGCAGAGCACTGGATCTGCAAAGACCTATGATTTTTTACTGAGTATAGTCCACAAGTCAAACTAAGCAGATGGCAGCATCGACAAAAAAAAAGCCGAAAATAAAGAAGTTTGCTCTGGTATGCCCTGAGTAGATATGTCTCATTAATAAACAACAAAAGTTATAATAAACTGGCTTACCAGAGTCTGGGAGAAAAGGAGGGTTGAAAGTAAAGAGCAATCCTGAAAGCATTAGCATATTATTTTAAACAAGTGAGTAGTCTTTTCAAAAATAGAGTTTAGGCTTGTGTGAAAGACAAAAATAAGTAACTCCACTGGGGGTAACTTATTGATGAAAGTCCACTTAAAGCTTACAGAAGTAGTCTGATACAGAATTTGTATAAGATAAGCTAAGTAAGTAATTGTACTTACTGTGTAAAGCTCGTTAAGTACTTTCATTAAGTCTTCATGAAGCTGAAATGAAATCTCTTTACTCTGTAATAAAAAAAAATCATTAGAAAAGGGCATGTGAAAACTGCACCATACACTTGTTTCTTGATATTTATACTCATTGTTCATCCTAGACAGTGAATGCAGTGTTGCTCACAAAAACCATTATGAATTACAGTGCAACAAAAAGAGTGTCTCAGGGATGCAGAGATCGACAGGTAATATCTGGACAGAAGACTTCTAAAAAGAAACTCAGAAGTAATTTAAGATTTTTCCCAAAAAGCATCAGAAAATTAGGTGTCAACAGAAAGGGTAAAGTTCAAGATTAATGTTTTTAATAGAACAAACTGTGTACTGGTTTATAATTGCTATGATATATACAAAAACAAAACCATGCAGAATGTGATATTCTAGAGGGACATCCTGCCCAATTTTACATCTAGGATAGTCTTTGTTTCTCAGCACATGCAACTATCTAAATATTTATGCAAGAAATAATTGTGGTTCCTCTTTGAAACAGATACTTTACTGCATAATACTCCACAGAGTGTGCTGCTGAACCAGCTTTGTTTAGTTTTTCTGGACTATGACTCTACATTCATTCTGACCCAGAAAAAAAAAGAAATGCTTAGCAGTAGTTATTATCAAAGCAAATATGTCAAAACAAGAGTATTTAATTGGAGTCTCATTGAAATATATTCCTTTGTTAGTTTCCCACAGCAGTTGAATCTGATGAAAATGGTCATACCTGTGCAATATTTAAAGCATTTGTATCACAGCCTTTGGAAAACAGCTACAAATAGACCTACAGGACTTGGCAAACAGCCTGGCTACACTTCTGTGACGCTCAGCATTCTAACACCCATGTTGGAAATGTGAGATTTTGTTTTTCTGTGAATAAATTGATAATTAGTCTGGCTTCTAAAAGCTCCAACTGCATGACAAATAATGGCCTTAGCTATGAGAAGTACTTTGTATTTGTATGGAAGCGAATGGAAAATCCTCAGGGACAACTCATCTCCAAAGCTGCTAATGCATACTTGGCCACCAATAGAACACCTGAAGGAATAATGGTTTCTGAATGAGAATTTGCAGCACAACATCCCCATATGAGGAGAAACCACATCACACATCCCACCGTCTTCCACGAGGATGAAACAGATACATACGGTAGCTCAAACAGAAAATTCTGGGTGGTTTTTTTTTCTCCTGCTCCTACTGTCCTACTTTAACTCTGGGCAGTATCTTAAAGCACCTGTCATATCACTTATCAGTACTCACTCTAATCTTTTTATGCAAGATGGTTTTATACTAACAAGAAGCAAGGAACATAATTTAGAAAAACACTTCAGTGAAATTCTTGCATTCCCAAGGGCATTAGCTGTAGGAGCTAAGGCACAGTAAGACAGCTGCCCTGAAGCTGAGGTACACAGAATTACTGTGAAATTTTCCTTATTGCTTATACTTTTGAGAGATGGTATTTTCATGAGGTATGCATTAGTTCTGAAGAATCTGAACACAAGGCTTACTCCTTCCATTTCTTTGCAAATATCAGATTATTTTAATCTAATAAGAAGGACAAAATTTCATACATGTTAACAGTACACAGAGTGCTTATGAAGAACTAGAAAAGGACTGCAAGGAAATGCTGTAAAATCTTCAGCAAAAATTCTGAGTTGCGTTTCATTGCTTTACACTGGCACTCTGCCTTTAAAAGTCAGCAGCACAGCTCTAACACAGCTTATACACCTCCTCAAAGCTCCAAGCAGAGGTCACCTGTTTATTCTTGGATAGCTGCTTCTATAGTGCTCAATATGAGTGGTATTTGAAATAACTTTAGCAGAAAGAAGAGCAAAACATACAAATAAGATGTTTGACATTAATATGAGAGCATACCCATGTGGGAGGAAGCACTAGATGAACTCCAGCTTCAAGCAATTTATCCCTTTCAACTGTTGCTAGCAGCCATCTTGAGGCTGATGAGAAGTCAAGCCCTAAATAGAGCAACAGCAATTCTAAGGCAAAATGCCTTAACCTGGTAGTGCAAAAGTTTGTTTGAGAAGGTGAGACAAAAAACCCCAAACCAATTTTCTCCTTACACCTTGAGATTTTACTGTAAGCAAAGTACACAGCAGTTCATTGAAGGATGCACTCTTTTCTCCTCTTAATGCATTCCCATCTTAATGGAAATC
Organism: Toxostoma redivivum; assembly: GCA_013397375.1. Classification (NCBI taxonomy): domain Eukaryota; kingdom Metazoa; phylum Chordata; class Aves; order Passeriformes; family Mimidae; genus Toxostoma; species Toxostoma redivivum. Next base: position 84,610 of record VXBI01000013.1, on the reverse strand, counting down.
GAGACCAGATGAGCTGAGGATTTGGTGAATGATCACTATTTAGTAGGACCCATTTCTTCCCTTTGCTCATTTTGAGCTCTCTCCAGCACTGAAACACAAGCAATCCAGCCCATCAATGATAAACTTGAAAGTGAATGGAAGAGATTGCAATAAAGAAAGATGCTGTTGTAAAAGGACAGTAAGCTTTAAACTGGGAAGCAAAAAGAAAAGGAGGGAGGTGATCAGCAAAAAGAGTGAAAATTGGGAAGTGACAACCAAGCAATGCCACACAATCACAAAGGAGTCATCCTTCTACTACTTCATCTGTGGACTCTGACTCTCAGACGACTGGTAACATTTCAATTGATTTCAATTCTAATGAAAGATTTTGTAGGAATTGTCAAAAAAAATCAAGAAATTTGGTTAAACTTAGCAGTATAAAAGGGATTTATTTTTCAAGAACCAACACACTTTACATTACCATTTAAGATCAAGAAATGCTGACTTGAGTGGCAAACGATGCAGCATTTAGTGTGTAATATATGGCATACTAGAACACCAGTTAAGAAACAAATTTCTTTTCAGTGGTTAATTGCTTTCCCATTTCTTGTTTATGCTACCTACTCCCTGCAGTAGGGTTCAGCATGTGTGAATGGTGTGCTCCTCTACGAGCCCCTCCTCAGGGTACCCAAACAACAGAATGTAAGATGCAGCACACATTTTCCTGGAGCTGAGCTGATAGCTCTAATCAGGCTATTAAAAACTGATAAACAATCACTGAAGGTGCTTATTTATTCACTGTGTCCCTGAGAAATGCACCAGTACCTATTAACCAAAAGAAAAATATAATAAAATATAAAAATAAAAAAATATAATAAAAATGTTAGAGCACATGAAAATTCCTGCTAAAAATATTATATATGTTATTAATCTGGTTCAAGATATTAAGAGACAATGGTATATTTTTTTCACCTGATAGCAGCATACATGTGCAACAGACAAACAAATGTACCTAAATCCTCCTTTCAATATGTGCTCAACTTTCAACACATCAGTGGTCCTACTGATGTTATCAAGATCTGTATTTCTGGATTAAAGTTTGACAAACTTAAAATTTTATTCCACATTAATATATTTTCATTGAAGACTGATAAAATTTTCCCATCCATTTCAGTTTAAGCATCATTTGGCACTCCAGTTTTACTCTTATTTTAACTGAAATTTAAGGGTCAGTCCAGTTCTTCCTGGAACTCTTTAGTGTCTGTATTTAGCATACACAATGCTATTCAGTTACATCATTTAAGGAAAATATTCTGTGCCTATTGCTTTTAAATGAGTCTGCTGCTGGTGCCCTGAGAAGTGAAGTGGAAACCCTTCCTTATGGAGGTTTCATGAGCTGCATGACACTAACACAGCCAAGTCAGCAAAATTTCATCCCAGACTTGCTAGTCTATACCAACAAACAGCTTTGCTATTCTTTTAAACATTTAAATGTTTAAGAAAATGATGCAAAAAATCTATGTGCCACAATCTGTATAGCACCAATCAGATTCAGCAGGTAGTCATATTCCTTGTTAATAGCCAGATTAAGGAACGAAAATATTTACTGTGCTTGGTTTCTCCAGCATCTTTTGCTGTAAACATTAGAATATATGTTCATCTTAGCTTATGTATATTTCTGTCCAAGGAAAATACATGTTTATAAATTATAAATTTACAAATCTGCTTAGGGATTTTCTGGGTATGTGCTTATACAGTTTATTATTACTGCTGGGGTAACCAGAATCACTGCATGAAATATTCTGCATAATACTTTTCCCTTCTGCTTGACATTTCTCCTTATTACTTTATTCTTTAATTGTCCCCATGAGGCCAGCTACCCCATCTGCCTGAAGAAACGTGCAAGCATGCAAGGTTTGAACTCTGCTACTTGATTTTTGTAATTTTATGTGCAGCATGAAGGCCAGGCATCAACAGTAATCTTACTGCTTTTATATGTCAGCAATTAAAATGAAGAGATTAGGTGCCTATCTGAAAGTACAAGGCCTGACATAATATATTCTAATAAATACTACAAAATCTCTGTACTAGATCCTATCTTTGTCCTGCATTTAGTTCATTTAAACAGATGCCAGTTCCCCTGGAACCCCTGGACCCCTGGAAAAAAAAAAGACAAATAGCTCCTGGGAGAACAACATTAATTAATATCACCATGTTAAGGAGGCCAGACTGGACAGCAAAGCCATGTACAATCAGGTACCTGAATACGACACATCCAATCCCATCAGACCATGTGAGGTAGAGCCAACAAGGATCATTTCCCCAAAACAATCCAAATATCCAGACAGATGTATAAATGCACACAAAAGGAGAAACTGAATTATGAAGAACAGAGACTGAGACAAGGACAAGGTACAAAGGCTAAGGAGCATGGACACCCTCACCACTACATTTTACCAGATCATCATTGGCTATTGCACACACCTTTTACAGAACAAGTAGAAAGAGGGGTTGCTACAAACTTATGGCTTGTGCTATATCACACATAGGAGGGGTAACAAAACAATACTCCAGTGGTAAGCATGGCCAGAAAAGGAGGAAATTATTCAATCTTTTCTTTAGTATAATTCAAGCTGGAGTCAATCTTAAAGATACAAATTCAAGCTACACTCCTCTAGAAAATGTTGGGCTCACTTCATGGAGAAGTTTCATTTGAGAACCAACATGCCCATCCGCAAGATGGAAAAAGTCAGTAACGTCTACCATTGAGAAGCAGAATGGGAAGTCCCACCCTCTTGAGAAGAGAAAGGGGAAGAAAAAAAAGGGAGTAGAAAGAGTCAAGAAGTTCAGAGTGATTGTGACTTTGCTGTTGTCTCCCCTTATTTTGCTAGTGGGCAATGGGGCAAGCCATTCTGAGAGACTTTCCTTTTCTGCAGCAGGAAGACTGGGGTTTCAGAGCAGCACATTGAAGATCTGTTCTGGTCATGGACTTGGTGTATGTACTTTCTAGACTTGGAAATGGAGTAAAGCACCTTGCTGCTGCAAGACTGGTGGAGAATTAAAACAAGGTGAAAGTAGTGACGTGTAACGCCATTAGATGAATAACCTGTAAGATATATAACTGAAAGATCTAATCATTGAATATAGAGAAGCTTGACTAACTGGTATTTGTAAATTATAGAATCATAGAATTGTAGACATTACATGGTCATACTGCAACAGTCAACAGAGTACAGATATTTCCTACTCTTGACCATGGACTGTAGTAAGACACTAAGCAAGCACTTGTTAGTCTATTTTTAAAATCTTCATATTACTGCTTTTCTTGTTATTTATATTTATTACCTAGAGAGACAGTACATATTTCACAGAACAATATGATCAGATTCCAGAGTAGAAGTATCTGCAGGAGATGGTTTTTCTCTACTTTAATCCAAAATCTGTCAACAGTGAACAAATTCCATATGCTTTCACAGGGATATGACACCTATTGAGACTGATTATACTTTTCTCTGACACTACTTTATTCTAAATACATTTTTTTCTAAAGTAATCTGCAGAATCACAGAAATTGACAGAAATTGCTTAAATACGCTATTTGATGTTTAAAAATCTTCAACAAAATCAATGACATTTTCTTCAGGGAGAATACAATTTTGATGGAAGACACTGTTGGCTGTCACCTTTCTTACTGTAAGTGCACCTTCTCTTTGCCCCTGTGACCTCTTTCCTTCAAAGAGAACTGTAGCACAGGACGTGTTTTGAATCTGATCTTGTTGCCCAGCAGATGTGCATTATGCACTTCTGTAAATACCTGAAGTTAGACTGCTCATTCACATCTGACACAAACTATCACAGGATCATGGAAAGGTTTGGGCTGGAAGAGCTTCATCATCAGTTCTGTACCTAGGAACTAACAGCAAATAAATCACCAGTACTTTTCAGCAAGCACCACAGCAAGAACTGTGCACACTGGAGCTCAATGGAAAGACCAATCTTCTGTAACAAGTACCGAGCCTGACTGAATGCCTTAAAAATGTGTGCTCGGAATTGATACTGGTGAACAAGCATTGCCACATTCAGTCCACGTGCCCATGAAGCTCTCTTACACCATGCTGAGGTGCTGCATGTTTCCCTGCAACCCTTTCCCTAACATTACAGGACTGGCTCAGATTCCCGTACACAGCCTTTGCTTACCTCACTCTGCCCCCCACCTCAGCTAACAGCTGTTTGACATGACACCCTCAGGCTGAGTGTCAGCTGGCAAACCCTGATGAAAGGTAGGAAAGGATCTGAGGATCTGGACTCTACTAGTGTGAGCTTTCAGTTATGCATGGCAGGACTACCTCAATTTCCCTGCTCTTCTTTCCCCTTTAAAAAATCCAAGTCAGGAATAAAAAGCAAGAGCAGCTTCTTGCTCTTCTTCAAGAAACTGTGCTAGAAAGAAAAAATTTGAAATGTTGCACCTGCATGGGTACAATATGGAGGACAGAAACAAAGTTATCAGGGAGATGCGACAATATGCCTCCTGTTAACACACTGAAAATATCCACGTTTTCCTCCTTTTGAGAGAGAAGCTGCAGCAATCTCCATTAATAAATTATGAGTGAATATAAAAGGACACACACATCTCCATGAAAACTTCAACAATATACCACTGTACAGTCCACCTGGACAGAAGGGAAGGAAAAACAACATTTCTAGTGCCAAAGAACTGAACTGTGCTGAAAGCAAACAGGCTTGTCTAATAATGCACACGTATTAAAGAAGATATTTTTGAGATAAAGACACAAACAACTGGAAAACTATTCCAGATTCACTTAAAAAAATTTTCTACTGGTTTGCAACTCTGACATATCCACACATAGACAGTACTGCAGCCTGTTCAAATCACTTTATTGGATCAGTTTCTATAACTATCTTCCATATTACTAAATTGAGTGATTAGTTAATTACAGTTTTACATATTATTTACATATTATATGAACAACCCATTAGTGATTGTGAAACTATAAACTTCAGCTCTGTTCCTGTTACAGGTTTTAATGCATACCAGGAAGTCTGATTTAAGTTTTTACTTTTATTTCCTCCAGGTACAACCTATGTGCTCCCTAAATGATTATTCTTCCCACCCCAGTGCTATCTAGAATTATGGTCGGGTATATGTGAAACTAGTTTCCTGTTTTAAAAACATTAACTTGGGTACTGTTGCTATCATTTCATCACACAATTTATATCTTTTAACCTTTACTCTTCTTGAACTCTTTCTGTATGTCGATTGTCTACCAGCATCTCACTGTGACTAACAAATATGCATTTATAATCTATTTTTCTTTTGGAACATTTTAACAACAATGACTGCAAACACATTATGTAGATCTTGAGCTAAGGTTGTCTAGAGTGCTTGCTTAATACATGAGGGATTTACACATTGCATGTGTTATGAAAATACATAACAGTCATGGATAAGGACAAACATGTACAGAGACAACACTTAAAGGATCTAATAGATCAAAAGTGTATGTTCACATTTAATATTAGGAAGAATAGGAACACTTTTAGGAGAACTGCAGCATATGCTACCAACTTTATTTCAAGGGACTACAAAGCAAACTTATGCTTTGTCTTCAAAGCAAAATCTGTTTCATTCACAACGAAATTCTTTTTTACGAATAATTCATTAATACAGCACTACTATTTGGGAGTCCTAAGAGAAAACTGTTTCCTTTCTGCATGGATAGACAAGTGTGCTTTTGAGAGAAGGACAGGCTTTTTCCCCTGCTTTTTGGATTTTTGTGATTCAGCTGTTAAGGTCACCAGCATATACAGCAAGATCCCAGGCATTTCAGCACTAAGTATTTGCTTCAAGGGAACAGTTATGAAGAATTTATATGCATGCTAAAACAGATTTTATGCTGTGTGTGCTGAATCTTCTCTTCACATGCTATCTATTAGGACACTTTTGCCTCCCTCAAGCATCTTATAAGCCCAGATGGAGGACTGTAGGAGATGCATTACCTTCTTGAACATTCTGGTGGAGTCTTCACTTATCTGCATGAATCGCATGATCACATTGTTCAGGTAGATCTCACTCAATGTTGCATGGTCTTTGCTTTCTCTTCTCACTTGGTTCAGGAGTAAGTACCAGCAATTCACTGGTGACAAGAGGTTCTGGTCTTTCCTGAGGAAGGAGATACACACATGTATAATGTATAGAAATGAAAAGGTTATGTTATTAACTGAAACATCTCACTGACATTTACAGTCATAACTTGTTACATAAAAATAGCTGCTTCTGAACAGTCTACCCATTCTTGGAACAACTCAGGGTAGGCAAGCCTCAGATGACTTTTAAGACACATTCAAGTATCATGAGGCATGGATACTCTGCAAACTACCTGAAAGTATAAAAATATCTTGCCACAAAGCTTAGAGATCGAGTACATGTAAATGTTCAAAATCAATAAAGGTCACTCCTGGAAGAATAACAATGATTAATTTTTGACATTAGAAATAAACAAGCACTGAAAGCACAACCCAAATCCTTCATGAGCAAAATTGCAGGTGTAGCTGTTTCACTGCATTGGATTTGTATAACTGATGTAGAAGAAAATGTCCCAAGCATCCATATTCTGTGAGCAGTGCTCATAAATTCACAGCATTCATAAATATACTGCTACTGCTAGTCCTAGATGCATCAATTACAGGACAAAGAGCAGGACTGGACTTTTTCCAGTGATCCAATTCTGAATTCCCATGACAGAATGTCATTTTTGCAATGTAGGTCCACTACCAGCTTTTATGTAGCAAAAAGTCAAATCAAAGGTTACTTCTCATTTCTTTTACACAAGGCAAAATAAAAATACATGTAGTTCAGCAACTATTTCAGAGACAACAAAAACTTATTTATAAAATTTGTCTTATGATTTTATTGACATTTTGTATAAAATTTGCCTTATGATTTTATTGACATTTTTGTATAAAATTTGCCTTTCAACTAACTGCTCCAGAAACTTGCTGCTCTTTTTTTTTCCTCTTTTACAGGGATTCTCCTTTAGTTAAAAGGATAAAACACATGAGGATAAAACAGGCAGAAGTGGTGATGAATTGAGGGAGAAACTCTTTCAACTCTTGGCAAACTTTTCTAATAATTAGCTATTCTCATTGTTAGAAATATGGCCTTTAATTCCCATCTAATTGTCTATTTTTAGCTCTCGCCCTCAGAATCAAAGCAACAAGGAATGATTAACAAACAAAAGTATTTTCTTAATCATCAGTGCTTTGCTTTGCTATGAATCAGGAGTGAGGAAAACTTCCTCCATTTGTTTCAGAGAAATATCTTAACAGTGTTACTTCATAGCAAGGGGTTTTATCAGCCAGTTCAGACAACATGAGCACTCCTGAAGAGCCATGGTCCTCACTTGGTCCTCACTGCTTCTGCCTGTCCCAAAGTCAATTCCACAGACCTTCCTGATTGTTCTGGGAGCAATGGTGAGAACAGCTCAGGGGACCAACAACTAAAGCCACTTTTGCTGTAACCTCAAAGCAGAAAACTGCAAGAACAAAGCCAAAGGCAGAACTCAAGTTGTAACCCCCATGCACAGCTGACAGTCTGGATTTAACATGTTTAAGAACAAGGAAAGATGTTTGTACACACAAGGAAAATAGATTTTGCCACAAGCAGAATAAAAGCCAGGGCTCTCTCTGAAGTAGTGGCATATGCACAAGTTGGTTATTTCAGAGAATCACTGAGTCACTAAAACGAATTTTAAGAAATATATATTAATGCTCTTTGAACTGTGCAACCTGCATTTGATTAAGCTTTCCTTTGCCAGATGTATTTGTTAAAGACTTTTGTCTTGAAACAACAGTTCTATCTGTGTATCTCTAGCACAGCACTGAGTGGGAAAATTATTTTTTAGTTTTACAAACACAAAATACTGTTCTAAATCCCTAAGCGTAACAGGGCCAGACACATGCATTCATTTATCAGCTAAAGTCAGAAAAATAACCATGAGACTGTCAGCTAGTGATGCACATGAAGCATTTCAGAAAACAACACTGTACACGTTATACCAGATACTACCCAACCTCTTGTTTTGCACAAAAGATATTAAGCCATTAAAGGCATACATTAAATTGTAAACAACACATAACGTTCACATCATCTTTATTCCCAGGAATCAGAGGGGTGAAGACACAGCAAAGTTCACATGCAACAACAAATTAAAGTGGTTTTATTTCTTAATGTCTTTTTTGGCCAAAATTGTCTTTTTTGTTGTTGTTGTAATATTGACTGACCTTCACGCAGATACTTCAAAATCCTATCAACTCCACTAGAAATAAGCACACAGATTTTCAAGCTTTGGGGCTCTGCATCTCTTCTAGATACTGGCTGCATTTTGGATGGTTTAATTTCCATATGGTAAATTAGGGATAATATTTGTGCAACTTACCTTTTTAAGAAACTGAAATGACTTGTCAGAAGCTGACATGAGTAACTGCCACATCAGTAGAGCCACACCAACACTAGTATTTAGGCACTTATCTACCTTCAACTGCAATGAGAACTGCTACACAGCTAAGCAGGGGTGGAAATTTTAAACAGACCTTTGAACCAGAAACAGGTACAACATGGGGGTGATGGGCAAGCACGTTTCTCTTACTTGTACTGCTGATGATCCTTTGTACTTCTTGTTTTTGCCATGAACCTCTCTGCCAGCTTTTCCAGGTTTCGGGAATACTCCATCTCTATCTCCGATTTCTTGCGGAAGAAATCCTGCAGATCCTGAAGAAGCTGCACTCTCATTTCAGTCTGCTGCTCCAGGCATTTCTGTTGCTCAATGAGTTGAGCTCGGATCTCTAATGAGAGAAACAGATATCCACTCAGGTCAGTGAAAGCAAATTAACTGAGTGTTACCAACCAAAATTACAAACACTCCAGTGTACCTCAGCCTCACAGCTACAGCAGCTGGAGCTGGATTTCAGGCCCCGTGGCCCCTGTCCCCTGTAGTGGGACACAGCAGTGGCAGTTCTCACTTCTGCCACCACACACTTAATGCCCAGCATCCTACCACCTGTCCCATAAACAGCTATGGCAGGGGCTCAGGACTCTGCCGGGCTCAGGTGAGTTTCCATCTTCCTTTCCCATGCCCCTCCTAGCCTCTGGCACTAGCACAACATTCAGCTTGGAGTGATCTCCGTGCAGAAGGTGGTGCTGCCCTGAAGAATGGCTGAATAAACAAGCACCCTTTGGGCCAGGATCAGCCTGCTGTCAGGTGTTCTATCATCATGTACACCATGGAAACAACCTTGTGATAAACCCTGGAGGCATTATCCATTGTAACTGTGCAGGTGAGCTTCCATATCTGCCCTATCTCTGCCAGGGAGGGAACTGGTGTACTATACATGCATTCAACAATGTTTTAGGGCAAATATAGAGGAAAACATGCATCTGTATTTAGAGACAACTATTTGAAAATTTGCACAAGGTTCCAGAGACTATAGTCTATTTTTTAGTATTAAAAAAAAATCAGTTTAAAAGAATCTCAGTTTAGAAGAGAATATATGCTCACTGTCCTCTTCTAGTGCAATAGGGAAAAGCCTCCAGATTTCCTACCACTTTTTGACATGCAAAATTATTATGTAATAGGGTTTTTATTTTAGAGATTTCTGAAGTTTTGATTTTTTTTTTATTTTGGTTGATAATTTTTTAGCACTTTTATTTCCTGAGTGCTAACCAATTAAACACATTCTGAGAACACTCAGCCTAAAGAGATTTCTCCAGTTCTTTAGAGTTCATTACTCTTTTGTCAGCTGCCCAAGCACAGTGTACTCCAATACTGTGAGTAAAATCAGGAGTAAACTTTCTGACAATAATATATGAGTACAGATTTTAAACAATTTAATGCTGTAACAAGGATTTATCAATAGCAAAACACCCAGAAGTGACGTCCAAGTAAAAGCAAGATTGTTGTGAAAGTTTACTTGATTCTTCATGACATAACCATGCTATGGGCAAAAAGATCCTGGAAATCTTCAAAGCCCACAGCATAGTTTGAAATAGAAGAGCATTCTGAAAGTCATGCTAACAGCACACGGAAATGCAAACCACTGAGTAGTAATAACATCGCAAAAAGTCACCTGATGTAACTAGGATCTAATACATCCTTACTGATCTTAGATCAGGTATGAAGGCAGAGATCCACTCTGCTGGGACTCAAATGTGTAAATTGAAATAAGGTACTACATGCACAGAAAACTGTTAAATTTGCTGGAGGAGAGAAACATTGCAGTATTTTTTTCCAGATCTCCTATGAGCTACCAGCTGCTGCATTAATCATTAATAAGACCATCCATTTTTATAGTCTGGGAGATGAACCAAAAAATTCATAGTTTGGTTTTCACTTCATTTTAAATCAGTTTGTTGGAAAAGAAACTGTGCCTCCAGCAAGGATGAGCCACTGTAATACTACACTGTATCAATGACATTCATGTACACAGAGGAGAAAATCACATCGGAGCCAGAAGGTTAACAACAGAAACAGACACTCAAGACCACTTTTTTGGGTGTCTACTGCTGTTAATATTTCAGTCATGGAAAATTCCTGTGTGTGGGAAACCAGTTGCACAGATTCACTGGTCAGAAGCAGGAATTTTATCCATAAGCTGGAGTTATCACTAAATCCAGATGCATATACATGGTCCCTATACTTTGGCCATCTCCCTTTCCCACTCGAGATTTTCTAGCAGTTACTTTGAAAGCAGCAATTTGTACGGAGCGACTATGTTCTGATTATTTTGTAGGTCAGTGTATCTTGCTGCTATAATTCTTCTTTTTTAGGTAGGCTTTTACCATAGCAACAGGAATGAGAAAGATTTTAGAAACAGGAATATATGAATAGAAATACAAGAAACAATGAACAAGGGACAACAGATAAAATATGAGAAACTGCCTTAACTTTTTGATGCTGTCGGGATTTCCAGTGGACAATAGTGGCTTCCTTCAGACTTGTATTTTAGAACACAAAACTGAAGCATGATCTATGAAAGCTGATGGAGATGTACAAGCTCTGAGTAAGGTTGGTAAAAATTGGGGCTCAGGGGGATGCAGCTTTAAGAAGGAACATTCGTAATTTCTGCTTATTTGAATCTCAGGAAAGAGAAAGAACATGTTGACTCCAAAAGGCTGAGCCTGTGGCCTCCTGCTTGAGGAGAAAAAGGGGAGATGTACATCCCTCTCATGCTGGCTGACCACAGTCGTCCAGAAGTGACTTCAATAGCAGTTCTCCTTCCAGTCTTTCATGTCATTCTGCTCCTTAATTTTTAAATTCTTCTTTTACTAATAAGATGTGTAATGCCATACTGGCAGGCTGAGGAAATGGCAATGAATAAGAAATCAGATCAGAAAATGTTGTGATTTCCATTTTCTGATGAGAGCAGTGGATTAAAAAAAAAACAAAAACAAAACCCAAAAACAAACAACAATAAATTTGCAGAATAAGTACTGGCAAAACAGGCAGGCAGGCTGAGTGGCTGTGTATGACAAAATCTCAACTGGCCAGGTACTATTAACTATAATAGACTACTCATTACCTACTGCTACATAAAAATGCACCAAGACAATGCTATTTTCTTTAACCAGTTCACATGTGTGATTTCCCCAGGGCCAGAAAGAGTGGCATGGAAAATTGTTGTGCTTTATTTGAAGAAACAAAATCAGTATAGTCCAAACTTCATAGATACAGTGACAGGTGCAGCAAGTAAGAGAAAAGTGCCTGTCTTTACTCTTATTTTGCTGGCACATTTAAATTTGAAATCGAATTGGTACAGTTGTAACGGACAATGACATTGTCCTATTCTTCTCTGCTGAGTGGCTGATGTCCAATAGCCAGGAAAAGACCCGTTTAAACCCTGGATGAGTTAGCACCTTCTCCTCCTTTCTCCTGGAAGCTTTGAGTCATGCTCACTGGTTTTCTGGCCAGGGGCTGGTTCAAAAGGAATCCCATCCATTTATACTGCAACTTGAACAGACTGAGATCACATCAACTGGAAAAAAAAATTTAAATCCACCATACACTTTGTCCAAGATTTGCACACACAATCAAAGTGAAGAAGCAGTTAATTTGACAGCAATTAAATCAATAAACTGAATAAAGTTTTATTTCTAAAAATTTTCATGTTAAAAATTATTTTGCTTATGCCCTCACAGATACCCTCCACTAGAATTACTGCATTAAGTATAAAATTAGATTTTGTTTTTGCCAGTTTTGAAAATACAGCTCTAACCTTTCAACAAATCTTTATTTCTTTGACAAGTGGATAAATCTCTGCACCATGAAAAGTAAAGAGACAAAATTATAGCTGCTTTGAAAGTTAAGTCAGAGCAGATGAAGCTGAGCTACTGACATCACTCAAATCATAATGAGCAATAACTCAAGTTAGTATTACAAACAGTGACTTATATAGCACTGCAATGCTACAGCACTGTATTAGCCTGAAGAACACGTATTTAACCAGTGACAGGCCAGTGCCCCCCCACACCCACTCCCACTCCCCCCCTCGAAGGAACCTGTGGAGATACACTACAATGTGACAGAATCTTAATGCTGGCTACACACTAGCATGGAACAAAGCTCTTCACCTTCGCTTTCACACTCAAAAGCACCAGGCTCCATCAAACATCCCAAAAAAGTCACAGGAAACCCCTCTCCTCACTTTACTAGCTCACAACTTGTAAACACGTAATATTAACCAAATTAACCCATGGACAGACCAGCACTGCTGCCCCACTACAGAACTCCCCATTGCAATGCCCACCCCATCCCTGCCCTGCAGTACTGCAGCATTCCAGCCATGCTGCACGAGGCTATGCTTAGCCTTTCAGACCTTGGAGACCTTTCAGACCGCCACAAACTCTCTAATCAACTCTCCAGCAAAGCAACTCTAAAGAATGTTTAACGGTGCTATCCAACACACCTGCCTCAAGGTGCTTCCTGCCTGAGCCACTCCAAGAGCTCCTGCAGCCTGCCACTCTTAGCTCCTCCCATTTATGTGGAACTAACTTTTACGCTTGCAGAGCAGCCCTGACATGGTGTCCTGGTTTCGGGCAAATTTAGGAGGAAACCTCTGAATGGGGTCCCTCTGTGAAACAGATTCAAGTAGTCCCTCCCCCAATTGGTTTGGGGAAAAATATTTCCTCAGAGAGAAGTGGAAAAACTGTTTATTTAACAGGCAAAACACTTCTCAGCACGAAAATGAACATACTAAACAGCAAAACCTCTCGCGGTTCTGAAGAGATGACAGATTTAGAAGAGTTCTTTCCGTGGGTTGCCTGGCTCACTCAGTCTGTTCTCAGTCCCTCCGGTGCTGGGAAATGCCACGGCCCAGGCCAGGCCTGGTGGGACACAGGTGTGAGCTCCTGGTGCTCTTGTGGGTTTTCAGTCCAGAGCAGGTTCAAACCATTCCAAGAAAAAGGAAAAAAAAAACACAATCCAGGGAGCTTCTCTGCTTCAGCTAGCCAAAAACAAAGGAGAGCTCTCTGCTGCTGTCCACTGCAGACAACAGAATCCATGAGCAGTAATGCGGGGGAGCCAGTGCAGTCTCTGATAACAAATTCTGCACTTCTTTCCCTTCCCTTCACTCCTGGAACCAGTCTTAGAGCTGCAGAATTCACTATTCAACACCAACCGAACAGATGATTTGGGGATACAGGCATCATACAGTCACGCCAAGACACATGGGCTGTAGTGTTTGCTGAAAGCTCTGGAAAGTGCCACAGAGCAGGATGTGTCTACCCAGTCACACCCTTCAGCTGCATCACAAGTCTCCCACCTGCTGCCTCACCCTGCCTGGCTAGGAGCTATATTTAAGTCATGACTACAATATACAAACTATACAGACATATTAATCCAGTGGATTAATATTACTGGATAATCAAACCAACAGCCTCGGGGCCTCACCCTTCAAAATATCACAAAAACAAGTAACTCAACAGAACTCTTTGAGAGTACAGAGGTTGTCACAAGACATAGTTATGTTTGCAGGTTTTCTCTCTTGGCTAACCACAGAAAGCCACATCACCTTTCTCCAAATGTCTCCTTCACAAAAAACAAAAACAAAACCAAAAACAAAAAACAAACAAAAAAAAAACCCTCAAAAAACCCAACGAAGATTACTTTTAAAACACTCAAAAATGTCTCATCAAATGCACTAAAACCAATACATGGTATCTTAGACTTTGCATTTCTAAACCATTACACTTAGACAATTTTTTTAACCCAGTAAACTATCAACATATCCCTCATTGTCATGCCAATAATATCCAGATCATATTTCACAGGAAAAGATACAGACCTTAAATTCAGCCTAGATATAATCTGGCGACCAACATGCATTTGTAATTTAGCAGCTATTGCAGCATTAATCATCTTGCAGTTCCTTCTTGAAGACACTTGAGTCTTATGCCTCTCACTGTGACCCAGTTATTAGCATGAAGGATTGCTCATGTCTACCCTTGCTGCTAGAAGTTGAGGTGCTGCATGAGGGGACTGATCATTTCAGGTTCATTCCAGTCACTGCCTTTGTAAGGACTTGGTTTTGGCTTCTTTGTCAAGACGAGCAGAGCTTTGGTCCAGCTGCATGCAGCTGGCCAACATCTGCGGTTTAGGTTTTTGTTTGAGGAAAGCACTTATCTCTAGCCCACTGAGGATGCTGCCAGCAGAGAAACCACAGCAAGAATCACTGAGAGGGGCCTGGAGGTGTCCCTGTGCACACCTAGTACGCTTTAATGCCATGTCCCATCAGTGCTCCCACACTTCCCAGGGACATTATTGCTCTTCTCAACAGACAAGAAGATAAAGATGAGAGGTATCAGATCCATGGTGGGTGCTCAGACCCAGCTGCCAATACTTGTCTCTGAGATACACTGTCTAAAGATGCTAGTGCTGTAAAGTTTTTATTTCTCAGAGACTTGGCTAGAAAGCTATTTAAGTATTTCTATGGCAAATGGTGAGGGGAAACTCTGTGGTCAGCAGGGAGTCTGGCTCACACTTTTGCCCAGGTCCTTGTTACCATTTTCTTTGACCACAAGCAGGAAAATCCACTTCAAAAGCCAGGAATTTCCACCAAACTGACAGCTAATGAGAGATGCTGGGGTAAAGATCTTGGAGGCTGCTGCAGAAATGCCTTTAAATAGATCATGAGTCTGTACCACAACATTAACCTTCTATGACAGGTATGGGGAAATCACTTCCCTGTGTTCAGCATGAAAAACGTGTGGCTGCAGAGACAGTGATGCCCTTGAGCTTCTATAGGCAGGGCTTCTGTGAACTTTGTTCTACACTGACTCGCACCAATTTCAGTTAGTATATTCAGCATACAGCTTTATACATGTCACACTTGAAGTGCGACCTCTGCCATGCACATCCCAGCATTAAACTTAATGTTTGATTTTGTGCTATTTTCCAGAGAATAAATTTCAGATTTTTTGTTTACTTGGGGATTTTGGGGGATGTGGTTGAGGTTGCCTGTGACAGATCACGTCTTCAGGCTGTAGTGTAGAAATGGATGGGGAGTGAGAATCATGCTTGCTATGTGAAGGGCTGTACAAAGAGTCAGCCATCTGAAGCCCCTGTTGACATCTGTCAATCTCTTCAGAAACTGTAAATCACGTTCATTCAAGCACTTTGGCCTCCTTAAAGATAAAAACCAATCCTTGTGCAGCCATTAGCAGGAAGGCTGGTGTAGAAGCCATTTGCAGGATGCAGCAATTGTTTATGGGTCACTTCCATTGCCCTCCTCAAACAAAGGGAGCAGAGAAACAATGAATCCTCTCCTTAAAGCTGCAGATTTCATTCTATACATTCAAGCAAACACACTCCTGCCTACTGCAGTCACAGACTGGGCAACAACATGTGCCTATGCAGAATCCTGCAGCTGGGGAATACCAGCGGACAGGATTGAGAAAGGGCAGCTGCATTAGGGCACCTTCTACCTTCCAAATCGTTTTGAAACAACAGATATGTTTGGAAGCGCCAAGAAAATCTCTAGATATAGAAGAAGAAGCTTTTCTTCTTGTTGTTCTTGGACTAATGCCCTCCTGCTACTCACAGCCACAGCTGCTGGTCATTTGGCTGCCTGCAGTCCGAGTCTAAATGGAGGGCAGTATGCCAGCTCATGACTTGGCAGGACACTTTTGCCATAGTGCTGCTGCCAAGCGACCATGAATTTAAGCAGGCAGTCTGCATGCACCACATTTCCAGTGCCACTGCTTTTGTGGCAACTGCTCCTTTGCATGCATAACTAAGTGCTGGCTCTATGTCCTACCAAACCTTGAGCCTGGCATACTCTGTACTTGTAGTGACAGGAGCTGGGACTGAGGACAAAAAATTCTGTTCCTCATGGGAGAAGGAACTTAATTTTGCTCAATAGTACAAGCTCAGCTCATCTCAAAACACTGCCAACCAGAAGAGTAGAGAGCAAAGAGAAAGATGCCTCCTCTGCATCAACAGTCTGATTCAAGGTTTTTCACCAGACTGATCAGCCCTTATCTCCTGCTGTGGGAGCAGACACTCTCCTTAAAACCAATTGCCCCACATCTAGATGAGCAAACCAGCTCTGCAAAGAAAGACAGGGAGAGAAAGAGGGAGAGAGGAAAAAAGACTCTGCCAAGCAGATAGGTGATCATAAAGTAGGTGTCTAAAAACCCGTTTAGGGCATCTAAACTGTCAAGATCTATGGGAAAACTTATTCTGAAGTTTCGTAAGGGCTTCAATCATCCTTTTTTTAATGCTTATTAAAGATACCATGAGTCTTTCCTTGCAGTCTTAAATTCTGGGTACATGAGAAAATTAAAAAGAAATCAGTATACCCAAATCTTTCTTATCTTCTCACCAAGGATGTAACTGCCAATAGAACAGAAAAATGACTTGTGAGTCTTCTAGGAAACATTCTTTGCACAATGTCGGAAAGACCTGATTGGCATTAGCACTCTATGAGACAAAAAATCTACGTAAACCAGGGGGTCCAGTAGGAAAGAAAACCTAGTTTGTCATGATCCAAACAGTAATGAAAACCTAATACTCTTAATTAGCTTCCTTACTTGTCAACTGGGTGAAATCAGGTTGAATTCCTGCCTCAGCTGCTGCAAGGCTGAGGATGGAGCTGCCTCTGAAGAGTGCAGCAATATCCTCTCTGCAACAGACACTGCATCACTCATCCACCAACACTACCCTGAAATTGCTCCAGTCTTAGTATGGGCACATATCCTTTACCTCCAAA
The DNA here is from genome assembly GCA_013397375.1 of Toxostoma redivivum. Taxonomy (NCBI): domain Eukaryota; kingdom Metazoa; phylum Chordata; class Aves; order Passeriformes; family Mimidae; genus Toxostoma; species Toxostoma redivivum. The sequence continues at coordinate 67,351 of VXBI01000013.1, read as the reverse complement.
GAAGCATAAACCTCCTGACCATACAGATGTGAGTACAGATTGCATCCAGACCAGCACCATTTCATTTTGTTAAGCTCTACTTATTTGTCGCAATAAAACCCTTCCTTTCTTCTTAATATCTCTTGTGGTGAGCTGACAAGTGAAAACATCTGAAGGCTTCTTCTAGAAATGAGATGTTGAGAGATCTGCCTTTTCTTGACAAAAAAATTAATTATTCTGAACCTCTGGCAGGTGACATAGCTCTTAAGATGAGTTATGCTGGTACAAGTGCAGGCCAGGAACTCTTAAGCAGCAGGATAAGCAAGAAAGCATGAATATGCACATCAATCAGATAATGGCATCTCCTGTACATTGGTAACTATCACTGTGACAAGACTCAGAAATTAATAACTAGTGAAAATTCCCTCCCTATATCCTGTGAAATGACTCTCCATGTATGGCACGTCTTCAGGAGGTCAATAAAACATTTTCAGGATGGCACACACTCTGCTGCATGTCATAAATAAAAACATGCATTTAACCCAGCCATGACTTTCAGTGACAGCTCTTTAAGTCCTAAGGTGAAGTAACAGTGAAGTTAACCACAAAAAAGGAAACAGTAATCTGCGCTGTGCGCCAGCATTTTACCCATATCACTTTTCTGTCCAGCCTGTCTAATATACAGTAAAAAACTTTCACTGTTGCTCATTTAGCTTTGATACATTTAACTCCAACCCCCAACCTAATACATTGAGCACCTTTGTGTTTTTCTTCCAAAATAAATATGTACTTTTTTTTCTGTAACAGATCCATGATGCTTCTCTTGTTCAGTGAGACAAACAGGTATGCCACTGAGAGGCCTCCAACACCAGTTTTAAAACTTTATGTCCATATCCCATGCTAATTACTCACCTGAGTACACCCTGGTAGTTACTTAAGGCCCTGTATACCCTGGCCAAACAAGTGAGGCAAAGAAACTGTCTTAGGCAACATGCCAGAGCTACAGAGTCTGCTTTGGAAGCTGGCACACTTCTGTGCAGAGCATTAGCCCCTGCCCATGAGCACCCTGCTCGCCAGCAGCACAGACCAGGAATGGCCCTGCATTGGTGAGGCAGCAGTGGGGATCAGAGCTCCTCACTCACTCAGTGCTGAGGAAAGGATGGTATCTGCCACCCAGCCAATCTTTGAATGAAATGCTATCACCACGCTTCATACTTCTTGGACAGATTTAACTGTAAAAGTGAGAGTCTGGCTGAGGAGTATGTCTGTCAGACCAGATGTACCTTGATCTGCATAATTTTTAGTAGAGACTTAGGCTAAGTCTGCAAAACCAAAGCCCCAGTGAGGGATTACTGGTCTTCTGAGCATGACTATAATACTATCCAAAAGTAAATTTCAGTGTCTTGTCTCATTTTCACATAGCAAATAATACAGCATTTGACTCAACAGAGGATTTAAGAAACAGGACATCACATTTTGGAAATGGAAAAAGGAGTTCTGTATGCCAAACTTTGAACATAAAATTTGTATTTTTACTAATTAAACAAAAGAATAACCTTTATCATGATGGAAATACTTATTCTGTCTGTTGGACTACTAATAAATGTAACATAGATAATCAGATAATCAAATCCTTCAGTGTCACAGAGCAGATTCTTCCTGCTAAAGGGAATTATAAATTGAATTGTGGACCACATTTAATTAAATTTATCTTCAGTCACAGCAGCAGGAGAAGAAAGTTCCCACCACCCGTGGTTCCTGCCAATGGGAATAGAAAAAAATATCCTATGATACTGTAGGTGACTGTTGCTTACTCACCCAACAGTAAAATGAAGAATAGTATCTGCTAGTAAACGAACTTCGGACTAAAATAATTTGCATAATTCCAGGTTCCCTGGAAACAGTCTACAATCTGTTAGAAGTTAAAAAAAAAGAAAAATATCACTCCTGTTTTTTTTTAATGAGATAAAATATCAAAATTTAAAGCTGATGATTTGTAGAACCCAGTATGTGCATTAATTCACTGCTTTGTGTATTCTGCAAATGTTTCTCTCCAACAGATATATGGGTGATTAAGGTTTCCAGCAGGGTCTGATGACTGCTCTATAGAAGCAAAGACACCAAAAACAGCTATAGGAAACAGATGTGCCACCTAGGGCACCTTCACTGAATGGCCAAGGGATGAATGCTTCACTTGCTTAGTTCAGAATTCCTTTATAAAAAAAGGCTATAAAACCCCTATTATTGCCTATGTTTTTAGCCTATCCTCATTTGGAAATAGACATTCTGGTAGCAAAAGCTGCCTTGGAGTGAGCAAAGGAGAAGAATTGCAATGGGCCAGGCAGTAGCTCCTAGGCTCTTTCCCTGGGTAAACTGAAATTGACTCTTGATGTTTTGTAAGCATAAAGTTCCAGCTCTGAGAAGCACAGTAACAGCCATAGCAGCTGAATGGCAAAGTGGTAACCTGAAAAAATAGTTATTCTTTGTTCTGGGAAAAAACCTTGGTAATTCATAGAAGGCCATGACATCTACAATGGAGAAATCTCCATCCTGTAAGAAGATCATCAGCCAATAAGAAGCAAAATACTACAGAAACTTTTTTGGAAATAATAACTACAGTAAACACAGATACTCACTGGGGAAAAAAGCAAGGGTAGTTGGAAGGACAAACCAGACATGCCACAAAGCAATGTGAGTCCCACAGACTTCTGGCAATTTTCCAAATGAGGCTTTATCCTGGGTTAAGATTCCTTAATCAGGAATACTCTGAATACTCCTGATACTGGTTTTACAACAGTGCTAAATTTCCAAATGTTTACCTTAAGGCCACTCTTTTTTTTTTTTTTAACAAAGAAGAGTTAGAATCAGTCAGGAGTACTGGGTAAAGAGTTGAAACAGAAGGATTAAGTAAAGACTAGGAAGTCATAAAGTGTGGCAGTGCACACCCCTCAGGCCAGATGAATCCAGGATTGCAATTGCCAAACTGCTGACAAGAATCTGTCCCCTTTGCCTCAAAGTGGCTGCTGTGACCAAAGGGCTAGAGAGCATCTCCTGGAAAGGGCAGGGGGAGCAGAGAGAGATGCCAGTGTGATCTAGGCAAGCAAATTGCTACTTCTGCATGAAATAAGTTACTGAAGTTCTCATCAGAAATATTTATAGAACAAAGACAGGTAGAGAGATAAGGAGAAACCAGGTCAGTTCCTGGAAAAGAAAACTACGGTGACAAGCCATTGGAGTTACTTAAACTTATCAACAGACAGTGGATAATGTAAACCCAGCTGACCTTCAGTTTCAAGTTACCTGAAGTCCTTTGCCTCAAATTATTCTATTCCTTATCAATTTAAAATCTATCAACATAACATAAAGGGCACAAAAATACAGATAAACCAGTAGAAAAGCATTTATTTTTTCCAGTTTCTGGAAAACGTGCATTTTCACCACAACTTCCTTTCTGCATCTAATCTGTAAAAGTACAGCGACAGCGCATATAGACTGAAGCATCAGTCCTGTCCTCTCTGCCTGGATAGATGTTTTCATCTTAGTGCTAATCTACTGCTTTGTCACTTTGGTGATAATCTGTTGTAATCCTGTCATATGAAAATCGAAAAGAAAAGAAGACTACCTTTGCATGAAGTTCAAGTCGTCCCAGTTGACTCAGTCTAAAACTGTAGATTACTCATGTCCAAGCTAGGTATTATCTAAAAGGCCTCGTCTGTGGCTTCTACAACAATGATCATTTCACAACTAGCTGCACCTTCTTCAGGACAGTCATCTATAACCCAGCTCCTACATCCAAATCACCATATGCCTACTCAACGCTGAACACAGTGCCAAGCTCAGACAAGACTGCAGGCGACACACATCAAACACTAATGGTGAAACCACAGCAGTCTGGGGGTGACTCCACAGGTGCCATGACCTGTTTGTGGGGATGTCCAGAAATATTGCCCAGAAAGGTACAAGACTACTACTCTAAATGTAATTCCACCTTTGCACAGGGCTGCAAACTGTATGATCCTGGTGTCCCACACTGGTCTAAACACAATAGCAAGGTCCAAATGACGGGAGTCCAAAGGCAAGTTACAAATTCTACACAAGTGGTGTCATCTAAAAGCTTGGAGATGTATTTTCACTTGTTTACACAAACTTAGAGGTTATGAATGTCTTGGGGTGACTGTATGATGCCTGTATCCCCAAATCGTCTGTTCTGTTGGTGTTGAATATTAAATTCTGCAACTTTAAGACTGGTTCCAGGAGTGAAGCAGGGGGAAAGGAGAAGTGTCGGGTTTGTTATCAGAGACTGCACCAGCTCCCCCGCATTCCTGCTGACACTGTGTTGTCTGCGGTGGACAGCGAGGGAGAGCTCCCTTTTTGCGCTGAGTTGCTTCTTCTGGCTAGCTGAGGCAGAGAAACTCCCTGGATTGCTTTTTTCCTCCTTTTCCTTTTTTCCTGGAACTCTTTTGAACCTGCTCTGGACTGAAAACTTAGAAAGAGCACCAGGAGCTCACACCTGTGTCCCACCAGGCCTGGCCTGGGCCGTGGCATTTCCCAGCACCGGAGGGACTGAGAACAGCCTGAGTGAGCCGGACAGCCCACGGAAGGAACTCTTCTGATCCTGTCATCTCTTCAGAGTGGCAAGAGGTTTTTGCTGTTTGGTATTGTTCAATTTTGTGCTGGGAGGTGTGTTGCCTGTTGAATAAACAGTTCTGTTTCTTTTTCCACTTCTCTCCAAGGAAATTTTTTTTCCTGAGCCAACTGGGGGAGGGATTGCTTGGATTGGTTTTTTTTTTTTTTCCCTTCCCTGGAGGGACCCCATTCAGAGGTTTCCTCCCAAATTTGCTCTAAACCAGGACATGAAGAACAAGAATAAGATAGCCAGTAAGAATAAGATAGTAGCTGTGAAAGTGTTTGAGTAACATTTACTTTTGTCTGCTTTGAAGGAACAAAATGTTGATAGAAGGAAAAAAAAATAACTCTTTACCTAGAATGGAAAGCAAAGACAATAAGTGCTCAGTATTTAAGCGTTCTGCAAGTTAAGCCTTTTTGATGCACTGTTCCAGGTAATGGTTCTTCCCCTGTCGGTAAAATCCAGTTTCATTGCAAATTAGTATTGGCTTTAACCAATGAGATCAAAATCTGAGAAAATAAAGAACTTTAGGCATGAAGTAAGGCTTGTCAGAGCACTCAACAGAACTGTAACACCCAGATGAATCCAGCTAAACTCAGCAGGAACTGCCTCTTCTAACTTCCAAACAAAATTAATTTGCTTGGAGAACAAACAATCCTGCCCCAAACTGTGTCAGTTACATGGAAACTGCTTGCAAATATAGGAATCTACCAAGGAGTTACAACTAGATTTCTTTTTCCCCCCTAGAGCTCTATTTACAAAATTGCTTTAGAGACAGGAGTAATCAAAAGCCTCTCTTGGTCTGGAAGATCACTGCACATGGTACCCAGCCAGGCTGCTGATCTCAGCCTCCTTCTCTCAGGGAGCCAAGGAAGCTTGTCCTACTTTCCATAGAGAGAGTCCTCTAGCCACAGAGGTATATGGCACTCTCCAAGGAGAGAATCAGATCAATGGAAAAAGCTGGTTGTAAGCCAGCTTGCTAGGAAAAAGTTTTCCAGCAGACGTACAAGCAGTTCATACTCAAAGCCAAACAAGCTGCTTGAGCTCCTCAGAGTGGGTGGAAAAGCCACCCAGAATTAGTGTAGACCCTGATGGAAGCAATATGATTAGATGGTAACTGAAGACCCATCTCGTATCCTTTGAGTGAGAAGCACATCTGCAACATTTTAACTCTGCTGAATAGTTAGTAATTTCTTGAATCATCACTAAGATTAGACATAAAAACAGCTTTTTGATAGAAGTGCACCAGAGTTCCACTTCAGGGTAGGACACTTAGAACTTTCAAAAAAGATCCTTCCACTCAAAGCACTTCCTCACTGCCATCCTGTATCAAGGGTGTCAGCTTGACATGCCTCAGGTGTTTTGCTTGGAATACCAAGCTGGAGAGCCTGCCTCTCCTGAACACTTCCTGCAGTCACTCCTGCAGGAAGTACCATTGCTAGTGCTGCAGATCCACCCGTGTCATACAGGAAAAAAGAAAGATACTTTCAGAGCATATCTTTACCCATGGGGATGTAAGCACTATGCAGGCAGAGGTGATTTAAAATAAAAAAATCAAAACAAATCAACAAAGCCCTTAAGCATTCTGATTTAACAAAGGAGAACAAACATATTCCAATTCTAAAACATTTAATGATTTTAATTTCAAACTTCCCTCCTCTGCAAAGTTTCAGTCTTTTAATTTATAAAAAGCTTACAATTAAAATGTAAACAAAAGTTCCAAACCTTGCCATTTCCTACGCTAAAGAAATTCTGATTATTTCTTTTAATATGTCATTAGTCAGTTTGATTTAGACAGAAATTTTATCATTTAAATCCCCAAGTAAAAAGATCTAAACAACTGCTGCCAAAGGAAATTTAAGGCAAGAAATAAAAACTTTCAGTGATGTAACAATAGTGGACCCAGAAGAATAAGCAGTCTTGCAGAGACTGCATCTGGCAGGGGAATACTTGACAAGACTGTCAGCATTCTCCTGACTTCTTCCAATTTGCACCTTCAGACCTATGCATTTGTTCACTGAGCTATAACAAGAAAAAGTGCCATCCTTGTTCCTTGTGCTGCCACACAGGGCATACTCCACCAGCTCAGCACAGTGACATGTCTCAGACACTCGGTCTTACTAGAAATCTGCACTAATTAGCTATGCAACAGAACACATTGTCTGGCCACTCACTGCTCCTATAATGCCAAATACATCTGCCTTTGATCTGAGCTGGATTCACCACCACCTGCATCCTTCTTCTGGATCCCTCTCTGCATGGGTGACTTCAGGATGGTGCCCTATATGGACATCCTGATAAATGCTGCTGCTGCTCAAGAACCTCCGTTGATGTTCTCTGAATGCAGGGAGGGATGGATAGCAAGAACCTTAATTGTTTGGGGATAAAATAAAATACTTCCAGTATCTTTTTACACAGGCACCAGACAGCTATGTACAACCCACTGGTTTGAGGATGCTCCTCTCTATTTACCAGGATGTTTTACTTCGCAGGCATATGCTCCCTCTGTATTCCTCATATGTTTTTGGAGTTTTTAAAAAATAAATTTGGAGAAGCAGAATCATTTGCTCCATTGCATACAGCTTACATAGCAAACGTTTGGATGAGCATCAGAGGACAGAAGAATCTGCTTTGATGAATAAATGAGATTTTAAACTGAAAGACTTAAAAACTCTTTTGTACAAACAGAGAACAAGACTTTGTGACATTAATGACATTCCTTATCAAAGACTGTAGACGAACATCTCAATATAGGTGTGCTACTTCAGAAGAAATATAATAAAGGCCAGGTCAGCTCAGAAAACTGTACCTTTTCTGCATAAAAATACAGAATACTGTACCGTCTTCAATACGAGACATCCATTGTTAAGGTCTGGTCTAGAAAGCCATTTACAGCTCACAATAGCAGTATTGATCAAATGACTGGATGCAGTCCTGCTCATTGTTGTGCAGTACAGAATGGTGACCTTTCTATCAAACGCGTCCATCTAAATATCAAACCTCTGTTTGACAAATGCTCCATATAGAAGAACAATGTAGGTTTTGTGTGGCATTAAGCATTCCATGCCAAAACTAATGCAGGAAAGACAAGAGATGCTTGGGTGGGGGTGAAGACAGTACAAACATAACACCTGGGAAATAAGGGATTTCATTCTCAATTTCTGCTAGATTCTCATTTGATCTGAGGTGTTTTACCTTCTTCTGTGACAGAGTTCAATAAGGCCCCGTAACTTATTCACCCAAAATGTTCCTGTGCCATAAATTTTACAAATTTCTTTAGAAGAGAAAAAGAGCAAAGAAGTGGGTTGCTTAGTGTTTTTAGTAAGCAACATTCCAGTAGGAAGTTTGATTGTTATGGAGGACCTAAAGTACTTCTTTTAGGAAGCACTTTTAAATGAAGGAGTATTCTCTCACTATGAAGCTGTCTAAGAATGGTTGCTGTGATTAAAAGCAGAACCTTCCAGTTTGACAGGACTGTATTTGGCCACAGTTTCTCTATCATGGGCCACTTCTCACTGCCTAAAATCCAACTGACCTCAGACAACAGCAGGGAGGCAAACCCAAGCTCTGACATTCAGACAAAGCAATGAAGGAGGAGGATGAGCGCACATTTGTGCTCTGGAAAGCAAAGACTGGTGCGGTTCTTTGAGGAAGAAGGAAATACAGCAGAACAAAAACCCAACAGGCATCCTGTTTAATGGAGGCCCTATCAAAATAAGAATTGTTATTAATATTATAGCAAACTTGGTATTATGAGAGAGCAGAAACCTGCACTTGCTGTTAAGCAGTCTCCATCTGACTGCCCTTTGCACACTGCAGAGGTGCAACGTAAGCTAAGCTGGATTGAGAGCAGCACATCTGTGCTAACGTGTTATGCATGCTTAGGGTGTTGATCTCACTAAAAATTAGCAAGGTAAAAAAGATTATCCTTCATACCAGCTCTCACTGCAACTACACTGCTGCCACTGTGAGAGGAGGAAAGCAACACATGGTGGGGGCTAAGAAGGCTTCTGCAAACCAGAATAGTCATGGGACCCAAAGTGCAGATGGACTGAAGCTTTGGCTGATCTCTCTTAGCTGATTAACCATGGGCTCCTTAAGGAAATATATGGGCCCACCTTCCCTCCTCTCCCTGGCTGCTTACCCCCTCATCAGTTAAGATACATGAGGCTGCACGATCTGTCAGAACAAGGCCTGAAACCAACCAGGAAAAAAAAAAATCAGGTGAGGGAATTGCAGGTAAGGATTGTTTTCCATCCATGCAGGTTCCCTTAGATAGGTTACATTATCACTCTGGCCTAGGAGAAATCATCTTCCACCCTGCTTCTCTTTCAGCCAGTGATTCAAAGCAGCAGCCAAGTGCCTCACACTCTGGTGTGCTCCCTGGGAGAGTTGCTACTCCATTGCTGACAGAAGGAAACCACAGAAAGCACCCCCTTGCCAAAAGGGTGTGATGACTCTAAACCATTAGTTTCCGTAAAATCTATTTTCATATAATCTATTTGCACAGCTCTCTAGCACCTCACATAGGAACCAGTGGCCCCTCATACCAGGAGTCAAGGAGGGGCAGAAAGAACATCTGCACTCAGGCACAGCAGTGTATGAACAAAAATTCACCTAAGTTAGTCAGACGTGGTCATGCTTGAAAGGAAAAAAAGAGTAAGAAAAGTCCTGTTTGCCCTCCATGATACACTGTCATCTGATTATGTGCTGTGCCATTTCTCACAGTGCCAAGCACAGGCACTGTCTTATTAGTGACAGGCACTGTCAGCTGTGGATTAGATACCCTGGTGAAATACTTGCAAGGATACATTCCCCTAGAAGTGACACTCTGATGCTTTGGCAAGAGTACTGACACTAATGTCAAGGGCTCGCTGTCTTCCAGTTTAAATCCTACAGCACAGGGGCAACTTCTACTACTGCCAACCATAGAGTACAGTGGATATTGTCAAGCACTTGAGCAAAAATGCATGTGTAAAGCATTAACAAGAAGGATGATACAGCTTCCTCCTTGATAAATGACTCTCTTGCCTAAAGCAAGAACAACCACACATTTCACTGTATTTCCTGTGGAAGAATTTTCTTATGGTTTTGCGGATCAGACCATCATTTAACACATGCACCTCACTACTGGATTTGCAGCGGTACAGAGCAGCGATTCACAGGATTCTATGCCTTTGGAAGGCAGGCACTCAAGTAACTAAAATACAGGAGTACCTAGTTCAGGAACCTAATATTCCTCATGCAGCCAACCACAAAAGAAACCCTCCTGCAGGGAATTCAGAGCAGCTACAACTCCCAGAGTGAATACCCCATCCACCATCTTTGTGCAGGTTTCCAGTCCTGAGGATCCTGGGGCACCTGTGACAAGGGACAGATCAGCCAGTGCTGAGAGGACATGGGAATGTGAAGCAATTGAATAATGGAGAAAGCTGGGGAGGAAACTGTCATATAATTGCTTATTTATGTGTGCATTAAGCCTGAAGCACAGAGGTGTCAGGATGTTATTCACGGTGAGGAAAAGGAAATACTTTATCCTGTAGGTCTGGTTATTTTTTTTTAAGAGGGAGAAAATACTCCCATGACATGAACTGGCTCTCTGAACAGCTAGTCCCAGGGATGTAGGACATCAATCCATGGCATTGCCTGGGGCTTCTCCCTTTAGTGAAAGGTTGGATACAACATTAGCCCATGCATCAATGCGTGAAAGGGACAGTTTTGTCAAGCAGGAGCCTGGCCAGGTCACTAGCTCGCTATTACAGATATGCTAGACAGGGACATATACTGCTGTTTTCTGAAGAAGTAGAAACATGCCTCCTTGCTGTGCACCAAATCAGACTGATTTGAGACAACTTCTCCTGTACCAGTGGGATACCTTTTTTGACTACAGCAACATTTCCCTTGAAAGACCACTGCTACTAGTCTTTCCAAATTGTTTTTTCTTCTGTTAGGGATAGAATGCAATATATTTGACATTCTAAGGCAACTGCTTAAGAGCTCCACAGAAGATGATAGCCAGCACTTACTATGGATCAGAGGCACTTAGCTGATGTCAGAATGCCAAGTGCAGATGTTGGAATGCTAACACAAAAGAAGTTACGAATGCCTACAACATAATAGTCAGAAAGAGTGTATGGTAATTAAACAAGGAACAAAACCAAATATCCCCTTTGTTCAAAGGGACTTAAAACTATAAAACAAATATATCAGAAAGGAAATGCTGTGGCAAAAAAAAAAGCATTCGTAAGAACAAAACAAGGAGTTGTCTCAGTAGAATGGAATTATAATTATTATGTCACACTAAATGCAACAGATAACTTACTTCCACAAACAAATGCACTTGAGGGGACTCTACAAGGAACTGAATCCTGTGTTAATGCTTTCCATGTGTAAGATAATAGCTAAAAAACCACAGTAATGACAAGCCCATAACTGAGAGAGAATGAGATGCTCTAATGGGGTGATAATCTTCCCAGAATTGCCTCTCTACAGAGCTCAGCTGGCCTGGCTTGATTTCCTCTATCATTTTCCATCTTAAAGAAACACCACTAACTTCAACAGTCAATCTCCAAGTCATCAAGGGGAGCCACCCTGTGACTTGAACTTTATGTGTTTTGGAGAGTTTTAAAGACATTTAAAAACATATTCCCCAACAAAAGATGAAAAACTCCTGGGGAATCAATGCTGTAAATGAAAAGAGAAAACTAACTAGGAGAGAAATGCACAGGGATGAAAAGGATTAAAAGCCAAGAGACTAAAAACTATTTCACCTTCTAATCTTTTGAGTGAAGTGTTTTCCCCAAAGATTCACTGCTGTTGTTTCCAGGTGATTGTCATGACTTCACACTGGCTACTGGCCATCAAGTGGAGCATGTGATGAACCCCCAAGTCAGATCTACCATATTCCAAACAGCCAATTGCCAGGTGGTGTTACACTGTCGATCCTACCTCCGTGTTATTCTTCCTAGCCCTCATGTCCTCTCTTTTTTGTGATACAAAGACATGGTTGTCTATCTTGGAAGCTCACTTTTCATTATGCCTCCTCTCATTTTACCCTCCTTTGGCTTTTCTCAGGCTACTGGGCATGGTGAGACTTGGGGAGAAGGGTTAGACATCTCATCTCTCCCTGCCTGTCTGCTGTGACTCACAGAGGCCACTCTTATTAAAACACATACGAAGTGAGGCTACTGGTTGTGCTGGTGCAGTGCCCAGGGAACTAAGGCAGGCATGGGGAGGAGGACTTGTCTGAGGTCCCGCCAGAGGAATCAAGAGCACAGCACTTAAGAAATGACAGAGTAGCAGCATTAGGACCCATCAGAGTAGTTCTAACACCCAAAACAGCTCCTCCTGTGAGTTACAGGCTTGACTCCATAGCATGCAGACAAACACAATGCCTGGTTTTGATGGCAAAAGAAATACAGGAGGAGTGAACAATTTGATTAGAGAGAAATCAGGAGCCATATTTACCTGCAAACTACTTTTGAAACATCTAATTTAAAAGCTGTGCTGTGAGTCTGCATACTAATAACTTCCTCCTGTTCCTTAAGGAAAACGTTTTGTTCTGGGTGTCAAGAAGCCCATTTCTACAATTCAAACATGCAGACATCTGTAGGATGAAGAGAAGAAATTGTGTGTGAAGGCAATGATGCCTTCAGTGTGCAAACCAAACATCTGCTTTAGTCACTGACAGTTTATTGTTGAAGTTCACCAGCAGGAGAGCCCTACAGCACTCTACATCTACTTCCAGCAGCTAGGGCTACAGGAGGAATTAAGTGCTACTGTTGAGAAGAGTGCATGATGTTCCATTACAGATGGCAAATAGCCTGAAAACAAGAAAGACGGAGGGAGGCAGGCAGGGAGGCAGGCAGACAGGAAGGACACAACTAGACAACAGTCATGTAAAAATATCGAAGTAAATTGTGAGGCAGTATTTCAACCCATCTACAGTTACAGTATGATTTGCCCGTTTGTACCTTTACTCATCTTTGAAGACTCCAAAGTGAGGCTGTAGCTACTCTGTATTATCTTGGCTGTAAGTCTAAAATTCTGACTAGAAATTTAAATGACACTTTTGAATAGTAAGAAGTTGCCTTAGCATTTTCTGCTTCCTGTCTGAAAAATGCTGTCTGATCTGGAAAAGAGTTAGTGTATATAAAAGTGAATGAAAAGCAGCAGTTAAAGACAATTCTTATTTACAAATAAGATTTATTATTAAACTGCCCTCCTGAAACTTTTCAGCTTGTCTGAAGAAACTCAACACGGTGATTGCATCTTTCAGAGTGGAGAAGGTATTGTGGAAAATCCCTAAGCTGAAGTTCAAATCCTCAGTCACAGAAATAAAGCCATCTGTGACTCAATTAAAAAGTGCCTCTAAAACATAGGGTGCTACACTCATTACCTCCCATAGAGGAAAAATATATTGCCTTCAAAAGTAAAAGGCCATTTTTGTGATTACAAGCCTCTCTGGTGACTTGCACTGTAGCAGGCAGCAGTGCTGCAGGGTTAGCTCCTAGGTCATTGTGCCATGGTACAAATAAGCTTTCTGTTCATTTACTTCCAAGTTCATTTCATCTTTAGATCCTAAAACTCGTATGTATATTTTACAATAATCAGGGTATTTAATATGATTCCATTTTAGAAACTCTCATCTATGTCAAGAAATCAAGGCTAGTCAAAGCTCAGCAGGAGTATCAGAACAAAAGACAAAAGTGAAGGTGGTTGAAAAGACATTGAAATACATTTTCTCTTCGAAAATCTTGATCTCAATAAACATAACATGGGAGAAGACTGATTCAGTCAGAGCTTTTAAAAAGATATTATCAAGATATTCTATTCTAATTTTAGATCTTTCAAATGTTGTGCTGAATTTTGACTGTACATGGATTTTGTTCAATACACTAAAAGGCAGAACTGCCTGATCTTCCTGTAGTGTGGATATTAATTTCTACAGATGCTGTTATGATGAACAAGAAAGCAAAATCATCCAGGATCCCAGGCTCTGGATTTGTAATAAAACTCTGAAAACATCCAGATTTGTAGTAAAACTAAGATGTCAATTTTTAGAGATATCACGCTGAATAAATTCAACATCTTTTAAGACTTACATCATCGACAGCTGGATGTGAAATCTAAATCTGTTAGTCTCACACATCATTATGGGCACAAATGCCTTAACATAAACCTAGACAGAGAAAGGCAGCACTGCTCTAAATATTGATAGTTTGAAATAGAGAAGAGTCATGTTCACTCCAACTCCTTGTAAAGGAAGTTGACCTGAATTTTCAGGTGGCCTAGACACAAGGACATGAAGATTTACCTTTAAATTTCTTCTTCTGAAACTAAATGTTGTTCATCATTTGACTGAGGCACTTCTCACCCTTTACTCTTCTTCCTCCACAGAAGAGGTAAAAGCCTTTCCGTAATTTTTTTGCATACATATATCGTGACGTATTAGTGAATTCTCCATAGTGAAAGCTATTATACTGTGCTCTGACACATATCTTCAGGAAAAGTAAAGCCAGAAAGCATTATCAACATTTGATATGGAATCATATGAGTTTTATGGACTTACAGTGTAAAAAACTAGACGCTTTATTATCTTTATCCAACATATGTTCATACTCCTACTATATAGAGCTCTGAAAGCAAAAGAGGTGTAAGTAAGACTTACCACAGAGTAAGGATTCTGGTTTAGCTCATTATCATCACACAGCACTTCCTAGGAGATCAGCTAGGAGAAAGTGGAATGGAAATATATCTATTTAAGAGCCTGAAGAAAACTTATTTAGGTATCCGTCATCTGTGAAGAATTAAATGGCTAACACTATCAGAAAAAAAGGTGATAATGGGTGGCACAAGTGCTTTCCAGATAGGCTTCCAGTCTGGTGCTTAAACTTCTGTCAGCTTTCCAATGTACGTCAGGTCTGGCTGGAAACCCTGAGGTGCAAAAGACGGTAATTTTTTTCTATGAATTCTGTTTCTTTGGTTTTGAGGTACTTGAATCACACAGATGAGGCTTCAGAAGGTGTTCACTTCTGTAATGCAGACTGGAACCATCTAAACTTAAAATGTCACCTCCAGATTTCTTTTAACTGTAATAGAAATTTTGGGAGCAGCAAAGCCACCCAGTACTGACTTCTACAGCTGGGCCAAATGTCCTGGGTGCCTAGTCACCCATGGGCACCTTTAATTTCAGTGAAGTACTGTGGGCTAAGCTGTAGTGTGAAAAGACAGTTTTAGGTGTTTTTTTCAGGAAGTAGATGCTATGGAAGACATCTGACAACCCTCAGAAGCAGAGACAAGATTTAAATTAAAAACCTTTGGGCCTTTCACTCCAGAAGAGTCCAAACTTCACATTATCAGCATTTTACTAATAGCATTTCCACTGGAGGATGAACAAATCCTGTTGGTGGAACAATGCAATTAACCTGAGTATAAAAACATAAAATCTACTCTTCAGAACAAGAAAAGTAGTAACTGGTATATGCAAACTTGATGAAAGCCACCCATCTGGAGAGGGATATTTGCTGATGTGTAACTTACATTTTACAATAATACACTTACAAAAATTGAGATTTATTTTTATGCTGCTACTCTTGCAACAAGACTGTAGCAACTGCATCAGAAACATGGTTTAGCAGAGAAGAGAACTAAGCTACCATATTTCCGTTAAATATTCATATGCATGTTAATATATTGCACCTGGCAGTAACAATCTCAGCCCCAACCTAAAACTCCATTTTTACCAGTCAAGTAAAAATAATGCACAGTCACTGCTACAGTAACAGGTCTAATCATTTCCTTAGGCTGTCTCCATTCTCCGTATGTTGGCTGTGCATAATTCATAGGATTTGCCATATGTTGTCTGAAGTAAGTGTCCCTGTAAGTGTTTGTGGTTCTACTCGAAGGCATGTCTTCATAAATTGCATTGTGATATATTTGATGCTAAAAAAAAACCCAAACAGGGAAAATAATTCAGTGAAACATAATCTGTTTAAAGTTTACCACTTAGCCATGTGTTGAACATTCAAGTGATCAGCTTCCCAAAGTACAACTTTTTTCTCAGTGTGTGCAGTCTGCTTCTGCTGACAGCAGTTTCAAAGGCAAGAAACAATTTATCTTTCTCTCAAAATAAGGACTTAGTCCAGTAATCTTTACAAACACAGATAGCTTCTGCTGGCCACCGAGAGCCTAAGCATACAAACTAGGATTAGTTACTTGAGTAAAGGATGGCAGCACTAGATTTTCCACTGGTTGCAGCCTTGAAGCAGAGAATCCCCACAGTACAACATGGGTTTCCTGTTTCCTGACAGACCTTACAGCTTCAATGACTTTTCTTACTCCCAGCTGGTTTCCCTGCAGCATCTTCAATAATTTTTAGGCAAAGTTCAAAAGATAAGCAGCTGTGGAGCAAAGAGAGTATGGATCAAAATAACAGGATGACAAACAACAGGATCTCCCAGGAGAGTGGCATTGTTCAGAGGGGAAACATGGCAAAAAGTATAGGCAAGGGCAGAGGAAAGGGAAAAATAAAAGCAGAAGTGACGTAACCTGTTTGCTTCTGTCTCCTGATAGCTAATGATGATGAAAGATGAGCTAATTAGTACACCCCTCAGCTGAAACAGGAATAAACAAACCCTCCTTTCTACAGACAGCTATGCATATTGCAAAGGCTCTCAGGCATCCTGTCTCTCAGACTGCTGACCCCCTGACCTGTGTGGCTGAGATCTGCCCTCCGGCAGAAAAGGTGTTCAAGAGGGGAGGACAGGCAGCTGAACAGACGGACACAGCAGGATCTCATGGTACATCTTTACTTGGGAAAACAGAATAAAAATCTGAACCATAAAGGAATACAAACATGGAAGTTCCTTTTATGCTGAGAGAAAACAAATCATCATCTGAAGCTTTTAGGAGGAAAATGGAAACTGGGTTGAAGAGAGGCAAACTGGAATGCTGATGGATAGCTCTGCATATTTAAGAACTTCAAATATTAAGAGAGCTTCTTACTATGTCAGCACAATTGTGTTTGTAGAATTTCATTATATTGAGGAAGTCAGAAAAGCAAGCATGAACTTCAATGCCAAAGTGATGTCCACTTTCTAAATCATAATTTAATTTTGATGCTCATAACAGTGGTGTCACCAAATCTCACTGACAGCTACCACAACAAAAACTTTCACACACAATATAAAAATTTCTTAAGCAGCCACGACTCCATGAAAGACATATATTTCCAACATGAACAACACAGCTATGCTGGCACAGTGGGGCTACAGGCACTTCCAGGAAACACGCTTTAGCTGGTCAATGACTCAGGAAAGCCTGACTCCCACAAAAAGGAGAAGGCCATGATCCCCAAATCCAGTTCAAGAAGAGCGGGCTCCAGACTGCAAACAGAAATATTTGGGTTTTAACAGAGCTATGTGTCAGTGCGATGCAATGTGAGCAAAGAGCCAGACTTCCAAGTGTCCCAGGCAGCACTGTGTTGACATTCTTATATTGAAAAAATAGACTACATAAACACAGAATAATTAAAATGGTAATGGTTTCTTTTGCTGAAAATTTTAGGAAGAGGAAAGTTTTCCTGTGTTGGGATTTAGCTAATCTCACAAGACATCACCTAAGCATCTCAGTTTTCATGTATGCAGAAACACATTTAAGATCCAAGACAAGCAATTCAGAGATACAACAGGTCTTGCAAAAGGCACCACTGACAGTCCAGTACAAAATTCTTCCAACATTTCAAAGATGGTTACAGTTCTCATTATGTTTTGATTTTGTGTTTTTTAAACAACTCTATGAATTATTATTAAAAAATTTAAGTTCAGAAAATAATGAAAACTAAAGCCAAGACAAACATGTAAGAATGAAGAGAGTACTATTCACTTAAGATCCACTTTTGCATCAATGAAACCAAAGGAAGTTCTGCCACCTTTGCTGAAGGAGATAAGTCCTCACTTGTGGTTCTTCACCTTCATATCTGGTAGAGAAACAAGTTCAACTCCACAAGGTCTAGCAACACCCAGAACTAGGTCTTGCCTCTGGCCATCAACACTACAATTGTCATTACTTTTCTTTTTCCAAGGCAAAAAATGACAAGAAAAGAGATATAGAATCATAAATGTGAACACATCAGTTACTATCAACCAACAGTATGCTCTTTGGAACTTGCTAAAGACAGAATACACTTAACACCTGAACATTTACAGTCAACAAATCCAAGTTATTACCTCACATATGAGGAAGCAGCACAACCACAGGCACCTCAGGAACAATTGCTGAATACAATAAGACATTTTAAGTGGAAGAAGAAAGAGACTCAAATGGCTTCTACATGTCTCAATGATTTTTACCAGCTAGGAGCTGATTTTCCATGGGAAACATCGTATTTTAAAGGGTTCAGCTATAACTGGAGAATCATGAAGACCATCAAAGAAGCTCCAAGTATTATGTTAGGTAACAGCACAGTAGTTCCCAATTTTAATGTTGTGGTAGGTCACACAGCCTTTAATAGGAGGAAAGGATGGAACTGGTGGTCTCCACCTTATGGGAAACTCGGTCATTGCTGTGTCTGCAGAACATGCCACCTTTATGGTCATTCCCTGTGAGAAATGGAGTTAAAGGGCACACATGACTCTGAGCACAGGTACATGCTTCTGCCATTAAATCCTAACTCCCTCCTGTTCAATGCTGGAGAGCTCTAGGAGGGAGTTTGGGCATAAACAGTCTGTTGTCAACAGAGTAATTTGTGTAGCTGCCTCCTAGTGACTATTTTTCCTGAGTGTCTTGCAGTTATTACCAGTTTTCATGGAAATGTCATCTTCTTTCCTGAGGCATGGTTCCTTTCCATTCCGTACCATCAGGACATTAGAGGATGTTCAGATAGGGTATTAGGAACAAGTTCTGCACTCAGAGGGTGATCAAGCACTCTAAAAAGCTCTCCAAGGAAATGGTCACAGCCCCAAGCCTGTCAGAGTCAAGAAGCATTTGGACAATGCACTTACGATATATGGTTTAACTTTTAGGTTGCCCTGTGTGGAATACTGCGTCTCTTCCAAATGAGGATATCCTGTGATTCTATAAATGGCAATTATGCATGAGGACTGTCTTAATTTCTGTAAAATGATGGAGACGAGCTGGTTGCTTTCATCAGAGCAACTAATCCAACCTGCACTACGCTCCCCGTAGTGCAGAATCTGAAAAAGTAGGTAGAAGAGAATACACTACAGTGGTCTCATAAAGGAGACACATGACTTCTGTTGTATTTTACAACACACCAGCTTTATATCCTGTTATTATAGAGAGGAAGAACTGGGGTTTCTTGATGCAAATCAGCAAAAGGCTTTCCCTAAAGGATGCTGATACTTTCAAAAGAAGCTTGATTTCACTCTAATCCCCTGGAAGATTTCTACCGCACTCTGTAATTAGGAGGTTTTGCTTAGTTCTGTCAATTGGAAAAAACTACAGCTCACCTGATTAGTCAGTGCCCCCTGCAAAGAACATCTCTGATGTGAATACTCTGGGAATGCACCAATACTGACAGCATCTTGATGTTATTTTTTCAATGAGATTCAAGAATATAATTTAATAGCCTAACTCCACATTAGAGGACTAAAAACCCTTTCTCTTTCAAAGCAGGCTTTGAGTGTGAAAGATTTGGTAGTATATTTCCATTTAAGGCTAACGTATCTTCAGTACCAAGTGTATATTTAAATACAAAAGCTAACTGTATTAAGTTTATTTCCATGGCACAACAAAACTTAGCCGTCATCTTCATTTTATGGAAGATGTGCATGGTTTAATAATTGAAGTAGAAAAAAATATTTTATTCCTTAAGCATAAAAGCTCCCAGAAACCTCAGCTGAGAAGAAACCCCATTGTGCTAAATGATGTGCAAATACAGAGTAGCACACAACATACTCCTGAAGTTTACCATCAGCAGAATCACAAAGTACCATCCCTACTTTACAATGCTGCAAACCATACAGGTCAGCTGAGAAAGAAATCCAGATCAGCAGAGACCTGATAGAACAGATTTAACCACAACCACTAGCCACGGCATGATGAAACCGAGGTCTTACCTTAGTGAGTGCTCTACTAACTCTCACAAGGCAGTGAGTCATTTTCATTTTGAAGCCACCAACATTTTAACGTGAAGTGGTCAAGTGCCTCATTATATTCTTCCGTACTTAACATTAGCATATTATACGTTTCACTGTGATTTTGTTATGTTCTGTTCTAGCTGCAAGTGTTTAAGCTTTTATTATGAGTGGGTCCTTTCAATGGTTATTAATGCCCATTTTATTGGAGATGATGAAAGCAGCTTATTAGCAGACATTGGTCTCAAAAATTTCCAGTAGACGCAGAGATCATTCTTTGTTTCTACAAAGACAGAAGTATAAATTTTGCAGTTGTTATAAAGAAAAACTCATTGTGTTGTTTGAGTCCAGCATAGTTAATAGAAATGCCATAATAGGACTCTATCCTGGAGTAACAAACATGAATATATCAGCCATAATTCAAAAGATGGATAATAAAAGCTGTGAAACAGAAATTATACACTATAAAGCTATGAATAATAAGGCTGCTATGCAAAAAAAATAGGTAAGGCATTGCAACTAAGCCAGGCAGTTGAGACTCCCTAACTCAGTATTGTCTAATAGAGCAGTTATTGTATGCCTTAAAGTTGAAATTCAGTGGGACTGTGGGAAAAGCAAACATGGAAACACAATGGGCTAAGTTGTTAGTCTCAAGGAATTCGTCTTCTCTATCTCCAGTTAGGTGCAATGTTGCCTTACACAACCTGGCACAAGCAGACCAAAGGCTTACCTGACAGGATAGACAGGGCATTGCTGCAAAGAGTGGAGGAGCTGCCAGAGGTTCCGAAGTGTCAGCGCTCCAAGAAATGTAGCAAAGAAGGAAGTTCCAAAAACGAATATGAGATCATCTAGTGCTGGCTAAACCTTCAGTAAACATGCACTGCATTTAAATAATTTTACTGATTTCAAAGCCAAAGCTTACATAGAGCAAGTTTTGTTCTAAATCCAGAGTTTTCTTGCTCCAAAAAGACCAAAATTATAATGTCTAGGGAATAAATTAGGCTTGGTGAGGAAACCATAACCTATCATTGGAGGACTGAAACTCAGGGTCCCGCCTAAGAGTGCGAGAGTTTCAAGCTTCCTTCCAGAGATGGAGAGATCTCCTGCTCAGACAGAGCATGACTGCAGATACCAGGAAGGCACAGGCAGGCTGCTGCCCACCCAGTAATCAAGATTTTTCAGGATGTTCATTTTGGGCAGTCACTGAACCATAACAGCACCCCTTGAAGCCAGAAAAATGAGCATATAACCAGAATGAAGTCTGCTATAAAGAAGTGTGGAGGTGAATTAAGTAGCAAGACTTCAGTGTAAACCAATGTGAAGAATGCTGGAGCTACAGCTTGTAAATCCAAACAAAAGCAATCTTCTGAAGTCAAAACCAACCCTGTTGCCATCAGAACTGAAGACAAAGAAATAATTTACGCAACTAATTCAGTAAAGCAATTTGTAATATTTATAAATTAATCAATAAGGTGACACTGACAGCCCAGTACTTTTTAATTGCAAAATTACTATGTTCTCCCCATTAAGAATGAAGGCAGAAAATAATCAAATACTTAAATGGCAGAGTTAATCATCCAACCCAGCTCTTTTTATCTTAGATTCCCTGAATCTTATAACCCTGCCAAGTAAATTGACGTCCTATGAGCAAGTTAGTGAAATGGAATATTTATTTTCCTCTGTTGGATGAGAAGACTATCATCTCACAGAATACACTTCCACCATCGCTACTGGTAAAATAAAAATGTCTATTAAGTCACAAGCATTTCCTGCCATTATTGAGAGCAAACAACATATTCTTATGCAACTTTGCATTCTTTTCATGAGCATTTTGTTATAAAGATAAAATATTAAATGGCACAAGATGGTACAAGATATTTCTCAGCAAACGCAATGCCACTTATTTGCTTAAACTGGGCAGGGGTATCATTATGAAAGGCATATTAGAGGCATTTATAGAAGTCTCATGAAAAGCTATTTCCTGCTCTTGTGTTTCGCAGTTCCACTATGAATGCCCAGAGCAAACCAAACAACCCATTCCTAGAGGCCAAACCCCAAAGTTCTGCAAATGACATACAAGGTATGGAAAATTCAGATTTTTTTTTTCAGTTTTATATAAATTAAAAATTAAGGTCAAATCAGTTTGTTCTTTCACACAGCATGGAAAATCAGCATGAAAAAGATCTAGATTTCTGGAACTATATCACTTCTTTCCTTGAAAATTTTCCAGTTATTTATTACGCTTGAATTAAGGCAGTGTAGATTTAAGAGTATCATTAACTTCAGTGAGAAGTTTCAGCCTTGTTCCAATCTGAAACCTTTATCAACACAAAGGCAGCTAATGATACCATACAACACAATTATGATGGTGCCAGAAGCATTTGAAAGGCACCTAATTACATGTTTTAAGGCAAAATTTAACATATTAGGGATAGCTTGCTAATTTAAAACTCAGATATCCCTTGTAGACATTAATGGCTCTGAACTACACTGATTTTTTTGGTATACAGAAATTGCATAATTTAGATGTATAAGCATGAAAGCTAGTGGGAAATGACATAAATTCTTTGGTATTAACCACAGGAATAAAAATGTCTCTAGCATTACACCTCATCCTGTCACTGGGGAAGTGATGCAAGACTCAGATATTTGATCTGGTCCATTCTATAAGAAGGCATTATGCTTTCTTCTTACAACCACCATCCCAAAGAAAGCAGATGTATCCCAGCCCTCTAGGAACACAGCACTAGTTGTCACCTGCTCCTACACAGACCTTTACCCACTCTGCCATCATCTTGCCAACCTCACTGCTGCTCCTGCCTTGGGCTGGCCTCACCTGGACAGATGACCTCTGTACAAAGCACCATGTCCTCAGTGTCTGCCATAGGTTCAGCAGGGTTGCAGCCGGATCTGCTTGTAAGTGTTCCCCAGAAACTGCTAAATCCTGTCAGTTTGTCGGGGCATTTATAGGTTCATCAGGAAGGCTGCAGCAGTAGAAGTGCATCAGCATTAAGCATTGAAGCAGTATATTCTGCAACCTCTTGTTAACATCGGCATGAGCAATCTTGAAGATTCTCTTAGCAGAAACCTAAATACAGCAGCCACTACAGTGAGATCTGATTTGTTCCTGGATCTAAAGGATACCCCCACCACAGAACAAAGCCCAATGATTTTTCTACCCATTTGTTTTACATAGAGCTCATCAGGCCACAGACCCAGGAAGCCAGTGACAGCACTAACAGCTGCCACATCTTTCCACTACTACTAAGTTTCATCAACACACGCCAGACCAGGCTGCAGCCCAAAGAGACTCATTTGGCAAGGTTATGTAAGAAATGAGCTGCTGGACCGGCTGCTTCATTTTTGTCTATCCACACAAATTAAAAAGTGTGGTCATGCGTAAGTTAATCAATAGCAGAAAACAGCTATCCCCACTCACCATGCCAGTTGGCCTATTTGATGCTCTCAGTTTAAAAAGCAGCAATAAAAAGGCCACAATACAGAAGATGTGTCAGATGAGTGGAGGACAGCGACTGGCTGGAGAGACTGAGCCAGGGTGTCACGTCCATTGTTACGCATTTCCCAGAATCCAAGCAAAAAACTGGCAGAAGTTACAGATAAACCTCAAGCCAGCAATATACATTAAGACTTACTGCAATGAAAAGAGAATGAAGCCCAGGACAAAGCAATATAAACTTGAAAAAAAGAAGGCACCTAAGAGATATGAATGAGTAGATGCAAAGGCACTTCCTCTCAAGAAAGCACCAAAAGAAAATAAAACAAATGTAAAATATCCAACTACCAATGAGAATGCCATACCCACTATTTAAGTGCTTATAAACCAAAAAGGCATTTGGATCCAGCATGGATCATGGAAAAATTGTCTCAGGATTTACCAATTACACATTTTGAATTTCTAATATAATTTTTTACTTAATATTCATGAAAGTATTGTGAAATACCTCCTCCCAATTTCTAAGCTAAGAATAAAACAAACACAAACAACACATTCTTTGGCGTATCTCCAGGCTTTGCTTTTAACAACTCACGGTACCTGAAACAGAAATTTGCCAAATTTGCTTTAAATTTTCCATTAAGTAAAGAAAAAAAAAAAAAAAAAGAAAAAGAAAAAAAAAGAAAAGTCAGTGACTCCAGGTGACCATTATACATTATAGAAGCAGGGAAGCTGCAAGCTGTTAGACTGTGGACTCATGCCTAATATGCATTAACTATGTCCATTACAGCTAATTTTTACAGCCATTTGGTATTCTGACAGCTTACCCTGAAGTTGCCCTCATTATAATGCCAGCCCCATGCTTGCCATATGTAATACTGTGTAACTTTTTAACAACGAAGTATTACTTTA
Source organism: Toxostoma redivivum (assembly GCA_013397375.1). Classification (NCBI taxonomy): domain Eukaryota; kingdom Metazoa; phylum Chordata; class Aves; order Passeriformes; family Mimidae; genus Toxostoma; species Toxostoma redivivum. Next base: position 43,281 of record VXBI01000013.1, on the reverse strand, counting down.
TTCTAAGGCACTGTGTTCTTCAACTATTTTAAAAAACACTGAAATAGAGGAAAGGGATTGTTTGGGTCAAAGCCCTGTTATTCAAGATGGAATATGTCTCCTGGTGCTCACATCTGACCTTATAGGTTTCCAGGATTTCATTGGTCTCCCTGGTGATAGTTGCTATGAGCACTTTCAGTATGTGTCATGAGAAATACTTGAAAAGAAATTTTCACTGCTTTCACACAGTCCTTCTAACCTTAGCTGTATTAACTTTTATCAATGTTGTTGCTCATAAAAAAATAAGTTGAAAATTCTTCTACTTTTTCTTTTCATTCTTTGCAGAGAATCCAAGCACTGGACAGGGTTTTCCTCCTCCTCCTGCTACAATGAGCCACTTTGAAATCTTTCAAGATGAAAAGATTTTTCCAAAACTTGCCCTCCAGGGAATGAGCTTGAGAAGATGAAGGTGTCTTGTCCTTCTAAAAGGCTCAAGTCAGGTAAAGCACATCTAGGTGTGATGCAAAGTAAATTATAGCCATGGATTAATGTTCATCAGCCTCAAACACTGGGCCCTAAGAATCTTGTTTTATTTCATTAATATGAACGAGTTGAGTTTCACTGTTTGAGAAGCTACAATAAATTGTATTTTTTTTCCTTCTTACTGGGTTAAAAATAGCAGCATTCTGTATGTTTTAAATCACATAATCCTCCGACCAACAAACAAAATGCTTCTTTAAAAACCTTAGAAGATAGACCATCTTGTTTAATATTTGCTCTGTAATACCAAGGCAGTAAGGTCCTGTTGTCAAAAGTACTGCAGTGTGTGTGTGTACTCATGCATAGTAAGGTTTGAGCCATTAAACCTGCTTGAATTGATTTGACACAACCAAACACTGCAGTTCAATAAAACAATTTCTCCCACCTTTTTGTTTTGCTTTATCTTCTGTATATTCCACAGAAAGTTCAAGTCTAATATTTGAAAAGCACAGGAAAACTACACTCATGTATACTTTCTGGTGTAGTAGTAAAGAAAAATTAGCTAGTTATGAAAAAGAGTCAAAAACTGAAACCTAATCAAAATTAGTTGGAACATCAAAAACTGACAGAATCTAGACTACATAATCAATGAACTTTTAGAAGGCTTGGGAAACCATGACTAAGGCAATAGTTTCCAAAAATCACTAGAGTACAATTCCTTTGGCAGCAGCAGAAACACATTCAGCTATATTAAGATGCATTAAACATCTGCTTAAAAGCTTTTTGGCAAACTTAAGTGAAAACCAAATTTTATATTGAATGGTAAAGCTCAATTTTTTCCTATAAGAGACTGTTTTACACACATGAGATTCTGACATAGTGTTGGAAGAAAGCTTGAAAAGCATCCTCACACTTTGAGCTGAAAGTATGTGGAATCAAAATGGAACTCTAATTCTCACAGAGTTTCAATTCATGTGCTTTATACTTTCCACTATTGTCTAATTGACTTTAATTGGCCTACACTTCCTTAAAAAGGGGAGGAAAATTTTGTATAATTAGACTATTCAGGTAATAGAGGACTTTTGAGGCAAAAGATTTTCATGTTACAATTCCTATAGGAAAACAAATTGGCAACTTGAATATTTTTTCACTTTCAACTGTGGACTGAAGCACATAGGAAGACATTAGTGTTGTCCTTAGCTGCCTAATGGGAAGGCATACATTCAGAAGGCAGCCTATGGTACTCCCACAGGTGCAGAGTGATGGAGGGAGAACCAGCAGACACAAACTGCATGACAGAAAATACTGATTAGCTGCAAGGAAAAGGTCTTCTCTGTGATGGCAGCCAAACAAGGGAACAGGCTGCCTAGAGAGAGTTAGTGAAATCGTCATTCTTGGATATATGCGAAGCTCAAGTGCAAAAAGCCTTGAGTGACCTCATCTAAGGGGCTGCTTGGAACAGGCTGGACTAGATTGCCTCCAGACATGCCTCCCAACCTAAATTATACCATGATTGTATACAGGAACTGTAAAGATAAACTGCACATTCATGAGCAAAGTGAATATATAACTTCTTCACATACAGCTACTTCTCAATAAATAATTTAACTTCACAATTGCAGATAAAGGAAACTCAGATGAACTCTTCCTTGGACTGTAGACAGTCCTCTAAACAAAGAATTTTGTTCAACTGACTAATATACTAAACTCATTTGGAAATAAGACAAATAATTCTCCAAATAAAAATACTGAATGCTGTTGTGTGCACAATTTGCCTTTATCAAGAAAACATCTAGTTGTCCCTGAGAGAATACAAAGAGTTCTTTAAAGGCAGTGATTGTTAACTATGCTTATTTGATGTGCACTGGGCAGATTAAAAGCTCTTTCAGACATTTTTAATATGAAAAAGTCAATAGTCATGGACTCATGCTGCTATGTGTATTACCTTTAGGAAGAAGTGTCATCCAAAAACATAACCATGATCAGGTCAGCCTAACAATACTCAGGGTAAAAATCCGCACCTCTGTTCCTGAAAAATGTCTGTGCAGGAATGTAAGCAGAAGGTTTCAGGCTTTAGGAAGAAAATTTCTCAGGAATAAAAATAAGAATGTATTCATATGTTCTAAATTTTACTATTCCAGTATATAACTAATATACTGCAAACAGCAGCAAAATTACCTAATGGAGGCCAGTTTAAGGGAAAAAAAAGGTTAAAAGGAAAGCCCAGCTGTTTCCTGAAGATCTGCTCTAAAGAGGACCATAAGCAGCTCCTTTCCATCCCTATTATAAAGGAGTATTTTCAGGCAATTTGGTGAAATGCTAACAACTACCAAGAAAAGTCAATATAAGAAACATGTCCAACAAGTGACCGTACCAAAGTACAAAAAGACTGAGAAAACGTGCTTTCTTCACAAAAGATTAAGCTTTTGAATAGGTGACATTTCTCAGAGTACAAGGCTTTCAAGCCTTAAATTCTTGTTTTCATCCTTGAATTGAATATTCTCTTCTTAGTAAGGAATTAAACACAGCAAGTCAGAATTATATCATATTCACTGGACACACACATTTTTTTCAGCTGGTGGCCAAAAACCTTGCAGGTTGTCAGATGCTTTCCAGGTTAAAGATCACCGCGTCTCACACTGGACACTTCTAATGAAGGCTAATAATTGTCTAATTCCCCCCAGTCCTATACATGCTCCAGGAAGAATGTGTTCCAGAATGTTGCCACTTCAGTCATTCTTAGTCATCTTATCCAGGATCTTAATTACTTTTTTGACTTCAGCAATACATAATTTCCCATCTCCCTCCCCAGCCATTTGTTCTCAGGTCATCTGGAATCACCTCTATACCCAAGTGGTTTCATGTATCCTGTACGTTTTTAAGTATGCCACCTTTGTTATAAAACAGAGAGATTATAATTATATACAGTGTTTAATAAATTCTGCACCATGGTTTTATATAGCAAACTCTTTCTGATATATAGCGTATTATTAACCTAGAACACTTACAAAGAACACATTAAACTGGAGCCATAGTTTAATAGCTTAATCCATGGTTTAATCCATAGTCTATTATGTATTTTACCCTTTCTGCTGGTCCTTTTAATATGCCTTAGATTGTTTCCTCATTTTTATCAACTTCCTCTCTGAAATATTATAACGGGAAATGAGGGGGTTTTGGGAGGCCTTTTCATTTAATGAGAAAATGGAATTAAAATACATCATCTACTGCAATTCTTCAGCATACAAATTGTGAATGAAGACCCAATACAAAATCAGAATTTTTCTTGTGGGCTCCTCAACAAACTCATTTGTACTTGACCATTATTTCCACATCATACCTTTTGTGACTTCTCCCTGGTATATGGTAAATTTTTTGGACATTATTGTTTTTCTGGCATCACAGCAATCCTCATCTTCCTCTATACTGTGCATCATTATCACCATTCTGTGTTATAACTGCTGGTATATTTCCAGAATAATGGCTATATAGTCACTCATTTTCTGTCCACATGGACTGAGGCACCTTATTAATGCAATCCAGTTTCACTGTCCTTAAAGCAAAAAGCCATTATTCTAAAGGTGTAACCTGCTGCTATTCTGACATATAAACCAATATTCAACTCTGGAATATTCACTGTTAAGGTTCCTAACTATCCATTTGTAATAGCTTGTAAGGGTCAGACATTAGTATAGAAGCACTTGCACACTGCGTGCTGGTCTGATTATCTGCTTTTATGTGCTCTGTTTAAATAAGACTGTTGACTTGTTTCTTCCTAATAGCACTTGTGTTTTGACCAGATAATGATAATTTTTGACATTTTCTACCATGGAAGAGACAACATCCAAAAGTACACATTTGCTTGCATTCATTTTGTTTTCCAGGTCTTTAGGTTGAGAGAAGACTGGGTAGAGAAGCAAGAGTTACTTGCTCCAACACAGTATCATGCAAATGCAATTATGGCGCTTCTGACTCTTCAGTGAAGATTTTTTCCTTCTGTAGTAGGACAGTAGCCCACTAAGGTACTTGGCAGGCTTTATCTGAGGCTTAGAATCAGACCCCACATTGAGATATACACAGCAGGTGTTCACTTTGAGAGAAGATTCAAACTTTTAACTCTTCTTGACAGAGGCAGACAAAACAAAATGGTATTCAAAAGCCTGTTGGGAAGTCTATTCACCAAGTATGACACAGCCTAGGTTCTTCCATTTGAAAGAACTGAGACAGTCTGTCCCAAAACCTATACAGAAAAGCCTCGCTTCACACTGCCTGTTTTCAGAGATTCATTGTCTCAAGAGATAGAAGAAAAAACCCCTCCATGATCACAGTCTGACAGTCACACCTAGTCTTCAGCAAAAAAAAAGTATGTATCCCTCTTTACCACTAAGGGGCTTGGAAAAAAATTTGCACTGAATAGTGAAATTTTCTATCACTAAAAGGAAGTTTTTCTCCCTTTTAGCTCAAACCCTCTAACAATTACAAGGAATCCATGGAAACGAAATGCTGCCAGAAGGAAGGCAAAGAGGAGGCTCTCACCCCAACAGGCTTTTATCTGATGATGAGGACATTCTCATCAGATAAGGAAATATGAGACTCTGTTTCTTCAGCTAGAGGCAACAATAACCATGCCCAGATCTGCTACATTCATAATTAAATACTTACTGTGCTTGTGAACTAAAAAAAAAAAAATCAAACAAACTGAAAAGTTGGAGAACTTTTATGAACCCTTGTAATACATAGAATGAATAAAATAATACCAAAGAGCAGTTCCTTCTCTAGTGCAAAGATGATGGATTTATGTCACATGATCTGATTCACAAAGCAAACACAGCTATTTTGAAGAATGTTATTATGGTTTTAGTCCTCATCAAAAAATAGAGAATACTCTTCACATCCTATCTTTAACAAGTTAAGTACAACAGTATGCAATGGTATTTTCCTATTACGAGTTCAGGTAAAATTCAAAAGTAGGTCCTCTTCACCTTCCTCATCTGTTTAAGTTCCTACCACTGTCTTGTTTGGGGTTCCTCCCCCTTTCTGATTCTGTTTCTTTCAGAGACTGTAATTGGTACCTTAATAATTTTGAATATGAGAAACTAGACAAGAGTCTAAAGGACAGATAAAAAGAATTCAAGACTAGAATACATTAAAACCCTGCTATAGGTCAATATATGACCTATATATATAAATTAATATATAAATACATGAAATTTCAAGGTGATATTGAAATTGCTTTTGTGATTTCTGTTCTTCGAAGTTTCTTAAAATTGATGTAGCTCAAAATAATGTATAATGAAAGAAAATTAACAGTTGAGTAACAATATTTTTTTCATAGCATTATTAAGGTTGGAAAAGACCTCAAGATCATGAAGTCAAACCANACACCTAGTCTTCAGCAAAAAAAAAGTATGTATCCCTCTTTACCACTAAGGGGCTTGGAAAAAAATTTGCACTGAATAGTGAAATTTTCTATCACTAAAAGGAAGTTTTTCTCCCTTTTAGCTCAAACCCTCTAACAATTACAAGGAATCCATGGAAACGAAATGCTGCCAGAAGGAAGGCAAAGAGGAGGCTCTCACCCCAACAGGCTTTTATCTGATGATGAGGACATTCTCATCAGATAAGGAAATATGAGACTCTGTTTCTTCAGCTAGAGGCAACAATAACCATGCCCAGATCTGCTACATTCATAATTAAATACTTACTGTGCTTGTGAACTAAAAAAAAAAAAATCAAACAAACTGAAAAGTTGGAGAACTTTTATGAACCCTTGTAATACATAGAATGAATAAAATAATACCAAAGAGCAGTTCCTTCTCTAGTGCAAAGATGATGGATTTATGTCACATGATCTGATTCACAAAGCAAACACAGCTATTTTGAAGAATGTTATTATGGTTTTAGTCCTCATCAAAAAATAGAGAATACTCTTCACATCCTATCTTTAACAAGTTAAGTACAACAGTATGCAATGGTATTTTCCTATTACGAGTTCAGGTAAAATTCAAAAGTAGGTCCTCTTCACCTTCCTCATCTGTTTAAGTTCCTACCACTGTCTTGTTTGGGGTTCCTCCCCCTTTCTGATTCTGTTTCTTTCAGAGACTGTAATTGGTACCTTAATAATTTTGAATATGAGAAACTAGACAAGAGTCTAAAGGACAGATAAAAAGAATTCAAGACTAGAATACATTAAAACCCTGCTATAGGTCAATATATGACCTATATATATAAATTAATATATAAATACATGAAATTTCAAGGTGATATTGAAATTGCTTTTGTGATTTCTGTTCTTCGAAGTTTCTTAAAATTGATGTAGCTCAAAATAATGTATAATGAAAGAAAATTAACAGTTGAGTAACAATATTTTTTTCATAGCATTATTAAGGTTGGAAAAGACCTCAAGATCATGAAGTCAAACCATTAACACAGAATTGCCATCTTCACCACTATACCATGTCCCCAAGTGCCATATTCACACATTTTTTGTGGAACACTTCTAAGGGTGGAAATTTCACCACTTCCCTGGGAAGCCTGCTCCAATGCATGAAAACCCTTTCGGTGGAGAAATGTCAGCAGTTTTTTCCTGATAAACAGTCTAAACCTCCCCTGGTGCAACTTGAAGCAGTTTCTTCTTGTCCTATTGCTTGTAACTTGAGAGAAGAGACTGACCCTGATTTCCCTATACCATTGTTTCAGGTAGTTGTAGAGAGCAGTATCCCTAAGTGTCGTTTTCTCCAGGCCAAACAACACCTGCTCCCTCAGCTGCTCTTTACAAGACTTGTGGTCCAGATCCTTCACCACCTCTGTGCCCTTCTCTGGACTTGCTCCAGCACCAAAATGTTCCTCTTGTATCAAAGGGCCCAGAACTAAACACAGGATTCAAGGTGCAGTATCATCAGTGCCAAGTAGAGGGGGACAACCACTGCCCTAGTCCCACCGGCCGTGCTATTTCTGGCATATTTCCAATATACCTACAACTTTTTGCCTACAGTAGTGGTGCTCTAGATACTCCTCAAGTAGAGAAAACATTCTGGAGAAACAAATGTTAAGTTCCATAGGTTGCAGGCATTCCTGTATCCAGATAAACAGCAGCTGTGGCAGGAGATACAGCTGGGCACAGAAGTGGAAGTTGATTGTGATTACCGTCTGCCCAATGAAGGTGTCTCGCACATGTATCTGCCTGTGTGATAAGACGTGTGTTCAGCGTATGATGTCAGAGCCTCAGCATTCTGGTGGCAGACAAGGGGAAGCAAGTCCCCTGGGACAGAAGGAACCACAGCGTAATCTGCAATGACTCATTGTGGTCTGCATCCTACCCTCCTGCCTGGTCCAAAGAGAAGGTGAAATCCACAAGGTGTGGACTCTGAGAATTGCTTTGATAAAATGACTACTCCTAAACCAGAGCATTTCTAGAAGTAAGTTTTATATCTCTTTTAAATAAGTAGTGTACCAGAAGATGCTGTTGTCCCTGAATTGACTGTAATTAAAATTTTCTCCAGTGAGTTCACCCGTACTTTGTGACTCCAGCTTGCCAAAGAGGTTTTGGCACCTCACAGGCACCAGCTCCCTGAAGATGTGCAGGGAACACTTCATTTCATGTCATGGCTTCACCATCAATCTGACCAGACAGCCAAATCTAGTAACATCTGTGACCAGCTGCACCTGCCATTTGTTATTTATCAAAATGTGTGCGTGTGTGTATAGGACCTAGGAGAATTTATGGGGGCATTCAGTGATGAAAATGGAAACAGATATAAGATGGTGACCCTGGTCTACTTAAACAAATCAAAACTATTGACTCTTTAGAAAGATTAGCAATTGTTTTCACTGAATACAGCAATAACAACTTGTTGGGGGTTGAATAATTTATTTCATTTTCTGTGGAATTTTTCTCTATTTTTTTATGCTAATCACTTGGGGCTACAAGTTAGTTGCCTCTCACCGGAAGGGGGTGGGGGGGATGAAAAAAAAAAGGGAGCCGGAAAAAGGAAGGGGACCACGGGGGGGAAGGCTCTCTCGCGGCTAGCACGTGGAGTTGGAAGACAGTGGGGAGATCCGGGCTTGAACCCATTTCTTTTCCCCGCGAGTTTTTCAACGCCGAAGACCACACTTCCCTGCTGTTTGGACCTCACCCTGCCGCCTTCCCATCCTATCCTACTGTTTACTGCTGAGCAGCAGCAGCAGCACGGCTGGCGCCGTGAACAGGAGCGGCCCCCCCGTCTCCCGCTCACAGCGGAGCTGCCGCCATCAGCCCGGCCTCTGCAGCTGCGCGGGACCGGCTCTGCCCACAGCACCGGTAACTGAGCACAGGAAAAAGGAGCCTGTGGTCAAAGGGGACTATAACTGAGCTATACTGTTCTATTTTGTTGTCCGTTTTTATAGCTGTTGTTGTTTCTGCTGTTTACCTTGTTAGATATATTAGTAAAGAACTGTTATTCCTACCCCCATATTTTATGCCTGAAAGCGTCTGATTTCAAATTATAGTGATTAAAAAGGAGTGGATTACAGGGAAAGGGGCTCATCCCTCTCCTTGGCAAATACCTGTCTCTTAAACCAAGACACAACTCAGTAAAAATGCAAAAAGAAATACAGCACAAAGTCTTAGCCCAAAGAAGTAATTAAATCCTTATCACATGCTCATACCTCATAGACTCCCTATTGAGTAATACAACTTCTCCTGTTCTGCTTGGGTACCACACATGCATCACAGTAGATATACAAAGAGATTCTTCTTTCCTCATTTCATCTATCATTCAAAAAAATATTCTCCAGTTTTAATGTTAGCAATATGTCCTTACTAATCCCTATATGCTACTGTCTTCCATTAATCATCTGTAAGTACCTGCACAGATGCAGTTCCTAGTAGACTGACATGTTTATTGCTGAATCTTTCTGTTTACAAGTAACATGAAACAACCACTGCTAATATAAAGTAAAAGCAATGATTTTGTATTTTCAAACTGAAAAGGCTTAAAATTACATTTAAAGTATTTACTGTCTTCTTTCCACTGTGTCTATTCCATAACGTTGATAAGCGTTTCTTTAGCAGATAACTGTGCTACTGTACCTTTCCCAGATGGGCAACTGTGATAAACTGTTTAACAAGCAAGAAGATGAGTAACTATCAGATTGGTATCTTGGGCTTCAACCAAACTTTCTTTTGTCTTTAGACAAGTAGAGAAAAACACAAAGAAAGGTGAGCCGGAATAATACTCAGTTCAGACCTGGCCTTCAGTATCTTCACAGCAAGCATTAAACATATTCACCCAGTAACAGTCAGTCTGATACCAAGAAAGGTCAGGACACGTCCCACCTTCCCCTTCACAGCCTTCAGGCACGCAGTCCTCAGCAGGCACACACAAATAATGCCAAGAAAAATGCTGACACAGCAAGCTTGCCATATGAATCCAAAGTACACTAGATTACTTTTTAAACTGGTTTTCTGGATTACCATAAACATAGTAAAATGTGACCATATGTTTAAAATGCTACCCTCATACTAAAAATCTCATATATATCTATATCTATCTATATATATCTGATTTCACACACAAATGAATGCATGTTTTTAAATTAAGTATCAAAGGGAATTGTGGGTAGTGTCTCTGAGCAAACAAATGCCAAACAGAAAGGCTGCCATAGTAATATGCAATCCAGTGTTTCATTCCAACCTGCAGATGCAAAGACATTCTTTACAACTCATTCATTCATCCACTGAAAGGAAGGCCAGTGACCAGAGTAATAAATTTAGTGCATGCGGTAAGCAATACATGTAGCAAAATTTCCCTTTAAACCAGTACGACACACACAGGTTTACATACACTATGTAATTTCAGATATCTGTCTTTAGGTTTTATCAACTCTGGGATGTTATCTCATTATTGCTAATAGCAAATTATCACTTTAAAACTACTTTTACCTCCTTAAAGGCAGGTACAGAGCATAATTATCACACTACCCTAGTACAGAATCACAAACCTTTACACTAAGGCCAAATTGTACTTCAGATAAGAGTATGCCAAGTTGTACCTGGCATTGCTCACAGAATTGCAAAACAGAAGCCAAGAAGCCATAAATCAAAACATGGGCTACTCATGTCTTCTTAGCATGACTAAGTTTTAGTAAAACAGAAAGGTTCAGAAAATACAGCGTAAATGCACTAGGTGCTATCCTACAGACCAGGTAAAGCCTATTACTGAAGTTTAACTGCATTACTATAGGTGACTTGCAAGTAAAAGACATGGCTGCCTGAGAAGCAGTGCATGGCAGATTCATAAATACTGCATTTTAGTTTCAGTTGTGCTGTGCAAAAGTATAAATATCATTCAAAGGAGGATATTCACCTGGTGAATGGACATGTGATTCCTTTGGAGACCAAAGAAACAGGATGCATGGAAATGGTGCCCAAAGTAGTAAGAACCTTGGAAGGGTTGAGAAAACTTTATTCCTATCAATGAAGTACTTCTAGGACCTACCCTAAGCTGCCAAACTATTCCTGCTGGGCCAATACACCCACAGTCTTGCTGAACAATGTACACTACTATCCCTACTCTCATCGTAACATGCAGTATGATATGAAAACCAAATTTTTGATACAAAGTTGAAAAACTACCTCAATTCCCAAATATGCTGCAAGATATATAGTATTTTTAAGTTGCTGTTACTCTAAAAGCCTATGATACCTTGTGTGTTTTGAGTAAAATATATTTTGAAAACCTCTTATCTTTCCTGTATGCAACCTCTATGCAACTCCAAATAGTTGCATATATATGTATATATCTATGTTACAGGGAACTCAAAAGAGATCGAATTCCCTCTTTAACTACCCAACTCCAGTAGTAAGTAGAACATTTATTCAAATAATTATCAAGGGAGAATCTGGGGATTGTGGAAAAAGAGATGAAAAAATGCATTGCATTTTGTTTAGAAGTGCCTTTAAATTCTGCCTTAACAGATCATTCAGTTGAGTGGAAACATTCTGATCGGTAAGTTTTATTTCCTTCTGCAAACTGTTTAAATACCCATCTGTCCGCAGAACAGAAGGTTACTCTGGAGTCACTTTTAACATAAGTACGCAATCAAAATATATGTAAAATAGCAGAGAAAGAAGTCTTCATGCAAAACTTACACAAAAATTCCTTAATAGTTTGTCTCTTATGATTTTGCTTTAATATTAAAATATTCAATCGATTACATGAAACATACAAGATCCAAGTATCCCCTCAGTAACATAAAAATGTAAATCCTGACTCAAATAAAGCCTGAACTGCAGAGACATCATATAGAAACAGCTGAAGTTCTGTGTTGGTATGTGTAATAGGAAAGTATGGCAAATAGGATTGTGCTTAAAAACAGGCTGAGTCCATCCATATGGGCCTTTCACACATACCTCTTATTGGCTCTCATGACATTGAGGCCCTGCAGTACCAGACTATGAATACTGTGAAAGAAAATGAAGAAGTACAGGGACTCCACCAAGCAGAAGCACTGTAGGTCGGCCATGAGATGACTTCTTCCCCTTTGAAAAAGGGCTCTTTAAGGTAATATGTCTCAGAATTGCTAGAGAGAAGCAGAACCATTCCAGGTGTAAAAAAACCTTTTGCTTCTCAGACAAAAAAAAAAAAAAAAAAAGGAAAAAAACCTTTTTTTCCCCAAAAAAAAAAAAAAAAAAAAAAAGACCAAAAAAAAAAAGAAAATAACAACAAAAAAAGCATGGGCATGAGCCCAAGCAAATCTGCATGACATTAAAGCAGTACAAATAAGACATTGAGTAGAATATGGAGGAATTAATCTGTCTCCATTGTGAATTCTGTAGCTGGGGAGAAGATGCACACAGTCACAACAAGCAACACGACTCAATGAACACACTCTTAACCATACTCCATGATGACAGTAGACCACTATTTGGACTAAAGGTAGAATAAAACTATCTGAACAACTTGAAAGCACTGAACCCAAGCCAAGAAGTACCAGGAAAGGTCTGAGTTCACCATCAACACAGCACAGTCAGAAGGCTGCTTGGTCAGCTTGGCTCTGGAGCAAAGGGAGCTTGCATGGTACCACAACACAGTGTGAGCATATCTAGATGACTTGCCATTATGAACAGGCTGTTAGTTCACTCTCTGAAGATCTACCGCAAACAGGGTGATTATATTTTAAATGGGAATAAAAATTTATGTGCTCTATCCTATCAAAACCCATTGTATAACTCCAGCCTTCCCTGTGGTTGTAGCAGGAAGCTCTGGAAACCTTCTTAGGAAGATAATGCTGCAAATGAGCAACAAACAGGAAAAACACTGGGAATTTTATTTAACTAAAGTAGTATAAAATGAAGTTTAATTTCAGGAGAAAGAAATATTTTCTCTACTTTCAGAGGCAAAATCCAACTGCTGTTCTGTGTCTTTCCCAATTCATCAATAACTTAATTAATTCTGAATAGAGCAAAAATACTACCAAAAGACACTGAAGTCTAAGGCAATGTATGCATTATTTTTTGCGTCTTCACTGAGATGGAATTTTTATGCGCACAACTCCTCTTTTATGAGAGTTTAAAAGTGTAATCAGGATATATACAGGCCTTATTGTGACAAAGGGAAAAAATTCGCCTTGCAGTCCTTTTGTCATCACAATGTATCCATTAGCAATTGCTGATCTTAGCTTTTAACAGTGACTATAGCCATATCAATTCATGACGCGATGAATGAAGAGGAAGAAATGAATGAATTAAGAGGAAGAGAAAAACGTGGCTTCCACTAAGCTTCCATTCCAGCACAGGAAATCCTGTATGGTTAGATACAGTATGTGTTATGCTCAGAGATTTCATTCTACTCCCTTTTAAAAAGCCAACACAAGTAGCATGTCACAGGAAATTCTTCCTTATTTTCAGTAGTTCTCAGGATAAGGCTTCTTTGGAAACAAGGTCAGCATGAATAGAGCATTGCTTCCTTATCACTGCTAAGCAGCTGCGTTGAGGATGCGAGACCCAACACTGCACCCTGTCCCTGAATACCTCTTTTCATAAACTTTAAGCATATGCAGCTCAAGCAGTTAAAAGTTCCCTTGTGCTTTTTCATTTTGAGATTTTTACATCACACACTTCCAAAAAATATTTTTTTAAATGTACGGACAAACTGTAAGGTTAAACTCCACTTAAAAAAAATTAAAAATCAAACTTCTACTACTTTTAAACAGACAGCACCACACAGCAAGGCTGACAAAACTAAAGTACAGAGTTTTGGCTGACTCTTCAGGAAATGTGGGGCCCAATTCCAGCTCCCTCTGCAATGTACCATTTTCAAGGTGCAATGTATTGCTTTCAAGGTATTATTGTCTTTTACTCTCTGCAATTCCTCGGTTTTATGTAATGCTCCAGCTGCAACTAATCATTTAATTTAATATGCAATTTATGCAGGAATTATATGCTTAAAGACTCAAAGCAAATTCCAGTTTTTCCTGATATAAACCACTTACAAAACATGCAAACACTTTCCCCCTCCCCATACCCTGTGCCAGTGAGACTACCATCATGTACACTAATAAATAAGGTGTTGCTAATTTCCCTCAAGAGAATGTCTTGAAAGGTTTTCATTGATGACAACAGCAGTACACAAAATATTTGCATTTATTTTTTGCATATTTTTGAAAGGAAGTTAAGGGATGTAGGGAAAGGAGCTTTCAAAGTAGCAGCGATTTGTCTAACTGGTGGTAGTATCAGTTTACCCCAAACAGCAGACACCCTAAAACCACAGGAAGGCATTTAAAACTAAGACATTTAACCCCTCTGTGGCCAGAGAGACACAGACTGGGCATGGTCCATCCACCACAGAAAGACAAACATACCAATTCAGTGCTCTTGGCAGAGGAGATGCAGAGGCAGTACACTTGTTCTCACGCTGCAGACTCTTTGATTAAAAATTTAGGTGGAAGAGCTCAGAGGTGAGACTGCCAGCATTCCTCAGGCAAAAGGATAGCAACAGCCACCTCGAGACACAGAATGCAAGAGGAGAAAACATAAAAGAAGGGAAGCATTAAAGACCAATGAAAAACGGTCCTAGCAGTTAAAATAAATTGTAGGCTGAGGCACACAGTGATACGCAGTACTCTGGCTGCACTGCATTTCAATCCCACTTGAGCTGAGCAACTCTGCAAGTATTTTCCAGAAGAGATACTTAAAGAAATATAAACCTGTTACCTACAGGTTTGTCTTCCCAGTTTTCTGGCTGCAGAGTTCCCTAGTGTCCTCACACTGAAAGCTCTCATGTAGCTACGGCCCCAAGCTGATGAAGTCTAGGACTTTGTATGCTCCTCACTAGGCTGGAATGCTAAAACATCCCTCAGGCTTATAGACAGTATGAAAATTGTCTGGGTGATTACAATTACCTGGGGTAGAATCTCTCCTTCTCTTCAGAAGAAAAGCCACAATGCAGGATCGGTCACTGGAAATCGGTGTCATGAAGGAAATCACAATGGTAATAACCAGCAAATAGAACACTTGCCAGATGTATTAATTCTGTCATAAAACTTGATACCTCTCTAAAGGTCATGCAGGTGCCTTCTGCTGTATCATCACTAAGGTAAAAAACCTTATACTGTTCTGGGGTTCATGAACATCTAGAAGCAATTTTACAATCTACAAAATAGTTACAGTAAAGTCTTCTATGTGTGGAATTGCCTATCAGATTTTATAAGCATCTTCTTAAAGAAATTACATCATATAAGGAAGTAATGTTTTAAACCACTAGTAAGAAATACAAACCAAGTGTTTTTGAGAATTTAAGTAGATAATTGGTATAATATTTCTATGACACTGGGACAATGTAAACGTGTTTAATTTTGCAGTGTAAACACTGGCTTTTCCCTGAAGTGCAAAGTAGTAGTTCCTCACAAAGGAATTCTTCAAGTATCTAAACCTTAATCCTCTCCATTTTTTTTCAGGATATTGCTGTTATCTTAATCCTCAATATAACTTATACCACCAGTACAATTTATGTAATACCTTAACACCTGTGGGATAACTAATAGGATAGATTTTCCTTTAATTCCAATGTAAGGCTAAAAAGAAAACACCATCCCCCAAAACAACACCTGAACCCTTAGATCTTTTAACAGTTTATTGGATTTTCCGTTTCATCTAACTTACAGCTGCATTGGAAACTGTGACTGCGGTGTTAGGGTGTTAACCCTTTAGCTGCGGCGGAGTAAAGAGACACAGTCACACGGTCATTCTCGAGATGAAAGAGAAGGCGAGAAGACAAAGTTTATTCAGAAAACTCACTGCTTAAGTAGCATGACTCGCAACAATGAGAACAGAATAAAGATGATTGGTCCAGAGAGAAGACACCCCATTCCCAGGGTCTGTTAACAGCAAACAGGTGTCTTTATTATTAATTCCTCTGTGTTTTGACCAATTTATCTTTCCTGGGAAAGACTGCTTGGCCTTCAGCTGAAAAACAGCTTATCTGCCTGAGAAGTGGTTCAGAGAACAGAGCTGAAAGGCTTGGGCCTGGAATAATTTTCCAGGCAGTTCTCTAAAAGGATACTACAGGAAACCAGACTAAGAAGGTACAACTGGTCCAGATCTACCAGGAACTACTCCTTCAGCAGAGCACACTGCACTTCAAAATTTTTCCCTCTACCTTTAGTTTTAGAAATCTGATTCTGTGTTACAAAGCCAGAAAACATGGCTTGAATGAAACATGTTTTGAAATTAAACACAAGTAGTATTTGTGTTGGCACAACTATAACTCATGGACCTGTCTTTACGATCCTCTGCTTGATTCCAGTGCATTTGACAGGGCAAGATCTTGATTTCTTTCTGAATGTGAAGTTAAATTGAAGCTGAAAAGAGGGGATGAAGTGCTATTTCTGTTCTGATAGTGACTATGGAAAATCCAAAACAGTTCTTTTACAGTATTAGTCAAACTAGTAAATAATTAAACCTGACCAGTTCACCAGGTTGTTTGTCCATAGTTGGTAGGGTCCCAGAACCAACCACAGTCAGAAAAGCCCTTCTGCGTAACATGTAGGTGCAGAGGGTGCCAGGACTGGCTGGCACAGAGGCTGCTGAAGCAGCTATGGCTGGTTCCACCTTGCATTGGAGGGGCCAGGTTATAGGATCCCATCACCTGAGTGTCATCCCTACCACACCCTGCTCCCATTCCTCAGAGCTCCACAGTCCATGGGCTGGAGAGGCCGACTGAAACTTGTACTGCTTGGCTCAAGCACATTTATTGCTTATTCTACTAAGCATCTGATACATCAGAAAGAACAGGGAAAAGCTTCTGCCTGAAAAATACACAGCATAAGTTACACTGACATCATAATAAACAGACTAGCTATGAGAAAGGAAACCACAAGCCTAGAAACCATCCCTCAAACAGGACACAGCTTCCAGGAAATCTCTATTGAGAAATTCCAATACTTTACATCATGTTTGTTTAAGGACTTATTTTCATGTAGTATACTCTTAAGGCAGGAATGGGAAAATAATACCAGAGCTGAGACCAAGTAAGGCAGCAGAAAGCATGATCACAGAAGCAAGGACACATGAACTGAAGTCATTAAGAAGTACTAGTCACACAAGTGACTCAGCTTTGGGTCAGTGTCAAACTCCTTTCAGTTCTTGCAAAATCTGAAAATCATCAATATTCATTACTTTCCAGGCAAAAAGTCTCATTGTTTAGATTCCCTTGTTAACAGAATTATCATGCCAGAAAGAAGTTAGAAGTTTCTTTCCATGACAGTTAAATCCATCCCTCTGCAGGTGATTTTCACTTTTATGGGAAAAATATTCCTTTTTTTCAGTTCCATCTTTGGTACAGAAGTATTTCATTCTTGTGACTGCAAATGTAAGTACATTACCAGCTTCCCTACCTCTCGCATGTAGAAATGAACTCTTCTGTAACTTAAACCTGTCTAAGACATTTCATGTAGCTACAGACTGACAGGCCAGATGAAGAAACACAACAAACAAGCAAACATTCATGTACTCAGCTATGAAATTCCAAGGGCAAAAGGCAACTTGAAAATTACTCAGGGCCTTAGTGGGCTAAAAAACTCTACTGTAGCACAGGAGGCTAATCAATGGACAGCTTCGGTGAAATAAGGGGCATGGCAAACCTACCCCAAAATCCCCATACTATAGTAATTAAAATACCATTTCTAAATTGTACTTTGTTATTACTCTGTACTTTGTTATGGGGTGAATCATTCAACTGGTCTCCACAGAATCTTGGTATTTCTCATCCAGGAACAAGCATCCATTTCATTGCTGTGATAACTTGAATTTTAAACGTTCCTTTGCCACTGGTAAAAGTATCTATCAGAGGCCACAAAGGATCCCATACGAAACGAACCAGCTTTATTGCTTTCTATTGTTCTTTCAGGCAAGAACCGTTTTAATCTCACAAAAACTTTCTCCAGTCTGTTAACAAACAGGCAGGTCAAATCTACAGAGGCTTTCACCCCACCCTGAAAGGAAGAAAAGGTACTTGGAAAATGGTAATGGAAAATGGGAAAATGGGAAAAGCAGTTCTGTTTAAAGACAAAACAAAAAGCACATTCACACTGCCAATAAAAAAAAAACTTGGAAGATTTATTTACTAGCTCCAAAACTATCAATTTTGATAGCATAAAAAGCAAGATACTTGAGTTACCTAACTCAAAGAGACAACTGTCCAAGCTCCTTCAATGTATGTAAAGACACTAACATTTGAGGATTAAACACAGAAATGCAGTAATTAAGGCATCCAATGTTTTTAACGGTGTACAGCAAGAGATTTTCTTTTAATGAAGTTATGAAACAAAAACACGCCTACTTTAGGAAGCTCACATTTACTGCTGTCAGACTTCCCAGTACAATCATCATCCAAATAAATAGTATGCAAAATGCCGCTTTGCTATTAGTAGTTACTCAACCAAGGAAAGATCTCTAAGTTTAGGAACAAAAGTAGCATTTTTCAGCATGGAAACTGGTTTGTCAACAACCATTCTTCTCCTGCACAAAACCGTCGACACTGCTAGCTCACAGCAACACTAACTTCATTTATTGGCGGGAAAAAAGGCGTCTCTTTGTACCATCAGTTTTGTGTCCTTTCAATAGCAGGTCCGGCAGTAGATTGGTGTGGACAATCGCAGTGACCATCTGTGACTACGAGACAGTTTGACAGCTGCAAGACTAACACAGGTTCAGCATCACCACATCTTGCCCTGCTGAGTCTTTCATACAGCTTTGAAAAACTTAATGAAAATGGATACATTCAAAGCTGAATAAAAAGAGGTCTCAACAGGCTTGACCCTAAACCTAAACAATGAAACTGTAATGCTGACACCATTGTATCAAAATGACAGATGTAGGTCATGCTAGCTTTCATCTAAAGCTGTGACTGCTAGCTTGTAATTTGCTGACAAGACATCTAGTTGCCATTTTCCTTTGGTTTGTAGGCACAAATTTCAAGGGTTCAATTAAGATGGAAGATGTATCTCTTTTTTTTTTTTTTGTTTACAGAAAAAAATTCTTGGAAATACTACAGTCAGCATGTGTCACTAAGCTAGGACATTCTTGCACTAAATCCACCCTACAGAATTTATTCTAAAATTACTCAGTGCAAGATAGGTTTAAAAAGTTTATAGAGGAATATTACTGCTTAACCAAAAACTTTAGTTCACAAAGACCCATAGTATTAGTGCAGTATATAGCTTTAATAGATATATACTGGTATTTTCCTGGTTGATTTAATTATATAATCTAAGTTGTAAGAAATTTTGTTAATAAGCTCGAGAAATCCATCCATCATAAGAACACATTCGTTGCTGGTACAACCTCACTATGCGATCTGTCCCATTTGGATCAAGGTGAGAAACTGATTTATATTGGAGCTAGGGAAAAACAGCCAACCAAACAAAAGATCCTAATCTGCACAGGTTACTTGAAGAGCAGTCACAGGAAGTTTTATAAACAACACACTGTTTTCTTTTCTTCTGGACAGTACAGTTTCAGAAATTACCCAACAGCAGCTAGGACAGCATATGTTAGAACTGCCCTGCTTTGTAAAATGTATCCAGAAAAGCAGCACAAAAAGCCTTGACAGCAACCAATTCCTGATTATCCTGAATTAGCCACCTCCTTTCTCTGTACTACCTTCTGTGTCTGAGTGGGTGAGCAGGTGGAAAGTTGGCAGACCATAAATCAGTGAATACAGAAGGGCATCAGGAAAGCTTCCTGGAGCTTTCTCCTGTAGGCAGAATAAACAATGCAATTTTTGCACAGAAAACTTGTCCAGGCTGAAGGCATGTAATGTCCCAATGGACATGAGTGACACGTGATGTCCCTCAGGGGTCCGTACTGGGACCAGTGCTACTTAACATCTTAATTAATGAGAGAGACAAAAGGATCAAGTGCACCCTCAGTGTCATTTGCAGATGACACTGAGCTGAGTGGACACACCTGAAGGATGGGATGCCATCAAAGAGGGACCTGGACAAGCTTGAGACCTGGGCCTGTGGGAATCTCATGAGGTTTAACAGGACCCAGTACAAGGTGCTGCACCTGGATGGGAGCAAACCCTGGTATCAACACATGATGGGGATGAATAGATCAGAGCAGCCCTGCTGAACAGGACTCAGGGGTGCTGCTGGAGGAGAGGCTGGACATGACTCACAGCACAGAGAGCCAAATGTGTCCTGGGCTGCACCCAAAGCAGCGTGGCCAGCAAGGCCAGGGAGAGGATTCTGCCCCTCTGCTCCGCCCTGGTGACACCCCACCTGGAGTGCTGCATCAAGCTCTGGGGTTCCCAGCACAGGAAGGACATTGATCTGCTGGATCAAGTCCAGAGGAAAGTGTCTGTGGGGGTTGAATTTTTCCCTTCTCTCTCTGTGGAATTTTTCCCATTGTTATGCTAAGTATTTGGGGCTACACCCAGAAGCTCAGATAGCTAAGGTAACAGTTTCTCTTGCAGGGGAGAGGAGATGGGGAAAACCGTAAAAAGAGAGGTGGGGCAGCAGCCTGCTCTCTCGCTCTCACTCGTTTGGCTCAGAGGACAGTCGCTAGAAACTCCGCTCTGCCATCTCGACACTGAGGAGCTGCTTTCCTTGGCTGTGGGATCCCACAATCTCCCTGCTCGGACGCTCTCTCCTGCATCTCCTGCCGACTTCAGCACATCTTTCTGGAGCACTGGGATCCTTGAGCAGCATCTCCTCTCCATCCCTCCCATCTGGGACACAGATGCCATTCACCGCAGCATCCTTCCAGCCACGTGGGATCACCGCATCTCCTCCCTGCTGACCGAGAGCTGGCAGGCAGCGCCAGAACAGGAACTGCACCACAGAGGAAAGGTGTCCACAACCAGGAGAACTGTTTACTGGGTTTTCTGCTCTGTTGCTGTTGATCTCGCAGTTATTGCTGTTGTGTTTTGTTTCCGTTGTTACATATATATATATATATCTCACTAAAAAACTGTTATTCCTACCTCCCATATCTTTGCCTGAGAGCCCTTAAATTTCACAAATCATAGTAAAGTACTATGGGGAAGGGGTGGGGGGTTATACTGTCCTTTAAAAAATAAAAAAAAATAAAAAAAAGGCCACTGTCTCTTTCTAGCAAATACCTGTCTTTCAAACCAAGACAGTGACTCTGCCCATGGCAGGGGGATTAAAACCAGATGATCATTTAAGGTCCCTTTCAACTTAAAGCATTCTACAATTCTGTCAAAATGCCACCACCACATAATAAGAACCCCTGTATCCAAATCTCACATAAAACGGTGGAAAAAGGATCTCTGTCCAATGTGGCAAGGAGAGCTTTTAAAGTGAAATTATGGGGGGAAAGAAAACTGCAATACAGTGAGAAAATTGGAGACCAGGATGACAAACAAAGGCCAGCCTAATGTGGAGAAGACAGACCTTTATCAACAAAAGAGGGTTGAAGGGGACCACCCCTCAAGTGTACAGATAGAAATAAGAAAGTACCTACAGGAATGGTATCAGGGGAAGCTCTTACCTACTCTGTGAAATCAGCATGATTGGGATACTACTTCTGACACACCTGTACACTAACATTTGGAGAGTGGTGAACAGGAGGAATTAAGAAGTTTGACTACAGTTGCAAGGCTACAAATCTCATCAGGATCACAGAGATGTAACAGGATGGTTCACACAACTGGACTACAATGAACAGATATAGGTTCTTTGGGGAATGACAGGCCAGGACAGGGAGGAGAGTGAGTTTCCTTTTACATGGAAAAGGATGAGAATGCATGAAGCTTTATCTTGGGATGGGCAACAAGTCAAGTGGGACCTCACAGCTCATACTAGTGTGCAGAGCAACATGGAGAGCACTATGATGGGTGTGCACTACAGACCACTCAATCACGAGGAAGTAAAACACAGAGGCCTTCTCCACACCTGGAAGAAGCCTCACGCCTGCAGACTGCAGTCATCACAGTAGAATTTAACCATCCAGGCAATTGCTGGACAGGCAAGCACAAGCAATTCAGGAGGTCTCTGGAGTACCCTGATAATAGCCTCCTGACATGGATGATTAAGGAGCCAATTAAGGGAAGATGCTCTGTTCTATCTCTATCATACTTACAAATGAGGAAGAAAATGGCCAGGAATGTGAAGGCTGGAGTAACCATGGCTGCAATGACCATGAGATGATGGAATTCAGGATGGCACAAGGAAGTAACAAAACAAATCACAGGACAACAGCCCTGGACCTCAGGAGAGCAGATTCTGGTCTGTTCAGGGACTTGCTAGCAGCAGGACATCTGGTTCGTTTCCAAGGATCACCACCTCCAAGTTCAAGAATGGTCTGCCCTAGTGAGCAGAACATCAAGCAAGTATCTCGGTTTAAGAGACAGGTATTTGCCAAGGAGAGGGATGAGCCCCTTTCCCTGTAATCCGCTCCTTTTTAATCACTATAATTTGAAATCAGACGCTTTCAGGCATGAAATATGGGGGTAGGAATAACAGCTCTTTACTAATATATCTAACAAGGTAAACAGCAGAAACAACAACAGCTATAAAAACTGACAACAAAACAGAACAGTATAGCTCAGTCCCAGTCTTTGGATGCAAACTTTCTCTGGGTTCAGTTGCCGGTGCTGTGGGCAGAGCCGGTCCCGCGCAGCTGCAGAGGCCGGGCTGAAGGCGGCAGCTCCGCTGTGAGCGGGAGGTGGGGGGGGGGCCGCTCCTCCTGATGGCGCCGGCCGTGCTGGCTCCTCCTGATGGCGCCGGCCGTGCTGCTGCTGCTCAGCAGTAAACAGTAGGATAGGATGGGAAGGCGGCAGGGTGAGGTCCAAACAGCAGGGAAGTGTGGTCTTCGGCGTTGAAAAACTCGCAGGGACAGAAAAGGGTCCAGGACCGGATCTCCCCACTGTCTCCAACTCCACATGCTAGCCGCGAGAGAGACCCCTCCCTTCCGTGGTCCCCTTCCTTTTTCCGGCTCCCTTCTTTTTTTTTTATCATTCCCCCCCCACCTTCCGGTGAGAGGCAATTAACTTGTAGCCTGGAGTGATTAGCATAAGAGTAGGGAAAAATTCCACAGAAAATAAAAGAAATTATTCAACCCCCAAAAGCAAGAGTGGCACAAAGGCTAAACAGATGAACAAGGAACTCTTGACATAAGCAAAACTCAAACATAAGAAGGAGGTATATGAGAGGAGGCCCCAGGGGTAGCCAGGAAGAACACACTATCCAAGAATGCAAGGAGAAAATTAGGAAAGCCAAAGCCTGTCCGATACTGCATCGGGCTAAGGACACGAAGGACAACAAGAAGGGCTCCTGCAAGTGTATCAACAACAAAAGGAAGATGAGGGAAAAATGTGGAACCACTGCTGAATGGAGCAGAGAACATGGTGACTAAGGACAGAGAAAATGCAGAAATGTTCAATGGCAACTTCACTTTGGACCTGAGTGGCAAGATTTGGCTTTGGCATTCTCAGGTTCCTGACACCTATGGGAAAGTCAGGAGCAAGCATGACTTAGCTTTGGCACAAGTAAATTAGTCTAGCAAATACTTATACAAATTGGAAATACCGAAGTCCTATAGACCTGATGGAACATATCCATGAATGCTGAGAGCTGGTTAATGCCATTACAAGGCAATTCTGGAATCTTCACAAAGTCATAACTACTGGGAAAGGTTCCTCAGGAGAAGAGAAAAGCAAAGGCAACTCTTATACTCAAGAGACAAAAGAAGAAAGACCCAGGAACTATAAAGTCCAGCGAATTTCACCAGGACCCCCACGAAGGTGACAGAGAAAGTAATTCTGGAAATACTTTCAAACATGTTAAGGACAAGAAGGTGATTTCAAAGAGTCAGTATGCAATTATGAAAGAAAATCAGGATTGACTAACCTGATAACATTCTACAATTAGATGATTCCCCTGTGTTAGGGGTTGAATTTTTCCCTTTTCTTTCTGTGGAATTTTTCCCATTGTTATGCTAAAGATTTCTGGCTACACCCTAGCTCAGATAGCTAGGGTAACAGTTTCTCTTGCAGGGGGTGAGGAGAGGGGAAACACCGGAAAAGGAGAGGTGGGGCAGCAGCCTGCTCTCTCGCTGTCACGCCTGGCTCAGAGAAGGACGGTTGCTAGGAACTCTGCTCTGCCACCTCGACGCTGGGGAGCTGCTTTCCTTGGCTGTGGGATCCCACAATCTCCCTGCTCGGACGCTCTCTCCTGCATCTCCTGCTGACTTCAGCACATCTTTTTGGAGCATCAGGACTGACACTGCCCTGGAACCTGTAACAGTGTCTCCCCTCCGTCCTTCCCATCTGGGACACAGATGCCATTCACCGCAGCATCCTTCCAGCCACGTGGGATCACCGCATCTCCTCCCTGCTGACCGAGAGCTGGCAGGCAGCGCCAGAACGGGAACTGCACCACAGAGGAAAGGGGTCCACAACCGGGAGAACTGTTTACTGGGTTTTCTGCTCTGTTGCTGTTGATCTCACAGTTCTTGTTGCTGGGTTTTGTTTCCCTTGTTATATATATGTATATCTCACTAAAGAACTGCTATTCCTACCTCCCATATCTTTGCATGAGAACCCCTTTAATCTCAAAATCATAGTAAAGTGAAGGGAGGGTGATTTATACTCTCCCTCTCAAAAAGACGCCCCTGTCTCTTTTAGCAAATACCTGTCATTCAAACCAAGACACCCTGGCACAGAGAAGAACACAGAATATTGCCTATCTTGATTTTAGTAAGGCTTTCAGCCCTGTTCCCCTATGACACCCTCATGGAAAAGCTGATACAAGTATGAGCTAGATGAACAAACACTGGGGTGGACTGAAAGCTGACTGAACTGTCAATCTCAAAGATTTACAATCAGGAACATGAAGTCCAGCTGGCAGCCAGTCAATAGTGGCATATCCCAGGGGTTGATACTAGGGCCACTACTCTTTTACCATCTTCATTAATGACCTAGATGATTGGTCAGAGGACATCCTCAGCAAGCCTACATATAACACAAAACTGAGAAGAACAAGTTGATAGAGCATATGGCTGAATCAACCTCAGTTCAAAGGGACCTCAATAGGTGGGAGAAATGGACAGATGTGAACCTTCTAACATTTACCAAAACGAAGTTCAAAATTCTGCACCTGCAGGCACCAGTACACAGTACAGGCTGGAAAGCAGCTTGACAAAAAAAATCTTGATGAACACCAAGTTAAACATGAGTCCACAATGCGTCCTTGTGGCAAAGAAAGCCAGCAGCCTCCTAGGTTGCACTAGGAAGGCACTGCCAGCAGGTAGAGGAAGTTTTGCCTCTATTTAAAATTGGTAAATCATCTGCATTGCTGTGTCCAGTTCTGGCCTCTCCAGTCTAATGGGAATACTAGAGTGAGTTCAGCAAAGGACCACAAAAATGATTAAAGCACTACAGCAATTTTCATACTGAAGAAGAAAAGGTTCAAGTTGGATCTTAACAATGAGTAAAAATATTTAATGGAGACAGGGGAAAGGAAGAGAGATGATGGAGTCAGACTCTTCTCAGCAATGCCCATTGAAAGAACAAGAGGTAACAGACACTATTTGATATTCAGGGGAGAAAAAAAAGACTTTTTTGAATTTCCACTCTCAGGTTACTAATACCTGCATGTGTATTAGTTACTGTACTGATCCTTGTGATAAACAAGAACCAGTCATGATCAAGTCAGGCAACAGGAAGAGCCCTTTAGTAGCATATTCTATAAATACAACACAATGTCCCTGTCTCTCCTTCTTGGTAAAGAATCCCATGTGTCAGGTGAGGTTGTTCCAAGGAGAGGGAGTACAATAGCTTTATTTGGCAAATAAATTACTCGTATGGGATGCACTAAAGGGGATGCAAGACAAGGGTAAGGAGTGTAGGTTTCAGTAAGTTTCAAGTATACTGCTACTAAGAAGTATTCTTTGCACCTACACAACTGAGATGCTGTTCTGCGCTTAAGAGTATACCACTCACCAGTAAAACTGGAACATTTTTCTAGAACATTCCACAAAATAAAATTTTGAGCAAAGAAGATCACAACAGTTATTTAACATAAAGGGCCTTCCTTTCCCAAAGTCCAATGAAGTCAACAACTGCCTTCTTCAGAATTTAGCAAATTTGTTTAGGTCCTTTAAAGGGACATGGATTTCACTCTGCAAAGTATTCTCCTGATAGGACTGAGCAGAAGACTTTAAAATACCCAAAGAGACAGGTAATTAGGAAAATGGACTACCTTGAGCCATGTCTGAGAGCTCTTCTACCCAAACAAGGAGTAGAATCAATCGTTTCCCCGACAACAGCAGTCTTTTGTCATTGCTGGATTTGGCATTTAAACTTAGAGAACAGGCATAAGACAGATGACCAGATTCACCACCATCTTTTTGAGCTTTTCCTTTAAAAAACTCATTTAAAACAGATTATTCCATTGTCCCCTTGCACATAATATGCCAGTAAACATTAAATAAGCCAGTGCAAAAGAAAGCCAGCTTCAAACCTGCTAGGCTTCCTCGTACCAGTGTCTGATGGAAAGAGGAGACTAGTTTGGTTTTTTTTGCCAGTTAATTTCAGAAAAAAAATTAAGAAACCCTTGAAGCTACTAGGTATTATTCCTTTAAAGTGCCAGTTTTGTAATTTATTGTACCCTGGCAACTTGCTGAGACTGCAGAGAAGATTTCAAGACCTCAACAACACAAAGCAATGTACACCCTAGAAGACACCAGAAAAGAATCATTATCATTCTTTATTTTTAAAGGAAATACTGCATTGTATTTAGGTCACACAAAGTAAGTAAAAAGTTGAGTAAGAGAAGAATGCAATTACAATGCATGTAACCAAACACAACCCTAACCAAACATATTAGAACCATGTAAACATTGCTACTAAATTTACACTGCAATAAAGGTATCTCCTGCACGAAAAATCAAAGACAGCAAGAAATCCCCATACTACTGAATAAGCTGAAAAACATCTCAAAATATCTTGACTTGGATGCTCTGGGACTGGGAGAACGCAAATTATATTTTAAGAATTTCCCAAATAAAAACTACATTTATTGTAAACTCCACACTTATCTTTGTAAATAGATGTGCTTCTTCCAAACTTCCATCACCCCTCCATTGTTTCATTTATCTGATTTAACACAAGTTTTTCTTACACAAAGCAAAAAAGAATGCAATTGAAACTCCTGTCCTAATTAAAGGTTTCCTTGTTCTATTATGAACCTTACTTGACTGCTCAGTACTATTGCCCAGAAGAACAATACATATTTAAATCTAATCCCCACAAAGGAACAGAGTCCATTTGGAGTTCTGCAGTAACTATAATAACCTTGCTTGGGGATAAAATACTGTTTAAAAATATGTGTTAAGCTAAATTTATTTCCTGACTCTAACACTCCACACCCTGTAATCACTGATTTTTGAATTTTTAAGAATTTGTACACTTACAGTCATGTGCCGTTGCCTCCTGTACAAGTTCAAGAGGTTTGAACTGTGGAGAGGGTGGAAGTATAGACCATTACAAGTCAGAGTTACTCAGAGTTAGGTATAGTGTCACAAAACACCACAGGATTTGCACTATACCCACGACACCTTTAGAAACAAAAGGGACCTACCTCCACAAATACCCACATCTCTCAAACTCTAGCCTTGGCAATCAGTAGGAAGACATTTAGGACAGCAGCTTCCAGACAGGCTATAGATTTTACACTCAAAGATAAAAGTGACCAAGAACTTAATTTCACTCAGATGCAAAATTTCGTTTTTCACTTTGGATTTTCGTAGACAACCTGCAAAAAGGAGCCTGCAGCTAACTGAGCTATTTAGCCTGTAGGATGGTAAAGAACCACAATGTCACTTGTAAACTCCATCAGTGAGAGAGCCACTTGCTGAACACACCATCTTGTTAGAAATTTGCAGATGACTACTGAAATGGTGATGTTCAGTTCTGTTTGGGGACATAATATAACCCAGGAGGATCCCAAGGGAAATGGCTTACAGCTCCTAGTTCATCTTCTGATCAAGCATATTACTATCCTAGATGTAATTCCAAGTACAGGCACGGTACATGCAAGTGTGCATTCAGTAGTGGGACAGCATCTGCAACCAATCCCCAGATATGTAATGTGGTACACACAAACCCTAATTGCATTATATACCTTTCAGGTCACAAGACAACAGTACAGCTCACAACAGAGGGAGGGCATGAATGCTTGTGAGGAAGTGCAGAAAGCAAGATTTTGGTTACAAAAAAAACCCCCAACCAACCAACTAACAAAACCCCACTCACACAACACCTTTGCAGTAATAAGCAGGCCTACAGCTTGCCCCAGAATCCCACCTACAGTAGCTCTCTGGTGGAGGTGATTCTAATAGCCTTGATCTGGTCTAGTTTGACTATGTTTGTTCAAGGCTACAGAGTATCATCACAATTGATTCAAGGACTTGCATCAGAAGTAACAAAAGTCATCACTTTCCGGTTAAACCTCTGTATTTTATATGCACACAGATCATCATGTTCAGCAACGCAATTCTGTCACCAAGATACTTTTTTTTGACAATATTTAGAGAAATACATCATTTAGGGAATAAATAATACATACCTGTAAAGCAATTCAGTAAACTTATTTGAAATATGAACTGATAGCTTTTTAATATTAACACAACTTTTGTTCACGAGGCAAAAAATAAAATCATTCTTGTTGTTCATTATTCTGTGGAACCTTCATTCCTTCACTATTGCAATTTCATGGCTAAACATATAAGGTCATAAATATTCAGATTATGTAATAAAGACAGTGAAAGCAGACGATAAAATACTGTTAACATTCATTTACAGCAGCTGGGAAGGCCCCACCAAACGTTTTACATAACAGGTCGTGATGCTCTGACTGCATTAAGCTTTCTGATCACTCTTCCTTTATCTGTTATGATTTTGAACACAATACTGGACAGCACAGACTAACCAATGGATTTAGAAGCCCTTTCAAGCACACCACCATTTCAAAGGTTTAAAAGATTAAAACATCAAAAAGAGCCCAGTTGTTACTACATTTGTGCTTTTGCATTTTATAGTGCACACATGAAAATGACAGTCATATCATTCTCTATTACCTCCACAATTCAGTTCCTCCAATAAATTTTAGAAGTGACTTTATTTTATTGTGCCATGTTTTAGTTAAGCTATTTGCAAAGAAAGGAAGCAACAGTCAGTAAATTGAAAACTACATCTCTACAGTTTTCACAAGGCATCTTGAGTACTACTGAAACATTCTGTAATGTATGTATAATCCTGCCTACAACCTACACTAATTTTATGTTATGAATTGCATCTGATTCAAGTGAAGTGACAATTCTTGCTTTGCTTCAGTATATTCTGCATTACATTTCCTTTGTTTCAGAACAGTCTCTCCTACACTTAAGAAGTCAGGATTCCAAAAGCATGGATCAGAACCTGAAAGTTCTCAGGAAAGTATCAGCCAGACCCATTGACTGTGGGACTAGGTCTGAAATGTCTTACTGCAAAAATGATGACTCATAGTTGGATTAATTTGTTTGGCACATTCCCATGCCAAAATTAAGCCAAATCCTTCAGACATTATGGGGATTAGTAGCCCTAGGAAGGTTAAGAGCTCTAGTGAGGTCAACAAATTGATGTGTGTGAAGTAAGCAAGGCTGTCCTAACAGGACACATTGCAACTATTCTGCTTGTAAAAGCTGTACAACATCACTCATCCCTCCAACTCTGCATTAGTTAGGAACTACTCAGTGCACTGAATGCATTCAAAGCCTATTCCATTAACTGACTGAAATTTTACTGCAGTGGGTCTCAAGCTTTTCCTGTAGCCAAGGCACATTAGAGAGCACTGACATGTCTTTACACAACTGAGAAGTTTCCTCAGCATCTACCAGAGCCAGCTCCACCCCATCCACGTGCAGCACTGCTTCAGCAAAACCCATATCATTGCTTAGGAAGCCACCTAAATACAAGACCTGGGCAAAAATCATACCCATTAAAGGAAAAATAAATTAGCAAAGCAAAACACCAGTTTCATCAATACTCATTTACTGTTGTGAACAAGGAACTTGGTACTCCATTTTTGATTCAAGTACAAGTACACTTTACTACACTTCAGGAGACTCTTGTCAGTCCATTCACTCACCTGGAATTAAGATGTCTCCTCACTATAAATTAAGTCCTCTTGCTAAAGTTAGAGCAGAGTCTTGGCCCTGACACAGGAGAAACCAAAAGCTTTTTATTTTCCACTAAGCAGGTTTATTTGCACAACTATATAAGAGGTATGCCTTCCCAAAATTAGAGACTCTTCAGATGAGATTCAAAGGGGTAATTCCAAGGTTATAAACACACTGTAATAGAAATAATGGCCTGCATGATCCTAATAACAGGTCTGAATCCCCACTGCACTACACATGGTTTAAGCTGTAGCCTAAGAAGTTCTTTGCCAGAGCATCTTGCTACAGATCTACAAGTAAGATGGAGTTTTCAGTGATCATAGCTAATCTCATGATCTCCCACACTACTGATATTTTACAAACTGAGAAAAAAAGTGATTTCAGAAATTGAAGTAAAAAAAGCAATTAAATTAAATTTATTTTCAAATATCCTAACACAAACAATGCTAAGCAAAACCAAAGCAATATAATGTAAACAGCATGTGCTTTCCAATTCGGATATTACAACTAAAAACCCAACAGATTACACATAAATAGTTTAACTAAAATTCCTATTAAGTCTTCAAAGATATATTACCTCCTTATTTACAGCATCTTCAGTACACTTATAAGCATACTCTTATTCAGTAGGAACTGCTACTGATTCATAATGCACTGGCTATAAATTTAACCCAACAGTCAACTGCAATTTAAAAAAAATTCATCACATGAATAGTTATATAAATTATCAGATAATTGAATGGAGTGCAGAACAGAACTAAGAACAAATTGTCCTTTCCAATACAAAGCATGCCAATTTGCAAGTTCAGAAGCATACCTGGAGGGTTATCTTAAATCCACTTTAAGTGGAAAAGAATTCAGACATTTTCATCTTCTTGCCTGATTCTCAGCTATGGAACTTTGCATACAGCTGTTCAAACAACCTGACCTCACTGCACATAGCTGCAGCAGTAGAAGTAAAGAACAACCCCATTAATACATCAAAGTAAAGCCCCAAATCAGTAACAAGTAGCTTGGCTTCTTGAAGGACTGTCTGCTGCCCTACAAAACAGTCCTGCAAAGGAAATAACCTGATCAGCTGTCATGACTGACAAAGAGTTCTTCATTTTTCCTCCTTACAGCTATACTGATGCACAGTAATCATTCACCTCTAGTCACTAAACCCCAAAACATTCACTGTTATTTGACTAAAAACTGCATCTTTTTCTTGGTAATATTTGCAGACCAACTGCCTTTCTTTCCTCCTTAAACATCAGCTGAAGTAATTTTTCTGCCCTCAAAAAACCAAAAAAAAACCCCAAAACCCCACACAAAACAAAAAACCCAAACCCTACTCATCACAGATATGAAATAAGTCAGGAATATTCGCTGAGTAAGTTTCTGGTGGCTGCAAAAAAAGAAGCTGTTTGTGAATCTGCAGCTCAAGTACCTGAGGACCACAACTGCCATGGGACAGAGGACTGACTATGCTGTATGGAGGGAATGCTGCAGAACAGTCATGGAAGCAAAGGTTCAAGCAAGCAGACATTTATCTGTGAACCTTTCAAATAACTGAGCAAACATTTCTTTCACAGATTTTCTGCAAAAATGGAGAGTCTGCCAAAAATTGGTGCAAATCTTGAAAGGGTTTTAAGATTAAAAATCATTAAAAAGGAAAGAGCTGTGGCTTTTTCTGTATACTACGATAAATAAATAAGGTATTCTCTGAACACTCCTCTATCCATATTAATA
Source organism: Toxostoma redivivum (assembly GCA_013397375.1). NCBI lineage: Eukaryota > Metazoa > Chordata > Aves > Passeriformes > Mimidae > Toxostoma > Toxostoma redivivum. The sequence continues at coordinate 11,423 of VXBI01000013.1, read as the reverse complement.
AAGTAAGTATTCTCAATTTAGAATGGTCACATGATTACCTCAATCCTACAGTCCTCCTCTTTTTCCATTTCTTTAAAAAAGCAGAGCAGAACACACTCTTGGTGGAATTCATAGAGAGCCCTATCTCTCTGGTGCCTGCTCTAACTACCAGGCAATGGATTCACAATCAGCCTGTAAATAATTAAATATTCATTAAGTCTGGGAAAGAGCACGAGAGCTTCAACAAACAAGAAACCAGGGAGACTTGCCCAAAAATACTCAGAGCAATCATTTGCAATGTGGGAGATCTACACTCAGGACTCAATTTTGAGTAAGATAACAAAAAAAAAAACTGAACTCCTCAAGTAAATGTTCTGATCCCTAGGAAGGACGCACTGATCAGATTCCTGATGCCGCAATTTCATATATATTCTCACATGGCTCAGCAGAAAAAGCAATGTTTTTAGGTCCACTCTGGTGGCAACTCAGCATGGATGACATCAGCATGGATGAGGCTGGCACTTTGTCTCTGCCAGCTGGAGGCAAGGCAGTTTCTGGTCTACAAATATTAGAGATGCTGCATTTCAAACGATACTAACAGAATAAACATGGAGACCAGTATGTGCAGTCACACAAATATGCCAACATCTCAGAAGTGAGGCAGCAATCAAAGCAGAACTAAATGTGGCATCTGAAAGGCAAACACAAGAGCTAGAGTTCTTTTATTAATTTAATCCCATGGGATATTTTACACCCTAAGCCTCTTTAAGTCCTCATGGAAGACTGAAAACTGCTACTGTAGCCTGAAAGTGCATCCTCTTAGGACTGAGCAGAGACCCCAGCCCACTCCCCACAATTACAGAGGCCATCCTGGAACCATCAGGGAACAATACAGAGCTATACTGAACTGCCAAGCAAGCCACTATTAAAGCATGTGCTTGCAATCTCATTGAACAGTCCCTCTGAACACCCATACCCTCTCATCAACAACCCAGTAGTTTTTTTTGTCAGGGAATATATATCGGAGGAATTACACTTGGGCTCTTATTTTCATTGATTTTTTCCCTTTTGATATGCAGAAGAGGGTTTTTCTTGCTCAACATTACGGTTGTCCAGAAAGGTCTCCCAGAGATGTGAGTCTCTCCCCAGTCCTTAGCCAGACAATAGAGCAGATCCTCCTGGAAGTTATGCTAAGGCAGGTGGAAAATACTGTGACTGGTGAACATTACTTAATAAGGGCAAACTGTGCCTGAGAAACTTCTGTAATGCCGGTTACAGCACTAGTGGATAAGTAAATAGCAACATGTCATGTACCTTGATTTGTGCAAAGTACTTGACGCTATCCCACACAACATCCTTGTCTCTAACCTGGAGCCACATGGATTTGACAGACAGACCACTTGATCAGTAAGGAATTGGCCAGATAATCTCACTCGGAGTTGTGGTCAACAGCTCAACATCCAAAGGGAAACCAATAGTGTTGAATGGTGTTCCTCAGGGGTTTGACTGGAACCAGGGCTTTTTGACAAGCTTTTTTTTTTCTTTATTGGTGACACAGACAATGGGATTGAATGCACTCTCAGCAAGCTTGTGAATGACATCAAGCTGTGTGGTGTGTTTGATACGCTGGAAGGAAGTGGCATCTAGAGGCACCTAGATTGACTTGAAATGTGTGCCCCTGCAAACCTCATGAAGTTAAAAAAGGCCAAGTGTAAGGTCCTCCATGTAGGTCAGGATAATCCCAAGGACAAATACAGGTTGAGCAGAAAATGCATTGAAAGCAGCCCTGAGAAGGACTGGCAAGAAGCTCAACATGATTTGCCACGTGTGTTTGCAGCACAGAACACCAAACACATCCTGGGCTGCATCAAAAGGAACATGGCCAGTGGGCCAAGTGAGGTGACTCTTCCCCTCTACTCTGCACCAGTGAGACCCCACCGAGAAGGCTACATCCCACTCTGGGGCCATCAGCATAAGAAGGATGGAACCCTGCTGAAGTCCAGAGCAGGGCTATGAATATGATCAGAGGTCTGGAGCACCTCTCCTATGAGGACAGCCTGAGAGTTGGTACTGTTCAGCCTGGAGAAGAGAAGGCTCAGAGGAGACCTCAGGGCAGCCTTCCAGTACCTAAAAGGAACAAGAGAGCTGGAATTTTTACAAAGGCATTTAGTCATAGGGGAAAGGGTAATGGCTTTGAACCGAAGCAAAGTAGCTTTAGATTAGATATAAGGAAGAAAATCTTTACTGTAAGAGTGGTGAGGTTTTTTTCTCATTAAGGCCACACAATAAGTTGACAAGGTGTAGTCCATTGCACAATCCCACAGGTAAAGTGGGAATACTGATTAAGAAGCACAGGATTTGACCCACAAGTACAATATCATGGCATCAGAAGTGGCTGGCAATTAAAGGATTACAATGCAGTCCACAATAATCCGATGAGCTCAGCTGGAGATGCACATAGAGTGCTCATTGCAGGCTGCTGGGAAAGAAGTGACGCTGGGCATGCACAAAGGTGCTTGTTGCCACCAGGCTCCTCCACGGCACCCTGGGAGGAGAGGAGCACTTAGCAGGAGGGGACCTGCTATTTGCATTGGGCTCCCTCATCTCTTCTGCACAGGGGAACCTTGTCCCACTCTGCACACAGTTGTGATTTTAATGCTAAAGTATCTGACCAGATTAACACTTTGATTCTATTTTCTGTCATTACAGTAAGAATCTCACTAATTTTATGCACTGTTACTTGGAAATTAGGAAAGCACAAATGAAGACAGCTCCAAAAAAGGGTACATAATACAAACAATCTCAAGCAGTCTGTGAGGCAGCAAGCAAAGCACAGTAGTCAAGTTCTTAAACATACAAGTTATCTACATGCACAACACACACAAAAGCTAGCTTTCTGCTACACAGCTGGTTCCTCAAGAACTAGTACTATTTAAGCCAAGAATTAAGACATTAATTTGCAAAATACGAGGCACCTACGGACAAGAGCTTATACACTTTCATTTCTACTCATCGGCAAATCAGTGATTTGCAAGAGGTAGAGCTTGCTGTGCTGTCTAACCATTTAATCACAGCAACTAGTCACAGAGACCAGTATTTAAGTGTATGACAAAAGGGAAAAGCCTTTCTGGGGTGGTTTTTCTTGGTTTTAGTAGAACACGCAGCATAACAGATCATACTGATCATATTTAAAAAATTAAATTAAGTAACTTGTAATCATTTCAATTTCTCCATTATTGTGTAAAATAGTACCTTAATTTTTGAGTTAGGAAGTTTCAGTTGAGATGCCTACTCATATTGGTACTCAATGAACACTTATTTTATCTTCCCTCTGACCTGATGCTTTGGATTGTTTATCCTATCTCTGCTTAAAAAAAAATCAGAAGGGAAAAATAAAGAACAGTAAGGTTTGAAAAAAGACAGGTTGTCGAAAGAACAGTCATACAAGAGCATCACTGAATCTTATTAGATTTCTGGTGTACTTTGTAAACTTGAACAGATTCCTCTGATTTTCAGGAATTTTCTGAAACTGGCTAAAACAGGAAAGACTGCTTTCTTTTCCTGTAAGAAAGAATGTACACTGCAAAGTGAAAGGAGATCAGCCTGTCTCCTTACTTAGTTTTACACACAGAGCAAAGCCAAAAGTGTGCAGCACTCCATTTGTGACACCCTGGAGGAAACATGCAGCATCTCAAAGACTCTCCACAAAAGACAGCACCAACAAACTGCTAGCAGATTTTACATGCAGAGTAATTATGTTGAGTAAGCACTGAGTTAGTTAAGGAGTCTAGATACTTTACATGAATCTCTAGTCAGTTTGTTTCCCACAACAGCTAATTATGTAAAGGGTTACAATCATTACTTCCTGGAAGTCACCATCCTGGTAAGCCAGCTGCATTTGCTTTTTATTCCCAATATAGCTAACAAGAAATACTGCACCGTAAGTGTTCTAATTATACTTTTTGTAACTTCTATTTGACAATAAAAAAACCACTTAGGTCTAGTATATTTCAAGAACATTTTGGTTAATATGCTAATACAGCTCCCTTGCCTGCTTGTCACCACTTCCGCATCTATAAAGAAATGTCTTGGGGGCTGCAATTGAAACTAAGGCATGTTTTATTGATCAACAATAGATAACATAACAAAGTTAACAGGAGTATTCTAACTGATGAATCAATGATCACACTTCTAAGCAAGTTCTACTGAATCTTTTTTGAGAAAAATAGACAAAGTATTTTTCCCTTCTCACCACCTTAATTAAAAGCAACCCCTCATACGTTATGATCAAGGTAAACACAGATAAAGAACCCACACACCTTAGGAGAGACTTCTTTAAAGACAGATCAACAGCACTGCCCTGCACTGGATAGAGTTTGGAGTAAATAACACAGGCCATCTTTAATTTATTTCACAAATATGATTATTAAAGAGTCAAATAGTAAAGCATACAGTTTCTCAACAATATTTTCTTAGGCTTTTAGTGGGCTTTCCCTTCCTACTTGCAACACCTATCTCATTAACATGCATCTAAAGCTGGGATTATTTTATTGTGCTACCTATGAACTAAACCAATCAATTACACATTCCAGAGAAGACAGGAGAATAACATGAAGTCATGGCCATGCCTACATACAAGCCAGATTTTGGAAACAGAACAACAGATTTGCTTGGGGTTATTTCCAAAATGTTCTTCGTTCTTCATAATGACATTATATCTCAATCTCAGGATTTATCAGTCACCTCTGGGTAAAATTCAGGTTTCCAGTGGGTTGTACGATGCAAGACTGAATACTGCATCTTGAAATTCATACAGGTATATGCCTGAGAAATAGGGATAGAGGCAAAATATGAGAAGGAAACAGTTCTTAAAGAGATCTTCCTTGATCAGTTACAAAACTGAAATTAACTGAAAATAGCTTGAGAATATGAGTGCTTTGCCCGGACAAGATGGATTAGTGGGCACAGCATAGGTAAAAACACCTTTAGTCTACTAGGTGGCTGTAACTCACTTGTGACACACTTTAATATCTACTAGAAGATGACCTCCACAAGCTGCAGAGAACAGTAAATTCCGGAGGAAGTAGTGCCTCAGGATTATGGCTCCAATACAACAGATCAAAGTGAATTGTTTGTCTTAGAGCACTCCCACAGGACCAGGCCACGACACAAACTGCCAGAACAGCCTGCAGTTGTTTAAGTCTTGGAAACAAAGGAAAGAGCAGTGATAACCAACTCCTTTAGTTTTGGTGCCAGATATAGCCTTGGTAATGTAAAAGATACACAGCAAGCAGCTTTCCTGTGCAGACAGCTCTGTCTCTTACCCAAGAGATGGATCCATGCTTTAAGCAATGGCCCTCTGTGCTTCATCCCAAGTATCTGCTACTGCACAGCCCACCAGGCTCATCCCTGGTATTTGTACACAATCAGTGATGCCAGTCATTGCACCTTCAACCACTGCCTCCAATTTTCAGCTGTTGCTATTCTTCCACATGCACATATGTATGTACCTACACATATACCCCACAATCTTTTGAACCTCAGGGTGTGCGGCACAGTGCTCAAGAGACAAAAAGCGGGGAAAGAAAAGATGAAATCACTTTGGGAACAAGATGCCATTCATGACTTGCAGCTCCCAGACTGATCAGCACAGTTCAAGGTCAGCCAGCCTTGCCTCAGAGATGGCCAGCACTCGATCACATCAGCCCAGACAGTTCACAGCGGAGAGTACGGGGCAGATCCCTGGAAGGGTCGGGTCCAGTCCATATGTAGCAAGGTGGAAAAAGCCACTCACAGAGGAAATGCTGCCATAAGATAAACTGTGCAGGAAGCAGAGGCGGCAGCACCCCGAGCACAGGCAGCCCTGCTACACATTTAGCCTAATCACTCACACACAAACAAACCCCCACACTCCAAAGCCTATCTTGCCCTGTGAAAGCCGAGCAGTAAGAGTAGATTAGACTCTAATAGGGATTAATACAAGTTAAGGTAGCAGCAATTTCCACTAGGGAGACCAGAAAGATTAGACGTGGGATAGCATGACAGGTAGATGTAGAAAGGGCTGGGGAAAAAAAAGGTAAAAGGAAGAACAAATACCAGAGGAGCTTGCAGTGACACCTGCTCTGCTCCATTTTTTCTCTCTCCCATGTCCATCCCTGTCCAAAGAGATCAGACATGCTGCACTGTCAAGTATGGTAAGTGATTTCTAACAGGCTGTGTAATGGTCAGGAGGGGACTTCTTATCCAATCTCAACAGCACTGACCCACTTTTTTTCAGCACTACCATCCATCACCTCAGAGTGACAAGGAGACCAGTTTTCAAAAAAGGCAAAACCTAACACAAGCTAAGTCTGAAGCAGAAAATGGAAAGAAATTCGGATCCCATTCTGTCTTACTGCAGCCACTTCAAAGCTATGTTTAATTTTATTAGTAACTAGAATTCCAGTTCACAAAAAAGTGACTAATAAAAGATAATGGCAGGAAATTAAATTACCTTAGCATGATTTAGAGCATTGCTCTGCAACAGCAAAACTGCACAGAAAGTATTCCTGGAAAGGAAAAAAAAAGCCCCAAAGAAGTGATCATAAAAAGTTTCCAAATTGCTTCAGAGTCAGAGGCAAGTTAAAACATCATGTTAGAGACTAACAAAAAGGGGCATCTTCAAAGCATATGAATTAAATATGCATTATGACTGTCATACTGCCAGAAAGAAACACTGTTCAGACAATCCATTCACTACCTACCTTTGCATATGTGCTATAGTAATCAAGATTTTATTCACTTTTAAATTCAAGTAAAATAATAAATGCAGCTCTACTGTGGTGCAGGGACACAGCAGCTATAGTGTGTGTTCAAACCAGGAAAAAAAGTGTACTTTCCTGATTTTTGGTCATATTTTCAACAAGGCATGAAGTTTTTTTTTTTTCCTTAATGATATAGAAAGACTAAGAAGCCAAAACCTCTGAAGTTCCTCTGTCATGACCTTTGGGAAGCAGGCATTTTGTAGGGCTCCCTCATGCCCTAAATACTTTGGTACACAGCACAGTAATGAACCAAGTTCCTTCGTTTTCATTCCAAGAAAGCTGTGGAAGAGTAAGAGTACTGAATATGTTGGTTAACACAAAAAAAAATGAAAACAACAGAACAAGACAAAACCCAAAACCAACCAAACCCAAAACCAACCAAAAAACTGTTCAGTTTATGATTGAACTGTCTGAATCTGCAGACACTGCTTTCAGCTACACAGTCAACTACAAATTCATTAACATTTACCTGGACAATTGAGTTTGTACTCTGAAAGGAAGGACCAGAGAGCTGGGAGAAAATGGTGTGGGAAAAGGAACTTCACTACACAGTATAACTTCAACTGGAAAACAGCATGGAGAACAACATCCTTTCCGCATCAGACAAAGTCTTGTATGTGGTCAAGTCCTTTGACTAGAAAAATTTCTGCTAAACCACACTTGATAAACTTGAACTTTGAAAAATGGCATCTATTCATCAGATGTTTCTTTAAATAAACCTCAAGAATTCTGGCATCATCCAAGGTACCAAACATTTCATTACAACTGCTTTACTCAAACTAGCTATCAGTTTACTAAAACAACAGCTCAATTTGTACTTCAGAACTCAGCCTTTTCTCAGAGAGGAAATGTTTTAATGTGAAGTTGAAATTCAGTTTCACAATTCAGAATTTTCATTTTCCATAAAAATTAGTTAGGCAATATAATACAGATGGCTACCAAGTTCTTTCTGATGAAAAATAAGAGTGCTTTGTTCTGAAGAAGGCCATGCAAATATTGATCTTGGGGAAGTGTCTTCCTCCGCAAACTGCTTTGGGGCTTGCATTTCCACTAGGTCATTTTCAATTAAAAAATGAAGGTGGAAAAAGGAGGGATCTAAGCAGCTCTTCCCTCAGCCCATTTCACTTGGAGAGGCAACTGGGTAAGAAGGCTGAGACTTAAACTCCAATGATTCTCAACAGTTCACATCATACACAGGATCTCTCTGAAGAGACAGGCCCGATAATTAGTCAATACAATGCTTACTTAGTCAAAGCACATTTCTCCTGTGCATGGAAGACCAGTTACAAGTCCTAAGAAGGTAAACATGCCAGTTAACCATGAATGATCAAAAAGCTCCAGAGCAGTATATCCCTAATCCTCTTGCTACTGAGAGGTTTATTTTTCAGAAGGATAAATTTCAAAAGGGAGCCAGGTACTCCAGATCTCATCAGCATACCCTTTCACCATACTCAAGACACAATCACAGACATCAGAGGATGCTCTTGTATATCTTCACTACTGTGAATTGTTCATTAACTTTATCAATAGACACTACTTGACATTCTCAGCAGTACCAAGGAGCAGCTGGTCCTCAAAACACAAAAAGTAAACCAGGCTACTATAGACAACTGAACCTTAAGGTATGCTGTCTATAAATCTAATGGGGTCATACAGCAGAAAGCTAATACTTGGCTCATAGGTATACCACCAGTCTGTTGCTCATCTAAAAAGTATTCCTTCCACTTTCTAGCTCTAGTTGCATCCCCTACCCCAGCTGCAAGGTTGGTAAAACTACCTCTAAAGACTTCAGAGTGCAAATAAAATTACCACATTCTTCACAAAAACACAGATACAACTGACACTGTGGATGACTAGAAATATTTTATTAGCCATGTTATTTTCCAGGCACCTTTAGGTCTACAAAGTAAGGTACCCACGCCATCATGATATTCTTACAACCCCCAAAACAACAGGTATAGGTATTCAGCTAGACAGATCTAACTTCAGTATTAAAACATCCTTAAGAAATATTCTTCTGCTTTCTATACAACGTGCAGGGAAGTAAACACACTTACCTTATTGATTCAATTGGCACAGTTCTTGACAGAAGGTAGACTGAAGAACAAGGATGTTGCAAAAAAGGTGCAAAAAAAATGCTCTGCCCAACAAGTGAGAAGTACCTTGTTTATTTCAGCTTGACAAACAGGTAACATTTATAGACTTCCTGCTTTTCCTGTATGACCTCTACTAAAGCAACAGCCAATCTAGTGATACTGCTAAAAATCCAAGGAGAAGATGTCAATTTACACCACTCAGGAACCAGAGACGACAATTAGCATCTGTTACTGCTACCTATTTGAGGAGTTAGGAGCAGAAAAGCTATGTGAAGAATGGCACTATCAAATCCTCATTTCCAAATATGGCACCATATACATACCCTACAGGCAGGGCATGTACAGTTCGGGCCCCTCTTCCTTCAGTATTAGTATTCAGACATCTTAGGGCAGGATTTACAAATGCACACATCAGTGGCACGGCTTCTGAAGCACTAGTGCTGATGCTCAGCAAGCTGAGCTCAATGCAATCTCACAACAACATATGGGAGATACATGCTGTTGTACTCCTGTGCATATGCCTGTCCAGACGACCTCAAATGGCCAGCCTGCTGCCCAGTTGTCCACATCCTTCAGCAACTAAACACATCAGCAGTGAGAAATCAGCCAGCCATTGCAAACACTAGAAATCACAGGCAGCAAAAGCAATTTGGCCACACCCTTTCTCCTAACCTAAGAAATTCCAAGCAGTATATAGGGATATGACTTTCCTAAATTTACATTCCCTTAAAGCTACCTTGCAGGCTAATTAGAGCTGATTCTTTAGGCCTTGAACCCTCAATATCAAAAAATAATTTCAATGTATCACACAGTGGTATCACTGCTTTTTTATAGTATCACTGAGCTGGTGTCAAGCACAATTATATCTTAGCACAGACAGTTCTTGCCACCTGAAATACAATTGTAGTGATGCTGGTTAAAGAAAAAGCATCTCTGACTACAATTACTAGCCCAGTATACCTTTTCAAACAGCTGCTAATCAACAATTCCGGCAAGACAGTTGGGTGGGACCAGACTGCATACACCCCAGACCACCACAAAGAAGCAAAGCAAGTTAAAATTCCTACTTAGCTGTATCTACAAATGGCACCTCCCTCTGCAATTTCGATGGGGGACCATGATGCCAAAAGAAAGCCAGGTTATCAACACTACTTTATGCTTTAATCTCTGGTGTCTTTTGAAATGATACAACAAATGTAGCTGAAGGGCATGGCATTTTTTCTTCATTATTCAAAAGAAAAGAGTGGCATATATAGCAACTAGCAGCAGAAAATAAAGGCTGAGCCTTTAACAATCAAGTTAGGAGGAGGCAAAGAACAGTCTGCACACTGTGCAATGAGCTTAAGATCTCAACCATTTTTTATGCTCAGTGACCAAGAGAAATCTGCACCATGTCCACAGAGAGGCAAAAGTGCTGACCCTTCAGGGACTCAATGGCAGTGAATACACCAGCCATGGTGAGAACTGTCTTGGCCATGCCCATGTCAGGCAGATATTTGAAGCATGGCCTACCTGCCAGCCCAGATCCCTCACTGCCCACCTGTCCGGAAGGCAGCATAGATCCTTTCCAGGATACAAAAATACTTTCAACAGTGACAGGCATTTTTCACAAAAAGTTAGGCTTACGAAGAAAAAAACCTCAAGAACTACCTTTTTACTTTTAAGAGGAAAAACCCCAACAAAACTACAAGCATTGCCTTGAAAATTGACGTCATAGGATCAAGTGAAAGGAAAATATATTGTGCAAGTACACAAAGTCAATAAATCTTTCAATAGCTGAGGAGTGGTCCCTCCCACCCTGTTCCAGATGCTTCATACAGAAGGTCCCCAGTCCTTGCCTGCATGAAGCAGGAAGGCTGCTCCTGAAGCCCACGGACCTGCATGAGGACACACTCCATCTCTGCACATCGCAGACTATGGACAGCATCAAGGAGGGAACACTCTACCTATGTAAAAGCACACCAGCATAATTTTAAAAATCAGAATTCAGGTGTTGCATAGCTTTTTAAATGCCGTGTTTCAGGTTCGCATCCATCCCTGGACTTGTTACAATTTTTATATTATGCAATATTTTCCCCAAGAGCATTCAGAAGGATGTGTACCAAGAGACCCACACTCCACTACCATGTCGCTACTTTCCGAATCTCCGCTCCACCCAAGACACTGTCAGAGGGAAAACACTAGGCGAGGAAACCCGAGAGTCTGGAAGCGCCGGTGGCTCAAGCCAGAAT
>VXBI01000012.1:69663-152846 GCA_013397375.1 Toxostoma redivivum | reverse complement strand
TTATTCAACCCCCAACAACAGGATATTCATTAGTATACCCCTTTTTGCAGGAATGGAGCCTTGTTTGAAATAACTCACTCTCTCCTGTGTGTTAGGGGGATTTTCAATCTGCAGCCATGCTTTGATTTCAAACTTTATAATCAAAAACACTGCTTGGAAAAAGCTTTGCAAGAACTGACCTCCTCCAGTTCATGGAATCCTCAAAGGTGGAGTCCAGTGACTTGTCACAGGCAGTTATAAGTAGTTTGGGCAGGGCTTTTCTCGCTACACATTTCCAGAGAAGTCACTGGAACCACAGCTTTAATGTCAGCTAGCAGAAAAGAGATGCAAATCAGTCCTACTGGGGTGAGGAAAAGGGAAGCAAGCAACACACCAGGTTTATCTTCCTGAGCAGGTGACTTCCAAATTCCATTGGCCAAGCCTGGAAAGGGCAAAGAGTAAGTTTGGCTTTCACTTTGGAGAACAGCACTGCCAGGCTGTGACAGTCAGCCAGCACTGATTGATCATTTCCATGGTTCACAGGCCAGAACCAGTCCAAAAAGCACCAGGTTAAACCCTCCCTTGTTACTAGAAGAGCCCACATGAACTTTCCAGCACTGTGAACTATTTCTGGAGCACTTTGCACCTCCAATAGTAGAAGTCTGGAGGGCCCCAACAAGAATAATCACAGAGTGGTTTGAGTTGGAAGTACCTTAAAGCTTATCTCATTTGAGCTCCCCTGCCATGGGGCAGGGACACCTTCCACTAAAACCAGGAACTAGATGCTGGTCTGGAACACTTCCAAGGATGAGGCAGCAAAAGGTCTCACCACCCTCACAAGGAAGAATTTCTTCCCACTATCCAATCTAAATCTCTCTTCTGTTAGGTTTATTGCCTATTTATAGGACAAGGGCCAAATAATAACTTCTATCACTAAGCATTCTGTATAGAAAGTTACTTTTTCATGAAGCTCCCTTTTAAGTACTAAAAGGGACTGGAAGGATTTCTTCACCAGGGATGCAATCCAACATCTTCTGTTCTAGGCAGCAACAAAACCCAAAGTAATCTGCTGTAAGGAGCAATAGGGCTTTCTGTATTTGCTCAGTGAAGGAGGTCCATAGATGAAGGCTGCCTCAGCTCATTGTACACTCACCAGGCAAATCCCCAACCTTAAACCACAAAGATTTGCCTAAATTATCCTGGCTGCCCCATGCAGGAAGAACGCAGATGGTAGAACAGAATTATTAAATGTGGAAAAGACACTTAAAAATCAAGTCCAACCCTTAACCTAACTCTTCCAGGTCCACCACTACACACTTTCAGAGATGGTGATTTTGGTGTGGTCTGCTTTTGTAGAGACAAACCATTTCATTCCCCATAGGAAAAAAGGGCACAACTGCAATCATACAAACTACTGCTGTAATACCAGCCAAAAATCCTGCAACACTGAAGGGACCAAGGCAGCCCACTATTTTTGCCCAACTTTATTTCTAGAAATTTGTACAAAAATTAATACTCTGTAATACAATAATCTATCAAATATGACAGATGAACATTTGTCTTTAGAGGCAAGATTCCAGGAATGTGAAGTACCATCCTCTTGCATGGAAGAAAGGCACATTTCAGAGCTCAAGATACACTCAACTGAACGGTTGAAAAGGCAGGTCAGACATGCAAGTAGTGCAGTGTTTCAGGTTTACACATAAACAAATTGTACTCTCAAGAAATCTCACTACAAGCAATGTTAACATCCACGTAAACAGTTTATAAATACTTTTAAAAGTAGCTCACTTTAATTCCTATGTGTGCAAAGGCTACTCCTTTACATTCACTGGATGGAGTAAATCAGAAGCCATCTTCAGGCCAGAAGTTACTTCTAGATTTCCCCAAATACTTCTGGGATCCAAAGCACTTGCATCAATAGTCTCACTGCATTTTCCCCCTATGGGCTACCCTAGAGGTCTGCAAAACCAGAGCTACACAACTGCACCATCCCACAGCTCCTAGAGCTTATCCTTGGAGTTTTGTGGCTATGAAGAAGTCCCATATTTGCAGCTACAAGCCTCTGTGCAAGCATCACCTGGGACATACCTGCTTCTAAACTGATATTTCAAATACAGTGGTGAATTTACAGCCACAAAATCATCCACTACACCATGGATCAAGTTTACCTGACTCTTCCCACTTGGTTTCCTGCACCATCAAGCATAGATGCCACACCAAGGGGGTTGGCAGCCCAACTGAACTACCAGAAAGGGCTTTTCCAAAGCAGAAATACTCTTGTGCTACATAAGCATGTCTCAACAGGGCTCTTGTGCAACACACTTCTAAAATTGCCATGCTGCTCAAATCAACCTGCTGCTTTTCAGGTTGAAAACCAGATGCATCCTACTTTCCCAAAATTGCTTGTGCTAGTGGGTACAGTAGCTGTAGGAATTTTTCTAATCCATTGCTGGTGATCCAACAGCATTATATAGCAGATTACAAAGGCAATCATTTATCAAAATCCTCACAGCAATGGGGAGTTGTGCTTTTTTTGTATAAAAAGATGTTTGTAATGGGATTTCTCTAAAGCAAAGCCTTTCTTTATTATTTTTTAAAGTGGTCTAGCAGTACTTTAAACACTTGCTTTGAAGGATACATACACCCACACATGCTTTCAAGTACACAATGACAACTTGGACTCCTGGAAAAGATGTGTCAGTTCTGAGAAGAGATGCTGCTGAGCCAGTGCCTTCAGTTGACTTCCAAGACCTCAGTCTCTGGCAGGCCAAATTTGCTCTTGTATTTGTCAAAGAGTTTGATCAGGGCGTCCACATATATGCTATGGTAGAAGTCCACATCCTTCTGGGATGGATTATCAATTTTGGGGATGGTGATGGGCTCTCCAACTGATAAAAAAGGGACAAATCCAAGTTAGCTTAAATGCTCCTATAACCACACTATTTGTCCTCTATGGACACAGCTATGGTAGTTCAGCATATCCATTCTGGCACAGCATAGTTTGCCATTACAGCAGAGGTTTGCCTGATTCCTCCCAGTTTTACCAAGCTCTGAAGCACAATTGTCCCACAGCAAGGACACACATCACATCTGCAGCAATACCAGATTTGCTTTAGCTACACAAATGCCTCTACTGTTCAAGGTGGCTAGGAAATCCCCCTTCTGTTTACAGCAGAGTGATAAATCCCTCCTCAATTAACAGGAGCCAAGAATCAGTTCTTCTTTTGTATTCCCCCGTACACACCACAGAAGCAAAGCTGAACTTTTTTCCCCCCCCTCCCTCAAAGCTTCACTGCTTTGGGTTAGAAGACTCAAATGCAAATTTTAGGGTTGGCTTTAATATTCAGCTGTCAGACTTGCATCTCACTGGAGCATGGGAGACCAGGTTGCTTCTGACTTCAGCTATTCAAGGCCAAAGAAAGTAGAGCTACAGCCTTTTCCCCCAAAAAAGAACTCTTGCAAAATTGCCTGGAAGCAGAACATTCATTGAAGGCTTGTAACCTCTGAAAACTCTTCTAGCTCATTCTCAGTTTTGCTGGAAGGTTTTATAAAGAAGGGAAAGGCATTTTATAGTCAAGACTTCAAGACCAAACTACAGCAGGCATACAGCACAGATTCAAATACTCTGCTACCTAGAGAGGCACACAGCATGTTTATACCAAAAGCTTACCAACAGTAGTGATGGGCTTGGAATAGGGTAACAGCCCCCAGGTGTTGGAGGAGAAGAGGCCACGGCCATGAAAGATGCATGGAGCAAAGCCAATGTGCTTCTGGAACTTCTTCTGAACCCATCTTCCCCAGGAACCCTCTTCAAAGATCACCTGCTGGTACACTTCATTCTCCCCAAAGGAGTAGACAGGAACTAAGTCCGCCCTAGAAAGACAGAAAGATTCAGGACTCCCTCCCCTGGACTGCAGCTCATGTGACAGCCCCACACCTGTGTGTTCTGTGCTGTGTGTTCTGACAGGATGCACAGTTTCTGGTACCATTGCACAGAGCTTTTTGTGAGGCCCAAGATACTGATATAAGCCAGACAGACTTGGCATGACATAATAGATATACTTAGAATTGTACTGACAATGGGCCTATGGAACATTGTTCAGTCAGGCATTGGACATGCTTCCATATATACTCAACTCCTATTTTTGATGTCATCTCCTTTCAGACACATGGGGATCAGAGGGGCTGCACAGGTCATCACCCCATACTGACACTGCCTCTCCTTGCCCTGGAAGCCTCCTGCTGTCCCAGGGATTCCCCTACCCCTGTACCTTGCTCAGGGGCAGAAGTCAAAGGATACTCATGTCTGATTCTCTGGGCAAACATCCACACAACACAGCAAGACTGCACAAAGGAGAACCCCTCCAAGGTATCAGCTGCTTCAGGAAACCAAATCACAGAATGCTTTGGGCTGGAGGGGACGTTTAAAGGCCATCTAGCCCTATCCCCTTATACTGAGCAGGGACATCTTCACCTAGACCAAGCTGTTCAAATAAAAGCACCTTCCACATGGTAGCAGTAGTGCTCCAGCACTGAGGTTGCCCCTTACCCATGCCGTAGAGCCAGTTTCACAAATCCTTTCCGGTTCCTCAGTGTCACAGAGTTCTTCCCTGGGGTGCAGTTCAGGGACTCTGCTGCCCCTCCAACCACGATGATGATGGCATTGCCACTGCCATTCTTGGACAAGATGTAGTCTATGCTGTCACGGTTCACAGGACATATACCTGGGTCAAGGAGACACACAAGGGTCACACTGTGAGATTGGCTGGGGACTTCAGGATCTTCTCATACTCACAGCACAAAGTTTATGCCTTAATTGCAAGCTGAGTCGTCCAACCTCCCTGTGGTCAGAGAGGGTGGTATTAGCAGGCAAGCTATTCCTCAACTAAACAAGCAGTTCATAGACCTGGCAGCACTAGACTTGGTTATAAACTCCACAAACATCAGCTCTCAAAAATTTTCCTTTATCAAAAGACTTCAGCAAAGATTTTTCTATACCTAGCAATATCAAAGGCATTGGTGTCAGACATCCTCCCTCCGTGTAAACTTTACAGTAAGATTTGGTTTACCTTTAGTGTGGAAGAAAGCAGCTGTGTTATTTTGATGGATGAGAGTCTGATACTGACCAATTCTTCAGCAAAATTAGGTAGTGGAGTATATTTTAGTGATATAAAAAGAATAAATGGACAAATCTTTAAGACAGATCTGAAATAATTTGAAGCTCTTGCAATTTATGGGACAGAGTGTTTGCATAAGTCCATACTCTGAGAAAAGCATCTGTGCAGGTCTTTCCCTCTATTCCACACTGGAAAGAACAGGACCTCCCTTCACCTTTACTAAGCAATCTCTGCCCCAGAGCACTAGTCTTCACTCTGGGGAAATGAAAACCTGAAGACAGCACCTTGAATTTCCTCTGTATTGCTTTAAAAATGTGAAGAAATTTGATTGTCTGCTCTTTAAACTCTTGCTTTTATCCTACAATTAGTGTCCAAGCTTGCTCCTGCCTCACTTTTTCACCAGGATAAGCCAAGGAGAAGTGAGATGCCATCACTTACATTCCCATCACATAACACACCTGATCTGAGTTCTTTAGGTCATTGCTCTATTACACTCATTGTATTAATTGCTTGAGCCAAGAACTAAAGGATGAACAGGCCCTATGGACTTAGGACAGGTCTGCCAGCCTTGATGTCTGTCTGGGCATCAGGGTCATCACCTATCCCAGCTCCAGATAAGAACAGAACACCAGATAAGAACAGAACAGACCACATTTGAATTGAAGATGAAGAATTAGTTTCTTTCAACACAGCTACATCTCTCCGACCATTTTTCCTCTGAAAGGCTCAGACTATACTCACTGCTCCAACTTTCAGCTTTGTCCCATTCTCCACACCAAGGCTCATGCTGGCTACACAAGCCTGGCAACAGCTTTATGTTCAGCTCTTTCACACTTGTCAGCAGGAGGAGATTACAGCTCAGCACCAAAGAGTTCCTTCAGAAAGTGCAATGAGACATGAAGACAAGTGGCAATAGATAAATTCTGCTCTTTAGCACATTCACACACTCTGTAGGGTTTTCTGGTCATGTTCTCATGCCTTATAGAATTCCTGCTGTACCTTAACCTCTAGTAGGCCATAAAATTAAGAATTTGTACTAGTTGTAAACCAACCATGTATATTGGTACAGTGTTAGGATTTGTTATAATTCCACCTGAAAGCGATTTGTCCACAGAAAAAGACTGAGGGAATTATCAGCACTTTCCAGGTGATGTTAGGGCCTTTGTATCAGCACCTTTAAGTTCTAATAAAGCAAAGTGAAGACAAATTATGGCTTTCAGAAGGTTAACTTCATTACGCCTGTAGTCTTGCTTAGATCCTAGGAACAGAGGAAGTTTTCTTCTGGTTTAAGCACAATGCTCAGGGATAGCCAAGCCAACAATGATGTTGCTAATGCTTACTCCCACATTCCTTCCAAAAAGGAGAAAGCAGCTCTGGCTGGCCACAAGACTTGTCTGCCAGTCATACTAAACAGACTGAAGATGTTTTTTTAAAATATAAAAAGGCTGCATGGAAACTTAAGCAACACAGCTAAATTTACAGATGTGACAGACTGGAAAGCAGATCCCAACTTCTCATATGCCTGCTGTCCTTTGAATTCCCACATTATAGACTTCACACAGCAACTAACATCAGTACAGGAAGATAAAAACCAGCTTGAGATACTGCCCTTTCTAGATAGGGACAAACACCTTTTCTGCCCTAGATCCAGTTAGTTTTTCTCTCCCTCAATTAAGACAGTAAACTCAGCAATAGTCAATTCTAACAAGTCAGAGTCAGGTACAGCTATTCCTATCGTCTTCCCAGACATGGTACTTATTAAGATATCTGTTTTAAAGTCTCTGCTGGAACTGATTAAATCAGTAAAACAGGTTACTAGATTGTTCAATTCAGTTTTTAAGTGTTACTCCCTTACCTCTATCTAATTGACAGAAGTCCTTGCTCTGAAAAGGAAGCTCAGGCCATGCAAGAACACTTTATTGGCATTTTAAACACTGCTTCCTCTGCCCAGTCATAGCTTATAAGCCCTCCAGCATTAAAATCCTGGACTCCATTAAAACAGATCTAACAATGTAATTCAGTACACTTAATCATCACTGCATAATCCATCTATAGGAATACTTTCAGGGAAGGCGCTCTCTGAACACCTGGTATCCTGCAAGACTTCTGGCTCTTTAGCCCTGGCAGGCACCCAGCAGTATGATTGGGTACAGACAGCATCCAACACCACCAAAAAACACAGATGTGTGACAAGGCATGTGGTAGGGAACCCAGCAGCTAAGCTGGTCATGGTTACTCAGTATTTTCAGTCAGTGCAACTTCTTCCTGCACCTTCACATAACAACTAGGACAACTTGGTTCCATGTCTCCACCTTCCACAACTACAGCTGTCAGATATCTTTACTATGCTTTTGGACAAGAGTATCTTAGAGTTAAGGATGAACAGAGACGAGCAGCAGTCCCTGCAGCCCAAATTGGTCATATTCACAGAATGGTTTAGGTTGGAAGGGACCTTAAAGATCATCCAGTTCCAACCCTCTGCCAGGGACAGGCACACCTTCCACTAGATAGGATTTCTCACATTTATTCACAGCTTCCTCTTGATAACTATATGAAAGCAACATTTAGGTGATGCTACCAGCAGGAAGTGGTTATGTGAGCTTCCAACACAGCTTTTCACTTGAAAGAAGTGAAGAGAGCTCAGAGGCAAGAGCATGAGCAGAGATGGCACAGTGTGATTGCACTTACCACCAGACATTAAGTAGTCCCTCAATATGGGCATCCTGAAGTTCCCAGCCAGGGTAGCAAGGTATGGTCGAATCCCAGGGAATTTCTGGCTGACACCCGTGGCCTCTGTGCTGAAGTTGCAAAAGGCACCCAAGCCCATGATGCCATGTGGATGGTACCCAAAAATGTAATTCCTGGTGGTCAGCAGATTGTGGGTTTTAACCAGCTAGGAAAGAAAAAAGAGCTCAATTGAAGATGGGTATTTTCAGGTAGTAAATAAAAATGGGAGAAGCAAAAAACCAGTCATATCCCCCAGGTTTTGTCTCTCTTCCCATCAGGGAGAACAGCCTAAGAGCTCATGTATGGGCTCTTCTGGATTTCAGAGATCTCCGTAGGAGCAGCCATTTAGACTTCAGTTTCCTGAGCAGAGGGAGCAGGATAAACAGGCTGATCTTGGACACAAGAAGCCTGCCAGCCAAGTAGGAACAGGGCATGGTTTGCTGCAGCCTGGGCCTTTTACTTCTCTACTCCTTCTTAAGGAATTCTTACACACCTCTTGCCTGAACCAACCAAATTCTTTAGTTCTGTAGCCACAGCTACACCTCCTTCCAGGCCCTCTCTCAGCACATTAGTGGCTCAGATCCCAGTATGAGGGAGAAAGAGCATAAACATCACTGCCTCATAGCAGAAGCAAGTTCACTTAATGCCTGAAAAAAAAAGAGCCAACCAGTTAATGGGCCTGTTGGCTACCTTCCAAGTGGGAAAATGTGCAGAAGGGTGGTAACCACTGGAAACTACCCGTCCTTTTAAGAGTTCTGTCCTGGCCTACATGCCAAAGGGTCAACAAGACATCTCAAGCCATCTCTGATTCCTGCAGGGCATGCTCCAGGAGTTGTAATCATATTGTTTTCAGGCTGTGCAATATTCCTAATCATTTGCTCCTCTGTTAGCACAGCATGGGCTCTCCACAGCTGTCTTAGCTAGCATAGAACAACCCATTCCCTGGTACCACTATTGTCAGAGAGGCTTTTTTGATGCTATAGGTATCAGCAGCATCCCATGTGTGAAAGCATCTTCCCCAGGCAGTACACATGCAGTCTGAGAAAGCACACAGCACAAAACACAGCAGAGCTGCTGCATCATCCTACAAAAACAGAGATCAAATTTAATTTTTTTCATATGTTAGAATAGTTAGTGTTGGAAGAGACCTTAAGGATCATCCAATTCCAAACCTCTGCCATGGGCAGAGACACTTTCCTCTAGACCAGGTTGCTCCAAGCCCTGTCCATCCTGGCCTTGAACACGTCAGAGGATGGGGCAGCCACAGCTTCTGTGGGCAGCCTGTGCCAGGACCTTACTACCCTAAGAGTCAATAATCTCTTCCTAGTATCTAATCTAAACATCTCCACTTTTCAGGCTGCAATATTGCCACTTTTTGCCAACTGCAACACCCCAGCAGCTCTCAGACCTACAAGCTGAAGCTTTGGCATCCCATCCCTCAAACTGTACATGCAAAGGCCACTCTGCATCAGTTCCCACAAGGAAAAAAACCACAGATGTCCAAGATGTCACACCAGCATTACCCACCCTGCTGCCTTGGACAAGAAGTGTTTTGGCACTAGGCAAGTTCATTCTGTTGGTTCACACTATAGGGAGCTGAAGTATGATTGCAACACACTAAAGCAGCAAGCCCAGAAACTTGATTCCCTCCTCCCCATTCTCAGCCTTGCCCCCAGATGAAGCTACAGCTCCTGTGCTATTTAAAACAGTGGCTGTGATACAGGCATGATGCAGCAGCATGTTCTGCAAGTTGAATGGCCCTCTTCACAATTTCCTCTGGCTCTGAGGTCATGTGGAGCTCCAGGAAGAGGGCACAGAGGCTTGTGGCTGCAACAGCTCTGCAGAGCCCTGCTGCCTGTATCACAACAAGTCATTCTTTCATCCCCTTTCCCAATTAGTAAATGACTTTGCTTTCACTTCCCAGGGTAGGAGGGCTGTCCCCTTGATGAGTTAAAAGAAACAGAATAAAGACCAAAAACCAGTCTCCCGGAAAGAAGCAGTGATATGGTAAGCAACCCCTCCATCTCTCAGTTCTTGCTTAGCTGTAGAGAGATTTCTACAACAGGCTATCCTGGCAGTGGTGGACTGCCCATCCCTGGAGGGAATTAAAAGCTTTGTGCATGTGGCACCTGGGCACATGGGTTACTGGTGACCTTGGCACTTCTGGAAGAATGGTTGAACTTGATGATTTTAGGGGACTTTTGCAACCTAGACAATATTCTGACTTTTTGACTACAGGCCTGGTAGATACAGACACATGGCTTGGGCTGGACAAGCAGCAAACACTTTTTCCTTAAAGCTCCTGTCAGAACAAGGTGGTGATTTCCAAGCCTCATCTCTTCACTTGCACCAAGCACAGCTCCTTTTATAGGAAAGGCAGCTGAAAGAGGGTTTGTCCTTGTCATCCTGGAGCACGAGGCACCTGCATGTTGAGCCTGGCAGAGCCACACATACGGAAGACATGCTGTCCTCCTGCTCCAGCACTTCCACCACGTGCAAGGACACCCAGATTCCAGTGGAGCCCATTGCTTGGATACCTCATAGGAGCCCCAGCCAAGCTGCAGCCCTATCACTGTGGATGCTTTCCAAGAGCTCCTGTTACAGAGACATAGGGTTGGCAATGCTCATGACAGTCAATCACCCACACCACTGCAGGAGCTGGGCAAGGGGAATGCAGGGATCCAGCTAACCAATGGCAAGGGACAAGGGCTGAGATTTAGCCTGGTATTCATACATTTGTGCTTTTCCCCTGTTTGTCCAATGCAGGCTGCCACTGCCCTCTCCACCTGTAAACATGCAGGCTGCAGGTGAGGGTCAGTCTACTCTCGCAGGTAAGAAGTGACAGGACAAGAGGACACAGCCTCAAGTAGCACCAAGGGAGGTTTAGATTAGGTGTTATGGAAAAATTACCCAAAAGGCACTGGAATAGTTGGACTCAATCTTCAAGGTCTTTTCCAACCTTAGTGATTCTATGTGTTCTTCCACCCAAGTCAAGCCAGGGAACCTAAGACCAACAGACATCAGACAGGGTTGGGCACTTCTCTGCAAGTGGAGGTCTTGAATCTGCTAACGCACAAACACAACCCAGGGAGGGTCTGACCTGCCAATACCTTCATCTCTCCCTAAATTTAATCTAGAAGCAGGAATTTTTGAAGTAGTGTAAATCATTAATTTCTAGACTCAAGCAAGAGTGAAGACAGTGAAGTGCACAAGATGGGGCTTTGGATCTAGAATGCATTTAAAGGTCCCTTCCAGCTCAAACCATTCTATGATTCCATGCCTCTCTTCAGGAGGCTGATCACTCACTGCTGCTTCTTTGAACCCCTCCCCTTGAGAAGCAAACAGTGTTATCAGGTTGCCCCAAGGATCTGCTGTACTGTCACTGAACAACACTATTGCAACTCTGTTCTGAGCCTCCAGCTGTTTTTTTCTTTTGCTTTCAAGGTCTTCTCCAGTCCCACACAGCTCTTTGGAGCCTCAGTGCTCCCATGATGAGGCAGAGTCAGCACATCCCTGCTGCATCTCAGCTGGACAATCAGTACTGGAAGTAAAGTTGAACCTTTGCCCATTGCACTAACATACCTGCTCCCAGCTGCTGTTAGAGACCAAACCTGTTTCTCTGGGAGCAAAGTTCATCCACCTGTCTAATAACAACAGATTTCTTTACACAGAACTAGGCCAGCCTATAGAAGCAGTAAGCCAGTGCAAAAGTATAAAGGAAATGAGTGTTAATATTTAAGTGCCAGATACAGCTTAAAGAACCATATTACCAGTTTTATTTTCAGGAACAGTGGCACATTCAGTAGTGGAGAAAAGGGACTGCAGAACCACTGTTGCTCAGCACCAGGAGCCAAAGACCAGAAAGAAAATCAGTTGTTTGGGTGGGAGCTGAGCAGCACTGACTATGGAAGCATGCAGAGAGCAGAAAACCAGAGCTCATCCTGCAAGATCCAAGCAGCAGTCTCATGAGCAGGTAAGCTTGCAAAACAACCCAAGAACTGCACTTAGCTGCATCACACCCAGCAACACTACAGAAGAAATTATCTTACCTTCTTCCCACAGTGCAAGCCAGGACCTGAATACTGGGACCCTATAAAGCTCCCAGTATTATATATGTCACAAATTGACAGAATAGCTTGAGTTGGAAGGTACATTAAAGTTCAGCTTGTTCTAACCCCCTGTCATGGGCTGGAACACCTTCCACTACATCAGGTTAGAACACAACAATCAAACCCTTCTACTTTCATTCTGTAACTCGTGTACAACAATTAAGGAGGAGCTTTGCCAGGAAGCTAGCCAAGACAGAGAATACAAGACAAATTGAGGGGAAAAAAAAAGGACACTTTTGGCAGCAATTCCTGCTCTGGCCAGATGCCCACTCTCCCACTGCAGTGAGTGGGTCTCCCTGCACACACCTCAAGTGCTCACAATCTAACAAAGATGAGCCAAAGGTCTGAAGCCCTGGAGTCCTATTGCATATGGGGATGTTCACATGCTCAGCTTCTTTACCTAAACAAAGCCTTTAGATCATGGCACTCCCAGCACGACACCCTCAGATCAGCAGTGTGTGCTTAGGAGGCTGCTGGGATCAACAGTACAAGATGGAGATGGTATATGCAGATGATGTCTGCCCCAGTCCAGCCCCATGCATACAGCTGCAAGGGCTTGGGCTTCACCTGTCACTTCAGGTCCAGGACTCTGTTCACTGCAACATTCCTCAGCTGCTTCATTTACTGCTTAGCTTAAAGCATATTTACAAGGCAAATAACCAGCAGATTATTGGTAGTTAATAAAATTAACCATATAAAATTAAGGCAAATTTTCTAGTGCCCTAAAATTGCTTATTACTGTCAGAGCAGCTACATGAAGTCCGAGAGAATGTGGCCAACCACTGCTTATGCTGAGTAATTGAGCCAGATTCAGGCTGCTTTCCAAATCCACCTTGTATTACAAAACATGACCTCATCTCCAGGTATGTGTACAACAGTCCTGGTGTTTCAGCCTGGGAGGCACTGCTGACTCCAGTGAGACCAACCTAATCAGCACAAACATCGAAGCAGAGCTTGATACTCATGCAGCTGCTCTAATACAGCAAGCCAAATATGAAGAAATTATTTCCTGTGAAGGTGGTGAGGCCCTGGCACAGGTTGCCCAAAGAATCTGTGGCTTCCCCATTCCTGCTGGGTGCTCAAGACCAGGGCTTGAATCAACCTAGTCTAATGGAAGGTGTCCCCTGACCACAGCAGAGGGATGGAATGAAATGAACTTTAAGGTCCCTTACAATCGTACTGAGGTTCTGTGAATTAAATCAGAGCTGATAGCTCAACACAGCTGGTACCTGTGCAGGTATGGATGCAGCTACCATAGCTCTATGTGCAGACTTTGCTGCAGCCAAGTTCAGCATTACAAGTGCCACCAGTGTGACTGCCACGGGTGTGATCTATCCTTGCAGCGCTCAGCAGACACATGGCACAGGATGAAGTGCAGCAGAGGACTGCCCTGACAAACCATAAGCCTGGAACACAAACCAAGCCCTACTGAGCCATTACACAGATCAGGATCCAGTAAACGGGATTTTTGCAGAGAGAACATTTTAACAAGTGATCCTCTGTAGACCCATCTCTCTCAGCCAAGAACACATAACTAGTTTAACCCAGGAGTTCCCATGCTCTTAACAAGCCCAAGGCATTCTGGTTCTTGGTGCCATTCCTAAAATCCAGTGATATTATTCATACTGATGCATTTTTCATGCATCAGTCCTGTAACTGCAAAAAACCACCTCTAGCACCTCTCTACCCTAAGATCCCTACAGCAGCTTTTACCAACCCTGCAGCCAGCTGGCTGTTCCCCCAAAACACATGCAGGAGTCATCTCTCAGCTGTCAGTCCTCCCGTTCTGCCCTTTGCATGTGAATTACCAGCAGATTCCATAAACCTTGCACAATTCCTCCCCCATAGTGGCAAAGGAATTACACTCATAAGGAGTTCTCACAAATAGGCTATGTGAACTAGCAAGTATTTATTTAAAAACTGCTGCAAAGTTTAGCTTATCTACCCCATCTCATCTCTAAACCTACTTAAACAACCCAGCTCTTTGACAAACTTTTAATATCCACAGTGAATCTGACCTGCAGGGCTTCTGCAGAGCATATTTCCAGGAAGACAAGGATAAATGTGTCATCAAAGGAATGATGGAACAGCAGAACCAGCACTACAAGTGACCCTTTGGAATCAAGTCCCCAGCATAACAGACCCCACCTCAGCAATATCCAAGGCAGCAGTGTTTAGTGCAGCACTGAGGGCTTGGTACTAGAACACAACATATCTGAGACCCATCTTTAACAGCAGAGCCTGCTCAGTTCTCTGTCAGCCATGAGACCCAGGCTCACTTCCTGCCTGTGCAGACATAGTGAATTTTTCCATGTACACTTAGATTTGCCAAGAATTACCTGTTAACAACAGCAAGTTTCATGGTGAACTTGGCAGTGCTGGGTTAATGATCAGACTTGCTCCTAAAGGTCTTTTCCAACCTAAATGGTTCTATGTTTCTAAGAGTACAACAAAAGGCTTGTTGACCAGCAGCACATTCAGGCACCCCGAGAGTTCAAGTGACTTTGCAAAGGAAGAATCCAGTCTAAGCTGCTTTGGCATCCTGCTAGAATTGGATTCCCTGTTCCTTTCTGAGGCTGGACTGTCTTGGGGATAGGTAGCTCAAAAGACATATCAAGGTCCCTCCCTCATACTCAAGCTGAATAAAACTTGCCAGCAACCTTACATAATAGTCCTTTCAGCTGTGTGCCCTTCCAAAGGGATCAAGTTCCCTCCTAGCCGAATTTGACCCCTGCTCCCTTCCAAGTCATCCAGCTAATTCTGCAGTCCCAGAGCAGTCTGGCAGCCCTGTCCTCTTTCTGCAACATGTCTGAACCAGCAGGAAAAATACAAGTATGAGGTGAGCAAGTTACAGGCTGGAGAACTGAAGTTATTCCCACTGCAGGAAAACCCACTTCTCCAAAGCAAACAGACTTTTGAGGACAAATTTTAATGCTCCCTGAGAAGTGCTAAGACTTTTGGTGAACAGGGGTCCCAGATATTCTGGCCCAACACATCCCAGAGCAGAAGTGTTACTGGAAAACAGGCAAAAACTGAGCTAGATTTTATGATTTATGAGAGGGGAACAGTGTTAGGGTCAGGCACTACACAGGACTGCTGCAGCACAGAAGAGAATTACAAAGTGACTTGCATTGGAAGGACCCTTAAAGGTCATCCAATTCCAATTCCCTCCCATGGGCAAGGACACTTTCCACTAGTCCAAGCCCCATCCAGCCTGGCTTTGAACACTTTGAGGGATGAGGCAGCCACCACTTGTTCGGACAACCTGTGCCAGTGTCTCCAGAAGCTGGAGATAAAGGATTGCAGATTGCTTCCAAGAACATGGTAAGACCACTACAAACAGCAGCTTCTGGCAATCATATTGCCACTACTGGCGATACATTTCAAATTTTCTAATCACAGCTGCCACAAACAGTAATATGGCAATGCTGAGCCATGTCCTGCTTACAGTTCAGTGTCACAGATAACTACTTTAGTGTCTTGTACTGGTACTAGGCTAAATCCCAGGGTATAGAGTTAAAATTTTACTTACTCTTATTGGAAAATAATCCCTGAAGTACCTCCATATGGCCCAGTTTCTCACCCACTGGGACCTTCTTCCCCCTGTTGAGAAAAATGAATCATGTTTTTAAAGCTCTTTCCATATGGCTGTCCAAGAAAAAGCCTAAAGAACTCCAGCATTTGCTATCTCACTAGAGGAATCAAGACTAATTCTCCTCCACGTGGGACTCCTGCATCATTCACTAAAATCAGTGCACACTCTGGAATACAAGGTACTTCAAGCAAATTAGGGCCTGACTGCAAATTCCTGGCAGACAACAATTCAAACTAGAAACACTTAGATTCAACCTTTGGGAAAGGACAAAATCCTGGATGATTTCAGTCATCTTGAAGCAATGGAGAACTTGCTCATCTGGCTATAAAAGTAGTTGCTAAAGCTTGTTATCACTGCTGATTCCCAGAGCTGGCTTCTGCAGGTTTTTTTGTTTTTTGTTTTTTTAAATAAAAGTCTTCTGCTTAATTTGAAGCAACACTAACTCCATAGAGGAGCCACATCTTAATAATCACATCACAATCTGAACCTTGCAAGACCCAGAGAGGACAGAAAGGTCTTGAATCTTTAGATCTTTCTGAACTATGTCTTATAAATATGTTAGTAAAAGCCAGCAATGGCACAATAGTAGTGAATATTAAGTTTGTATTGCCCTCAACATCAGTGAAACCTGCAGTCACTGCTCATGCTGAGGGCTGACATTTAAGTGCTTCACTGAATAATGCTTTTGGTCAGTGATTCAAAGTCCCACTAAGAAAGGAAGTCATCCATTACAAGGAAGTGCTTCTTGGTCCAAACATGAAGACAGAGACACTTTAAGAACAAGGATCTGTTCTGCAATATTTACCTTTCTTTGGTGTATTCCAGTCAAATACCAGCCAAGCTAAATATAGAGCAGCAATCGCCCAGCAATCTGTGCACAGTATGTACATGAGGATTAAAGTGCAAGCAATACCTGGAGAGGTGCAAGAAAGAAGAAAACAAGGTTGCATCAGGTATTGGTTTTCCATTTACACCCCTTGCCTTTAGACTCTTCTATGCTGAAATCTTAGTCTCAGTCTGATGTCATTAATCCTCTAGGAAATTGGATTTGGTAAAAATCCCTTATGTAGGGGCTGAGGCAGCTTCCTCTAGAGCTCAACCTTCTCTTAATGGTGCCTCTAGGCATCTCTAGTATCTCCAGGTAGGGCAGCTGCTTCACCAGACTTGATGAGCACCAAGATTTCTTTGTTTTTTCCCCACAGCTACACACATCTCCCACAGGATACACCAGCTCTGCATCAGCCATCCCACCAGGGCGCCAAGGATCCCACCCACAAGTGACATTGTCATTTTAGCTCAAACTGAATAGGGAAGGTAGAGTGAGACAGATGCTGAGAGCAGTCAGTCATTCTCCAGTTTAATTATTATCAATCCAATGGAGGAGAGCAGCCTGAGGTTTCACATATCCAAGTACCCAGGGACAAACAGGCTTTACTCCTTTACTGGTCTAACACAAACATTTCTTGCCCATCCCTGGTACCTCCTGGAAGGAGACCAAGTCAAGAGGAAGACATTCCTGTTGCAATCACTTGCATCAGTTACCAGCTGCTTCTAAGAAATCTCTGGGGATATTCCCATGATCGAGCCAAATAAGACATTTCCAAATTGTTTCAGGCTCATTTGCACAGCAGACACAGGCACGAGCTAAACACCAGTCAGCCTTTCCATAGCTCTTATGATTTTCTAGAGCCAGGAAAAGTCATTTATAGTTGAAAATATCAATGTGACTGGTTTACAATATCCATGCACCCCAGGAACTACATTGCTGCAGCACACATCTAGTAATTAACGCTTATGGAAAAGTTAACATTTCTGCATTAAAATTCATCCAAAATTAAAGCCAAAACCCCTTTGCTTTAGGCCAAAAGCTGTTACCCATGATAAGGAAAGTGAGAACCCATTGCAGCACGGAGATGATTTGGAGTTGTTTTTCTACTTTGGATTTCAAGAGCCAGAACAAATCCTGCAGAGCAGAAAGAATGTTCGATCCTGTGCCTAAAGAAAGAAAAATAAAAGAAATAAAGTTACACTTGCACCCTGAGCAAAGAATATTTTTCCTTTGAAATAGAACCATAGAAGGAAGAGTCATCAAGTCCAACTTATTTAGTAAGAGGTTTCAGATAAATGTGCACTTTGCTTTTAGAGAAAGGCTTGCTAAAAGCTAATATTTTCCATGGAGTTTGGGCATCTTGGAAGAGGAAGGATTGCCATGTGCCAACATCCAGCTTTTTTCAGAATACTGGAGGGGATTAATGGGTAACCATCAGTACCCACCTGAGCAAGCCTCTGTTCACTTGACCATAAAAATGCAGAGGATGTTAACACATGTTCCTAACACATACCCTCACCTCAAACTGCCAGTTCCTGGAAGTGGTGCTTGATAAGAGCAAGCTCACAGTAAGATAAAGATCAGCTGCCTCAAACCACAGGCAAGCAGACACCAGGCTGTGGTCTGAGCTATTCTCATCCACCCTTCTCAAGGGCTGTTGCACAACTCCCAGTGCTGCTCAAGGAAAGCTCTGTGCTCCAGCCTTACTCAGCACAGCCCAAGGGCTAGTTGAGCAACACCTCAACATACAACCCTGAGGATCCACAGCTCCACGAGTAAGGAAAACTATCAGCACTCCTAAAGCACTAAATAAGAAGGAAGGAGCTGAAAACCACTCCTGTAGAAGGTTAAGATATTCAAGCAGGGAAAAACCCAAAAGTGAGTAAAACACTGAGAACGCTTGCTTTCTATATGAAGAACCACCCACTGCAGCTTTTGGCAATACACTCAGCCTCCAGAAGGAAGCATTTGCAAGTGGGTTTCCCTTCACTTTTCTTCATTACTTTATTTACAAGCATGGCCAAAATACACATCATGTTCACATATATTTACATATTTTCTTTAGTATTTAAGGATCAGCCTGTTATTAGGACTATGAAAGAAGCTATTACATTGAATAGGATAAGCTCTTGCTGATAAGATACGACCCTGCTAGTGGTAATAGCATAGCAAGTGTTCACACTCAGTCAAATGAAAGTGATTGAAAACAGCTTCTCTAGGTATAAGCAGGCACTAGGATTTTTGGCAGTTTCTACAAAGATACCCTCACTGGTACAGCCTTTAAATATGTAAAGCAACTGTTTCATGGGAATGAGGGTCAATTTAGATGAGACAAGGAAGAAGTTTTTTACTATGAGAGTAGTGATATACTGGCACAGGTTACCCAGAGATGCCTCATCCCTGGCAACATTCAGGGGGGAGCCACACCAAAGGCTGCAGTCTAAATTTAGAGCCAGACCACCAAGTTCATCCCCTTGGTTCTCTTTAGTCCATGTTACATGGACAATCCCAGTAGTCTGCTGGGCATTACTCTAATCAGACCAAGTTTTAGGCTGAGATAGATCATACCACTACAACTATCAGTAAATTGAAACCTACAGCACTAATCCAGGCTGAAACAGCAGCTAGAGCTGTAGGCAGCTCTTTACAAGATAATATAGTGTAGTATCAAGAATGAATCCAGCAAGTAGTTCTCCTGTTTCTGAGGTGAGACAGGAGACTATGTTGAGTTACTTTGTCACCGTGCATTGATCTGCCACACTAGAGTATCTAAGCAGTGAGATTCAGCAATCCCATGATGTAAAATCTAGCAGCAAATCCCCAAATTTGGGGTAAGGGATAAACTTCACCCTATTTTTTACAAAGCCAGATGCCTGTTCAAGGGTAAAAGAAGTCTTTGTGTTAGGAATGGCTTGTATTCAAAGAGACCTTTATAGCTCATCTCAATCCAATGCCCTGTCATGGGCAGGGATACACTGCTAGATCAGGTTGCTCAACTCTTGCAGAGGGGCCACAGCTCCAGGAACTTGCTGTCCCAAAAACCTTACAAAATTGCATGTGGACAGACTTGATGCAGACTGAGGATTACCAGGTACAAGTTTAAAGAAAGCATTTAGCAATAGTTGTGTCACTGGACATATGGTCTATGCCCTCAAAAGAGGCCAAAAGTCTTAGAGTTTATTTGTGACTCACAATAAAAGCCCAGCCCCGTGTAATTTTTTACTTCCAGTACCTGCACTTACACTACCAAACCTCTTTGGCTGGATAAACCCAACACTCCAGCCTTGGATCAGCTAAATCCCTATCCTCTTCCCAAAGAGAACAATTGTTTACCCCTCTAGATGAAAATTTGTACGTCTGCATTTTCTAGATGTTTGAAGAAATTGCAAGCATTGCCAGCCCTGTTAATAGACCAGTATTGGGTAGCACAAGTCAACCTATCAGCTTGGTTTTTTAAACCACATAAAACTCATATTCAACTCCTGCAGTGGTTTAGGAGACAGCTCTAAGCACCTGTCCTTGGACAAGTGTCCTGGGTCAGTTATTTGCTGAAAGCAAAGATATCCTTCAGAAAGAACAAGATTCTCCACATCAGAAAAGTCAGCAGTTACCATGGCCTGAATATTAACATTTAATTCCCAGTTAAGAAATGAAAGGTGCCCAGTAGGGAAAGGAATGGTCAGTCAACCTGGCAAGTTCATCAGGTCTAACTTTGCACCAAACCTGCAGACTCCAGATTAACTCATTTCATCAACCAGGCATTTACAGATTTTAGTGCCAAGACAACCCTTTCCAGACAGTCCTGAGCTTCCTTTTCATCATGTCAGACCTGACACTGGGTATTCAGCTCCCCATGCAAGTCTTGTCTCCTTTCAGCTTCAGCAGCCAGGAGGCATTTTGGGAAAGACCGCCCATGCTCTGGAGAACCAGGCTAGTGACACAGAGCAGAAGGGCTTTGACAAGTCAACAGAAATGGGGGTTGGCACTCAGCCACAGAAGAATAACCCAACACTGTCACTTGACTTCAGTCCATTAGAGAAAATACTTCCTCTTAAGGGCTCACCATCATTTAATTCCATTTAACATCAAATGCAGGAGTTGCTACCAAGGAGATCTTGGAGTCAGCAAATGCTTTGACCAAGCATTTAACTCCTGCAATATGGACTCAGCATCTGGTGTTCTTCTAACACAGTTTATTTCAGATAAATTACACAAACAACATTTATCTAGGCAGGGAAGTAGAATCAAAGATCCCAAGAGTGTGGAAGTAAACAGGACTTCATACCTGGACACCAGAAAAACCCTACTGACTGGACTTAATTAAAAGTCAGCAAAAGAAATTAACTGAGAAGTACAAATGTTACATATAGTTAAAAATACACTGCAACATTGTTAGAGCCAAGCTTCATCTGCCACCTTTTCCAGAAAATTAGCATGTTAATTCTTGGCCAAGAATTAAACTGCTTCACAGAGGTTATTTAGAGGAAAACTGTATTACAGACATTAAAGCATTAGCTGTAAAAGGGCATTTTGAGCTACATAGTTGGCAGAGAAGCTGAAGTTGGAGGCATAGCAAAGATAACTACGAAAAATAGACAAGTACTAGAATATTCAGTATTCAGGAGGACTCAGCATCCCATGCAAGAGCAGTAGCACACATAGCACACTGGTGCACCTGTAAAAACCCTTTGGGCAACACAAGTTTGTCTTGGGCTTACCTGAGTGCCCCAAGCACAAGCATATTCACTATAGAGTAAACAATTTAAGAAAATTATTGTTACACGAGGTCATAGGTTGGAGACAGACACACAACTCATCATGCAACAAACAGTTTGGGTTATTGTTCCAAACCATCTTTTATATGGGGTTCAAAATTCCTGGGCTTAGACAATCAATTGGCCAACACCATCCAGTTCCCTGACTAATAATATATCTGCATCCAAGATAAAACAGAATTAGCAGAAGACTGCTCTAACTTTAAATCCAACCTATCATTGCCCACTCAGAGACTTGTTTACTTCTCTTCTATAACAAACTAAACTAAACAAATTAGTTAGTTATACTAACTGTTATAGCCAAATTTATCTGCCCAGCTACAGACCAGCTGTGCTGTGACAAATAATGAGTAACCAGCACAGAGTATACTTATCCTGCCCTGTACACATCTTCAGAAGAGTTTGCTCCTGTCCCAGGAAGCTACTCAATCCCATATTATCTGCAGTACTTTGTATCTACAGCTGGAGATCAACAGTATTGTTAACAGGGGCATGCAAATAAAAATTCCTATCAGCTCTTTTAGAAAGGAGCTGGGATTCTCCAGACCCAGTAAACCAATCTGTCATGACATTTCTCACGTTAGTTGAGAAATTTACTCACTGCACTAAACTCAGTCTCCACGCTCACAGCTGTATGTAAGTTAAAGTGATGTAACCAGAAGACCCTGCTATCCCAGACCAGCCAATGAGCTTAGATTTAAGTTAGCAAGATTGAACAGGTCTGGACAAGAGAAAATGACCCACCCTAGTACAGCTCAACAGTGTGTCCAGAGCACATGAGAGCTCTGAAAGAGGGGTTTCATATGAGAAAGCCCAGACCTACACCTCCCAAGCAACTCTGTCAAGAGTTGCTCATTACAGCCAGCCATGATCCTGTTCTCCCAAAACAGGAGCTGCCAGACTGCCCATCCCAGAGCAGAATTAGCTCTGGTAAACCTCACATGCAGTGTAAGACTAACTCCATGGTAAAGGTAAGCAAAATCACCTTCCTCATCCCGAACTTCTGACTGATGAAGCAACATTAGAAAAGACACTTGAGCACAGGACAGCCTTTCAATGTTCCAGCCATGCTAGCATCTTTCCTCAGGAGAGAGGGATGAGACAGACCTCCTGGGCATCCTGTGGCCAAGGTGGGGCAGGTCAAGATGAGGAGACCACAGCCCCTCCTACCTGACCAGATGTCTCAGAGCATCATCCAACCCTAGGCATTGGTCCAAGACCTGCTCCGATTTTTGCAATGCTGGGTTGACATCAAAGGACATTCTTCTGCGTATATACAGAAAGAGATATAGAGGAAAATGCCTGCGCTACTTTTTTTTTTTCTTGTATTTAAATAGGATCAGACTTAATTCAGCCAAATTTACAAGCACCAGGACAAAATCAGATGCTAGGAAAGCAATAAGACTAAAGGACAGTATGAGCCATTCAGATGCTCTTCCCAAAGTCAGGCCTTTGTACAAGCATGATACTTGGAAAAAAAAATTCAGGGAGGTAGGAAAAAACAGAAATCTAGTGGGTTTGTTCTACACATCCTCTGTAGCAGGAGAAGTTGTCCAACATGATCAAGCAGTACATAAGGTCTCATGAATGAGCCTCTACACCACATCATCTCTGCCAGTTTTGATCTGCGGGATCCCACATCACTGTGCCCAAAATCCAGCCCGAGACAGAGCTCTTCTGGGAGGCACCTGGATTTGGCTTTGAAGTCAACCCTGTGCTTTCCTGCCAAGGCAGGCTACAGCCCTGACAAGGAGTTGGTGGATGTTGCAGTCACAAAGGCAACATCCCAAGACTCCCCAGGCAGAAATAAGTGAAATTAAGTTAAAAAGCACAAATATCACTGCAGGATCCCCATGAGGTGCCTCAGAGGAAAACTGACCTCAAGAGAGTTAAGACAGCTTTCCATCACTAATCAGGATTATCTAGAGATGAGGCCAATCACTGTCCCTAAACCACACTCCATTTTGAATTATGCATGTGTCCTAGATCCATCATTAACATGCCAGTGCCAACAAGGTGGCTGCTGAGGTCTCAGGTCAACCCTACATATTTGATAGGTTTCCTGAATTATTTATTCTCTGCACTTAGTTTGCAGTTAACTCTCAATATAACAGTTCACATGTTGCTAATTCAAATGACCTCTCTCAACTGAAAATATAACTTGTCCTCTGTCAGTCATGAAAGCAAGCCAGGTTATTTTAAGAAACAGATCTGAATACAGGAAACACATGCAGGTCTTCTCTCCAATCAGTTCACAACTGATCCTTCAGATCAATCTCTAATATCCTTCTGGCTGAGATGAGCACCAGCAGCTCTACACCCAGGACTGGGCAGGACAAGTGCAAAAGCAAGACCTTAGAGGTTAATTCATCAGGTTCATGTCCTTTCAGCTCTGCTAATGATTTGTTTAATCAATCCATTTCACAGGTCTCTTCATCCCAGGAGGTATTAGCAGTTTCACAACACAGAGCAATCACTCAAGGACCCTCCACAAATCACAGGGTAAACCGCTGTCCACCTGCATTTTCACCAAAACCCCCGCTGTTTGCAAATCCTGACCCTTCTCCAGGCGAGCAGAGAGGATACAAAACTCTATCCAGCCAAACATTTAGACTTGAAATTTTTCCTGCAAGATGCTTTGAGATGCCTTTACAAGCAGGCAAGGTAGCTTGTGGTTTGGGATTTCCTATACTCCAAAGCCTTTAGCCAACATGTTCCAGCGTGCAGGGAAGTGTGTTGGGTGTCTGCAGCAGCTCTGCCCATGATGGGTGCCAGCCACTGACACCCATTCCAGTTCTCCCAACAAGCCCCTTACCAGCACGGAGGGTTGGTAAGCAGAACAAAGCAGACTTGGCAGAACTGGTAACCACGGGAACTCCTGCTGAGCGCTGAATCTTCAGTTCCTCGTTATAAAACAGCAAAAAATAGCAACATGTTGCCATTTTTCCGCTCCCTCCTTGATGTAGGTGTGGGGAAGGCAGCATTATGAAACAGCAGGACTTGCTAAAGAGGCCTTTTCCAAGCTAAATGATTCTATGAAAATAAAAGCTGAGGCTGAACTTTATCAGCCACGCAGTGACGATAAAATTACTACACTTCTCTTCCTACCATGACAAAAAGGGGGGGGAGGAAGGACTCGTTTATTCGCAAGTGCCCCACGCCCACATTTTGCCAAGGTGCAAACTCACTCACTATATACATATAGTTTATATATATATATATACACACATATATAGGCAAAATGTGCAAGACCAGCCAGAGCCGCTTCCAGCAGCCGCAGGAGCGCACACCGAGCCTCCAAAACACAAAACCTGCGCGGAGACCTGTAATCCTCAACCCAAGGAGAGCTACAGCCGCCTCCCCGCCATTGCACATCGCTCTTCCCCCTCCTTATTCCCCGTGAACAGCGTTCCTGCGGCCATAAAAAAGGCGGAATATCACAAAGCGGAGTGTTGGGAGCGCAGCCCGGAGCACCGCAGCATCCCCGCTCCGGGCACCAGGGCTCATCCCCAGCCCTTCCCGCCACCCCCGGTACCTCGGAGCACCCCGGAGTAGGCAGCGATGATGGTCTTCATGGTGGGCAGCGCGGTCAGGACTCGGGCAGGGCCATGGGATGGAGACGGGCACCAGGCAGCACGGCGCCGGTGCAGCCAGCGAGTGGGAGAGGCGCCGGCCGCGCATCCCTTTATCGCCGGGAGAGGAGGAGGCGGGCACGGGGGAGGTGCAGGGGCGGGCCCGGCCCGGCACCGAGCCCGGGTCAATCAGCCTGGGCGTGGGGAAAGCTCTTGGCCTCGGCCGCGCAGCTTTCGGCATGGGATCGGGATTTGGGAGCGGGGACACCGGGCAGAGGCCCGCCCCCCTGTGCAAGCTGTTTCATGCCCTGTTTTATAGAATCGCTGGAGGTTTGGATTGGCACGGAACGCTCAGCTCATCCATTTCCAGCACCCTGCCGTGGGCAGGGACACCTTCCACTAGAGCAGGTTGCTCTGAGCCGCATCCAACCTGGTCGGGAGCACTTCCAGGGATGGGGCAGTCACAGATTCTCTGGGCAGCCTGTGCCAGGTTTCCCCACCCTCACAGGGGAGAATTTCTTCTCAATATCCCATTTAACCCTGCCCTCTGTCACTTTGAAGTCATTCCTCTTTGTCCCATCCCTCTAGACCCCTGTCCAAAATCCCTTTCTAGCTCTCTTGCAGCTCCTTTAGGCAGTGGCAGGAGCTCTAAGGTCTCCCTGGATCCTTCTCTTGTCCAGGCTGAACACCCCCAGCTCTCCCAGCCTGTTTCCAGAGCAGAGGTGCTCCAGCCCTCAGAGAATCTCCATGGCCTCCTCTGGACTCTCTCCAGCAGCTCCACATCCTTCTGACGCTGAACGCTGGAGCTGGAGGCAGCTCTGCTGGTGGGGTCTCACCTGAGCAGAGCAGAGGGGCAGAATCTCCTCTCCTCTCCTCTCCTNGAGAATCTCCATGGCCTCCTCTGGACTCTCTCCAGCAGCTCCACATCCTTCTGACGCTGAACGCTGGAGCTGGAGGCAGCTCTGCTGGTGGGGTCTCACCTGAGCAGAGCAGAGGGGCAGAATCTCCTCTCCTCTCCTCTCCTCTCCTCTCCTCTCCTCTCCTCACTGTGGGATCAGCTCTGCACACAGGGGACCCTGGGCTGGCAGAGCACATGGATGGGCTATGTCCAGTTTATTGTCCACCAGCACCCCCAAGCCCTCATGTTCAGGGCTGCTCTGAATCCATTCTCCCCCCTTCATTGGTGGGGAGGGAATCACCCCATTCCTCTACTAGTGATGAGCTGTTTAAGACACTCTGGCCCTCTTCTTGCTCAAATGCACTCCCACCCCACTCTTGGCTGATTTTTATCTTCTCCAGTTGTCTCTAGGAATTCTGGGTTCCCGAAAGAATCATGAAATTAAGAGAAAAGGTGGAAAGGAGAAAAATTTAGTCATTTTAATGCATTTTTAAATGAAATTTAATGAAAATTGAGTTAATGAAAACTTTAAATCTTAACAGAAACTCTAATGGTTTCATTAAGTATCATTTTCATTAAGATCACTTGCAGGTAATGTGTAAACCACTGACCAAGCCTCATTTTCTTCTAATAGCATGTTTTAAGGGTCTATTCAACTGAACAATGAGAAACAAGGTGTTATTTAGGTTTGCACCAAGGTTTTAAGGTAGCTGCACTTGCCACTTGAGATTTCTGGGGACAGATGGGTCTGTCCAAGCTCCTATGACATTAAACCAGATTCTTTATAACTGTATCATGTCTGAGTAAGTTGGTAAAGGAAGGACTGTGCCATAGCTCTGGACAAAGGATCAGGCCTCTGTCTCTTCCCTAACCTCAGTTGCATCTTCTGTAATTTGGAGAAATTAGAATAATCTGTATTTAAGAAGCATTTCAACATCCCTCAAAGAAAAGCCTGTGGAAAGCACTGAGCATGTAGAGCTTCTTACATGCAGAGGACAGGTAGCAATCACTACTGAAGCAGCCCTGAGAATGCTTCAACTTTTGACTAGTTTTTTGGGTGGGAGCAGGATCATGCCTAGCTGTGTCAGCAGTTTTTTCCAGTTGCTTCTGGAGATGCTGCTGCAATATCCACTTTTTGGCCCAGAGAGACATGTCTAGCAGTGTGTTTCATTGAAAAAAAAAAAAAAAAAAGTCGTATTTTCTGCTGTGGAGAGCTTAAATCTACGATTCAGAGGTGAAAGAATGGTTTATTTTTCTTCTCAGTCCCCTGAGGCATTCCCACACCCATCCTTATGAGTCAAAATAGCACCAGGACTTGTTTGCTCCCCATTAGGGCATAAGGCTGTGTTCCAACACTTGTAGTACCCTGTGGAAATCTGCATAATAATGTAAAATTGCAAGAGCCTGTCTGAAGAAAGGGTCTTGACCAACAGGTCTTGGCTAAGACCTCCAAAAGGGAGCCCAGAACCAAAATAAATCACTCTAGCATACTGCTGAGTGAAAAGAGAATGTTCTCCTGCCTGCCTGTGTTCCCTGTTGAATTAAATAGTTATCTTCAAGCAAAGAACGGCTGAGGTATCTCTTCTTATTGCAACTGAAAGAAAAGCCTGCAAAAAAATCACACTGCTATGTCATGACAGGCAGATAGAAAATAGCTGAATTGCTGGGATCACTATCTGTCCAGATCCATCATCTTACTGTTTATACATTCACCTTTTATATATTTTGGTGCAAATTCTCTGAATCCTGATTATACAATAACAAAATAGAAGGGTTGCAAGGAAGCTGAAGCTCTTCCCTTTCCAACCCCCTGCCATGGGCAGGGACACCTTCCACTAGAGCAGGTTGCTCTGAGCCCTGTCCTACCTGCCCTTGAGCACTTCCAGGCATGGGGCAGCCACTGCTACTCTGAGAACCTGTGCTAGGACCTCACCACCTGCACAGGGAAGAATTTCCTCCCAATATCCCATCTAACCCTGCCCTCTGTCAGTTTAAAGAGATTATCCTGATTGTGTCACTACATGCCCTTGTGAAGGTACAGGCTGTTCTGGGGCTCAGTTGTAACCAGTGGAAGGTGTCTCTGCCCTTGGCAGAGGGTTGGGACAAGATGGCTTTAAGGACCCTTCCTACCCAAACCATTCTCAGATTCTTTGACTCTCACTGCTTGAGCAGTGCAGTATCTCACTTCCTTTACCAGTACTTGTCCTGAAACTTTTTTTTCCCCTCTCCCATCCCACTTACTGAAAATCAGCAAACAGTCCCAAATAATAGATGAGAAATATCTTGGCTGTGGTCCCACAAGGCTGTTTTTCCCAACAAGGAGACACACACCGGGTGCTGGTTTTATAGAAGATTTTGGAAATACCCAGGACTTGTTTTCTTGATGTTTTGGTTGATGCAGGAGATACACAACTTTGTCTGTTATTAACCTATGTGTCTAGCATGATTATTCTTGAACAATAACATCTTTTCAAATACCCTGCTATTACTTCACATGAGTTGAGTCTGAAAAACTTGGGCTGTGGACAGACAAACACAGATAGGAGCCAGTCCTCCAGCTCTCTGCAGCCAAGAACAATTCACAATAGTTTTAGACTCCTTTATTTCTAGGTTTTAGTGGCAACAGAATCTCACAGCAGTACGGCTACTTAGCTGCAGAAAATGCCCTGTTTTCAAAGAATCAGTGTTTAATGTTTTCACCCAGAGGCTTGGCTGTATTTAAGAAACTTCCTGTATTTGGCTTGTCAGAACACATTACACTCCAGTGTAGGGCTTATGCGTCTTTGTAGTTCCCTTTTCTGATTTATAACCACAGAACCATTTACCTGCATGAGTTAAGCCCATGCTTATGGATTTTCAAGTTTCCTCTTTTAGGGCAGTAGAGTATTTTTAGGAGATTTTTGTTTCAAGAGTTGATATGTGTCTTAAAAACAGAGGATTTAACAGCTACCAGGGCTGTTCATTAATCCAGTAGTCTCTGCCCTGCTGGGCTGCCAGGTGAAGCCTCTCTGGGGACAGGGATGCCTGCACAGTCTTCATAGGGATCTTTCACCTCCTGTGTAACACATGTTGAGGCACAAATAGGAATCAGACTGGTCTCTCTCAGAAGATGATAGATCTGCTCCTATGGTAGAGACCACAGCTCAGGTACCACAATCAGGTCCATCTCAGTGTTTGTTTTGTAGAATGACAGAATCCTTTGGGTTGGAAAAGCTCTCTAAGATCGAGTCCAACTGCTCCCCCAGCACCTCCAAGCCCACTACTAATCCATGTCCCCCAATGCCATATCTACATGCCTGTTAAATCTCTCCAGGGATGGGGACGCCAACACTGCACTGGGTGACTGTGCCAGGGTTTGACAACCTTTCCATTAAGAAATTTTCACTAATATCCAATTTACCTTCCCTGGGACAACTTGAAACTTTTTCTCTCATCCTGTCCCTTGTTCCCTGGGAGCAGAGCCTGACTCCCACATCTTGTCAGGCAGTTGTACACAATGAGAAGGTCTCCCCCGAGCATCCTTTTCTCCAGTCTGAGCCTCTGCAGCTCCCTCAGCTTTGGCTCATGTGACTTGAGCTCCAGACTCTTCCCCAGCTTTGCTGCCATTCTCTGGACCTGCTCCACCACCTCTTCTGATGTCTGCAGGGGGATGAATTCAGATTGGAAATCTCCTTCTGCTCCCTCTGCAGACTACTTGTGCATGAGGAGCATCCTCCTGAAAACAGAAACCTTACATTAAGCAGGAGGACTTTTCAAGAACACCAAGTTTGTTCTGCCAAATTAAGCCTCACCAAAGAGCTCCTCCTAAGCCACAGATCATGCCTGCTTTCATCCCTATATCCTCCTCTGAACCATAATCACCCCCTCACAGGAAGCGACATAAGTTTTACCATCAGTGAATGACAAGTCTCTCAGTAAGAGCTGGGATTTCACAAGGGGTTCGAACCTGAGTCAGCAAGCCAGCAAGATTTGCTTTGTCAAGTTACCAAGCAGGCAAAACTGTGACAAGACCCCTTCTTACTCTTACAGTAGGTATTTTTCTGCCTGCCATAAATGTGGCATCAGTGCTTACTTTGTTTGTACCATGTGTCACCAACAGTGTTCCCTGCTTTCCCTCCAAAACATTGTGTCCTTTTTCTTTTCCAGTTAATTTAGGCACAAGAGGCTAGGAAGAATCAGCCTAAAATGTAACCTGAGTCTCCACGTGCCGCTTGGGAGGCTCTCACAAACATCAATGCTGTCTAAATTATGCTCTTGGACATCTGGCCCTGCCCTTTTGAAGGTCCATCCATCACCTCCCTGAGGGTATTTTTAGCATTTTGTACTGAGGTAGCAGAAAGTCAGTGGAGGGTTCATGTGTCTTTTGATCGTTTTTTCTGCCTCAATGGGAATGCTTCAGATTTTAGGTAATGTTTATGGAAGTGTGCTGTTGGCTCATACACCACCTGAGTGATGAGTTAAATCTTGAGCTAAGGGAGGTGTATTCCCGCATCACCTGCTTCCTTACAGAACTTCAAATAAACCCAAAAATCTGTGTAACCTGAGGGTGTGGAGAGAAAAACTGAGGCATAATCTTACTGGGGAACTATGCTGCTCTATCCTTCTTAAGAAATAATGCAGATTTAGGTGGTTGTAGGAATTTCACACTTGGTCCTTCACCCCTTTCCTTAGTCTTAATGAGCTTCAAAGCTCCCTTTGGTCTCTCCTGCTTCTGGCAGGATCAAGTCCTGCTTTCTCTTGTAGGTGTGTGGAAGTGTTCTGTCACCCCAGGTTCACATCAGTGCCTGGACTCTCTTCTCTGTCCATGCTTCTGAGCTAGGTGTTGTGATTTTGGGAGCCCAGACTGGTACTTTCCAATGCTCCATCACCAGAGAAGTGCCTGCCATATGAGCAGG
This sequence comes from Toxostoma redivivum, assembly GCA_013397375.1. NCBI lineage: Eukaryota > Metazoa > Chordata > Aves > Passeriformes > Mimidae > Toxostoma > Toxostoma redivivum. Next base: position 122,347 of record VXBI01000012.1, on the reverse strand, counting down.
AACCAGCCACACTTCAGGCATGCAAAACTGGTGTCAACCAGGATATCTCTGGACCCATTAACAAATTGTGCATGGCCCATTCTTTATTGTGCAAATAACAACCACTGATCATAGAATTATAAAAACACAGGATGGTTTGTGTCAGAAGGGACATTAAAGATCTTCTAGTTCCAACTCCTCTGCTATGAAGACAGGCAATTCCTAGGTTGTTCCAAGCCCCAGTCCAACCTGGCTTTAAACACCTCCAGGGATGGGGCAGCCACAGCTTCTCTGGACAGCCTGCGCCAGGGCCTCATGGGAATTTCTTCTTAATCTCTAAACCTGCTCTTTTTCAGTGTAAAGCCATACTTTAAACTGAAGTACACTTTCCAACAGGAGCGTAACAGGGCAATGTCTTACAGATGCATGAAGTCACTCTGGGTCAGGTCATTGGCATGGTCCAGTGACACTGGCTTATGTTTTGCCAGGGTGCAAAGACGTCACTTCCATGTCCAGAGCCAGAAAGAGCTGAATGAGCAGGGAGCAATGCCCCCCTCCCCAGGAGACCTCAACAGAGCCCATGCTGAGATACCTGTGGACATCTGAGCACTCCTATGATCATTGAACTGGTTGACCTGAGGATCCACCTCATCTAGCCAAAGAATTGTCCAAGCCCCCAGCCCATAGCTTGATTTTCAGCCAAGTTGTGCTTTACATCCTTCCCTATGTTAGTGCCACACCCAGCTGTTATCTCACAGGGATTTACCAGGATTTTTGTTCAAAGCATTTGCTTGGGAAGGGGATGTTTGCATGCCAGAGCTTTGCAAACCCTGTTCTCTAGAGGGATTTCTGCAGCTAAGGGCACCTTAGGATTATTGACACATAAAATCACAGAATCACAGAATGGTTTGGGTTGGAAGTGACCTTAAAGATCATCCAGTTCCCTCTACCATGGACAGGGACACCTTCCAGGTTGTTCAAAACCTCTACCAACACATCCCTGGGACTTTTGCATCCTGAGATATCTCCAGGAAAGAAACTAAGGAAGAATGAGCATTTATTTAGCTGGTGGGGCAAAGCCTGAATTTATCCAGACTCTGTTAAAAGCAAATTTGATTGATGACTGAGACCACTGATGAAAGAAAGGGACAAGCAGAGGGTAAAACCCCAATAGGCATGGAAGCACAGAATCATTTGGGATGAAAAAGGCCTTTAAGATCATCATGTCCAACTGTTAAACCAGCACTGCCAAGGCCACCACTAAACTATGTTCCCTGTGCCACATCCACATGCCTTTCAAACACTTCCAGAGGTGGTGATTTCACCACTTCCCTGGGCAGTCTATTATAATGCCTAACATCTCTCTCAGGGAAGAAATTTTCTCTTATATCCAACCTCAACCACACCTGGGGCAAATTGAAGCTGCTTCCTATTGTCCTGTCACTTGTTCCCTGGGAGCAGAGCCTGATCCTCACCTGGCTCCACCCTCCTGTCAGGGAGTTGAGGACAGTGAAAAGGTCCCCTTTGAGCCCCCCCAGCTCTCTCAGACACTCCTGGTGCTCCAGAGCCTTTCCCAGCTCTATTCCCTTCTCTGGGCACACTCCAGCACTTCAATGTCTTTGTTGGAGTGAGGGGCCCAGAACTGGACACAGGACCAGAGGTGCCACAGCAGTGCCCAGCACAGGAGGAAATGCCAAATTTCTTCTGCCCACCTGTTGCATGCTGGTCCTGTATCCTTTCTGATGCCTCACCCCCTATTTGGTATTGTCTGGGTTAGGAGCACCAACACAGCAAACCTCCATGCTCAGTGTACACAGCCACTATTGGAGCAAAGAGTATTTCCTCTGCAACTCACTGGTTAATGGTACAACCACTTCAAAGCCCAAAGCTGGCATCAGCTGTTTTCATAGTATTTGCCTTTTTTGTTCATGTAGTTATTTAACATTTACAGAGGTTTTGAAATGTAGCCATTTCTTCCCCTTCTAAAGTGCACTTACACCTCCTTTTTTTCACAAGTGGAAGCAAAGTTCAGGCCAAAACTGCAAGAGAAATACTTCACAGTGAGCTTTGTGCTAGAGGGCTTTTTTTTTTTAAGTCCCACCCTCACTTTTCCCCAGCAGACAGATAGGAAGATTTATGCAAGTCAGAGAGCAAAGATTTTGGCTGTTAGCAGCAAGTCATGGTAGAGCTGCCTAGCTGCAGTCTAAAATTAGAGGACCTAAAAATTAACTGTATGTCCAAAGAACTTTGGTCCCTGTGCTGAATGAGCACTACTTCAGCACAGGAGAGAAAACAGGAGGAGAATTACTGATAGACAGCTGATCAGCTCCACTTTTAATCCAATTGCAGGGTGTTTTGTAAAACAATAATTGGCACACAGAACAATAAAAGTGATTTTAGTGTTTTCCTTAAATATATTTGCTTTCTTTGCTAAGAGGGGTGTGGGAGAATCAGACATGGGAAATTGGTTAAATATCGTAGGAAAAAAGTTATTACTGAAGGGTGGGAGACTTTCATGATCTTTTAGGAAGCATCTTGCTATACTTCTTTAAAAATGAGCATTTTCAGCTCTTGCCCATGATGAAGATTGCATTTCCCTAAAGGCTTCCCTGAAAAATCCTCAAACCTCTGTTTTTTTTCATGTTTGCAAGCAGACAGCTGTGGGATAGCACCAGTCTCCAAATACAGGTGGGGAAACTGAGGCACAAATCTTGGAAAGGTGACCAGCCACACACAGACCATACATTTCTGATGAAGCCAAGGCAAGTGCTCTTCTGCACCTCCCTGCCTCCATCCCAGCTCCCATGCCAGAGAAATTCTTAGCAAAAGCATCACACACCCTCCATCCCCTGGGCACAGCAAGGGCCGATAAGCAAGGCTTTGAAGCTATTAGCCAAGATTGTCCTTCCCTCCCAACCTTTCAGCCAGTCAGACCTCTCCAGGGCTCTCCACCACCCTGGCGTGGCAGGTATGGCCTCAAATCCGGTGCACAATCCATCAGTCCCAAGATCATAAGGAAAAAATGAAGAAAGTATAAATTTACCCAACAGATCACTTGCAGTTTGCAAGGACATATGCAAGAATTGCCCCATGGAATTAGCCCATCCTGTGCTTTCCAGCTTCCAAGGATTTTACCAATTGCAGCAAACCTCCCTGAGCCCTTTGAGACCCCTCCAGCACCAGCACCTGTTGCAGAGAAAAGCAGAGGCTTGGAAATCCTCCCTTTGCTCAAGACTCCTGCAATCCTCCCTGCAGGTTTCAGCCTTGCACAGAACACAGGATGACTCCATGTTGTTGGCTGCTTGTCTCTTCACTGAAGAAAAGCTGTAGGTTTTAGAAAGGGAGGATGGGTCCCTCCTACAGGAGGATGGTTGTGGCTTTTTAAAATGTTAGGAAGGGTTCCTTAGGACTGCAAACTGGAATGTAGTTCGAAGGGAACAGACATTCATTTGTTGTTAAGTTAATGTCTAAATCTAGGGTTTTGCCTCAGTAGGAGGAGAGGAGGTGAAGACTGCACATGGATGATCCCCAGCACGTGGATCTCAAAGGAGAAGATGAAGGGGATATGCATTGAGAGCACAGGGATAGGGGAAATCTTTCTGCAGCCTTCCAGTACTAAAGGGGACCTGCAAGAGAGCTGGAGAGGGACTTTGGTCAAGGGCCTGGAGTGACAGGACAAGGGGAAATGGCTTCCCACTGCCAGAGGATAGGGTGAGATGGGATACTGGGAGGAAATTCTTGGCTGTGAGAGTGGTGAGGCCCTGGCACAGGTTGCCCACAGAAGCTGTGATTGCCCCATGCCTGGAAGTGTTCAAGACGAGGTTGGATCGGCTCGGAGCAGCCTGGTCTAGTGGAAGGTGTCCCTGTCCATGTCATGGGGGTGGAATGAGATGAGATTCAAGGTCTCTTCCAACCCAAACTATTCTGTGATCCCATGATTCTTTGATCCCAGCCTTGAAATGTTGAGGCTGAAACTTCCTCCAGTTTGAGCTGCCCTGGACTATCCTTGGTCTGCAGGACCAGAACTTCTGTGAGCTTTGTGCTGGGGAAAGGTGCAAGAGAAGAAATACATGGCCATCTGCTGCACCATTTTCCCCACTGTGTGAGGTGTGGGTCTGCCCACAGTCTTGGGAACACACTGTCACCCACCTACCTGTGCTTTATGGGCAGTGCAGAGGCCCACATTAGTCTGTCCAAGCTGCCTTTTGAGGTCTTGAATCAAATGGTTTCTGCTGATGAGAGGCTGGAAGCCAAACAAGGGGACTCAGGAGAATCTCAGACTGAGCAGGTCTCCTTCCCAGGAATGGTCTTCCTCCCCAGGCATGTTGGAAGTCTGATTTCACCATTTCTACCAGAGATTTAACCTTTTTTCCCCCCTGTATTTTCACAGATTTTCCCCTTTGGCTAAGTCTGGCTGCAACTTCCAGCTACAAGACAAGATTGTGATTCCAAATCAAAACTTACTGAAATACTCCTTGGACCACACATAAGAAGCTCTTGCGACACAAATCAGCAATAATGATCTGAAATTTAGCAGGGCATTTGTCTTAGTTTGAAAGACAGATGTCTACTAAGGAAGGCAGGAGCTTCCCTTGAAATGGCAGATGTAAACCCTCTCTCTCCGAATTTTTATAATTTTGAAATTAAGAGGCTCTTAGGCAAAGATATGGGAATAGGAATAACAGTTCTTTACTAGTATGTGCAAATATAAAACAACCCCAACCAAACAAATAAACAAACTACAACTCAATAGGAAACTTAAAATTAAAATATGCAGTAATACAAAAACCACTGACAGAGTCAGAATACAACCTGACACCCTGTTGGTGAGGGTGTTGGTAGCAGTCTGATTAAATGGTGGCTGCAATCCTCCTGGAGTGACAGATGTGGTTCTGTTGAAGCAATGATCCTGTGGAAGGGTGTACTTTCCCTCTGAAGGTCCAGTGGTGGTGTAGAAGGGCCTGGTTTTCCTCTGGGAATCCAGTGGATAAAGGCTGCCTCAGTGTCCCAAATCTTAGATTTTTATCTAGGTAGGAAATGCTTGGCTCCTCCCCCTGGCTGGAGCATCTCCCAATGGGATGATGTAATTTTATCAGTCATGCAGTGGGACCCAATGGCCCATTAACAGAAGAGATCTTCCTGGAGGAAGGATGGGTCATGGAAAAGAGGAAGAGCACTGCCCCACCTGGTTTTAACAGATGGGGATAGAATACATGCTTTTGGCTACATCCTGCATTGCAACCCAAGACAACATTCAAAAGAGGCCCCAGATTTGCTGAATATGTTTATTTAGAAGCCTTCACCTTTGAGAACAGCTGCAATCAAACCCCTGCTTGCTAATTATGCCTTGCAAAGACAATTTTGCCTCCTTTCACCCTATCCCAGAGCTCTCTCCTCTGAATGCAGGACAGCATCACTGTCGATGGTCTGGGAGATGCAAATGGCACAAATGCTCTTGCCCTGAAGTACCTCTGTTTATTAAAAGCTGCATCTCTATACTACAGAAATGGATGGAGAAAAGTTTTAAGACTTGTTTACAATTCTTTAGTTTGCTGTTTTACAGCAAGTGTGTTTACCAGCCACCACACCAATCAAAATTAAGGGTTATTTTAGCACATAAAAAAAAGCTAAATGCTCAAATTACAAAATTGGAAATGCAGATGCAAAGAGAAAAAGCATAGAACACTTAGAGCAAAGTGTCAGGATATATCTCATTTTCTTCTGATGTTCTTTCTGCAGCCTGGTTTCTTCTTAGGCACTTAGAGTCCTGAAGTCATAGAGTCATTGAATCCTTTGGGTTGGAAAAGCCCTCTAAGATTATTGAGTCCAACTTCTCCCCTAGCACTGCCAAGGGCAACACTAAACCAAGTCCCCAAGTGCTACATCCACACATCTTTCAGTTTCAGGAATGGTAATTCCACCACCTGTTCCAGTGTCTGAACAGCCTTTTGGTGAAGACATTTTCCCTGATATCTAACCTAAACCCCCACAACTTGAGACTGTTTTCTCTTGTCCTGTCACTTATCCCATGGGAGAAGAGCCCAGCTTTCACCTGGCTGTGCCCTCCTTCCAGGGAGTTGCAGAGAGTGAGATGGTCACCCCTGAGCCTCCTTTTCTCCAAGCTGAGCCTCCCCCTAGGTCCTTCATATGCTCCTCATAGGACTTGTGCTCCAGTCCCTTCTCCAGCTCCATTGTCCTTCTCTGTACACCCTCCAGCACCCCTTGCTACTAAAAAAATGCAAAAGACCCTTCTTGGCAGGGCTCTGGTACCAAAACACCTTTTTCTCTGAGTCTGACTCATACATGGTTGGATATTCTATGCTGGCTCTTGAATTTCAAAGCACATCTCTAGAAGCCATGCATATCTGAAAATACCTCCCCATTGTGGATGAAGAAAGATCTTGCAGTAGAAATTCTTCTCTCAGGGAGGCAGCTAACACACCATCCCCACTGCACTTTGCATGTTGTACAGCAGAAAGGATTTCTGGACATCCTGTGGGAGGCTGAATCTCAATTCCTCCCGGGTCAGCCAATATGAGCAATAACTTGAGCCTCCCCACTGTGTTAGAATAGCTTGAAATGTGGAAAGCATATAATTTCTATAATATTTTTACAGCCCTGCTATTGCAGGAATTGATGTTGAGATTTTGTGTGATGAGATTGCACGTGATGGATCAGAGCTGCCTGAGTCCACCATGCTGTTAAATTTAGGGGGTTGCATCACAATCAGATATAAAACTATAAAAAGCTATGAATTAACAAAGTCTGCAGGAAGATGGTGCCAGCTTTATTTCACAAGTCCTGCAGGTCCCAGTAGAGCTGTTCCACAAATGCATGTGGGCTATAGGTACCAGACAGACTCAGTCTTGCAACCCTTTATTCACCAGGGAGTCATGCTGACTGCAACAAGAGTCTTTCTGCCGATGCTCCCTGTGCACTCCACAGCTGCAGGGACAGGCCAGGAAATGCAGAATAAGAGTGGTACTTCTTGTTGCCATCTACAGGCTGAAGGACATAAAAGTAATCTAGTCAGCTGAGGTTGACTTTACTCTCTACAGAGCCTTTCAATGGCTCTTCACCTCATCCCAACATTTCTGGTGTTGTCCAACTCCAGAAGTTGAGATGATCATCAAAATACATGTTTGTGTATACTCAAGCACCCATTCTGATGGAGATTATTATGGAGATTTTACTGGATCTAACTCATCAAATAAACATGGATTAGTCTGAAAAACTATGGATTGATAAGACATGATATGTGATGGCATGAAGACAGACAGAGAAGAGAATAATCTTATCTTCATTCCCATACTGGATGGGGAGAAAAAAGCCATGAGCCAAAGTACATCCTTGAGAATTTGAGTTAAAATTCCGGTTAGGTATAAATTCTCTGGGAAGGTTGGGGCATCTTTATCATAGAAAGTCTTCAAGAGCATGTTAACACCATGTCTGCCTGGTGACATATGACATGGATGGACTTGATCCTTCCTTGGGATAAAGGGCATGGCCCCACTGACCTCTTAATATCCCTTCCCAGCCCTGTTTCTCTGTGACTGCAGTGCTGGGAACAGCAATATCAGCTACATTGTCACCTCCACTGCTCTAAGAGGATTTCCCTCAGGATGTGCCTTGGCTAATAGGCTTCAGAAGATCTTTTGTGAGGCCAGTTTTAGCGTGACCTGCTAGGAAGTGATGAATATTTCTTCCCTCTTACAGCCACCAGTGCCCAATGGCTTTGCTTGTTACTGGGTTTCATTGCTTCTAATGCTTCTAACGCTCCTAATGCTCTGCACTGGTCAATACAAATGAAAGTGAAGTGGTAGAAGGCCTCCTTACCCAAATAAAGCTTTCAACAAAGATTAACCTTCCCTGTTGCCATGGCCAGCCCTAAAGTTTGGCAAAGGAGAACCAGCAGCACATCCTGCCATCATCAGAGTGGTGTGCCAGGGCTCACTGACCTCTGTGCTGCTGCACACATGCTCTCAGTGAAATGTGAAATCCATTCCACCCCATCTTTGGCCAAAGGATGTGCACATCCATCCCAGACACAAGGGGGTCTGGTACAACACAACTGCAAGAGTTTCTACAAGGCAGCTGAGGCCAAATAGAGTAGCAGACTAAGAAGGGAGGAGAGGGGAAATAGAGACTAACAGAGATGGCCACTGAAACAGGAGGTGGGGCTGTAGGGACTCCTAAGCCATGGGACTAATGTGGAGAGGACTTTTTCTGTGTCATTTGCACTTTCCAAGGAAGGTAATAATTTTTTTTTACCTAAATACCTGTCAAAACTGGTCAACGCTTCTTTATTTCTATTTTTAAATTAGAATTTAGCCATTCTGCTTGCTTGCTTTAAAATAATTCTAAGTTCAACTTGTTTGGTCTATTTCTTCCTAGATTGATACTCTTCTTTCTCCCCCTCTATGTTTAACTATAAGTTAATTCATAAAAAAGAGGATCAATTCAGATTAGACATAAAGAAGAAGTTTTGTCCATTGAGGGTGGTGAGCTATTCTATTATTCAGGAGGATTTGGCTCTCAATTTTGCTACAGTCTTCCTCTGACCAGCCACAAATAACATGGATCTAGATGATCTGGGAATCTGGGCCACAGGTCATGCTTATTCTTGCTCTCTGGCCTTGTGACGTTCATGATCTTGGGTTGACAGTAGCCCAGCATCAACAGAGGGGTTAAAGGAGCTCCTGCTCTACCTCTCCAGGGATTATGGATCCTATTTACTTGTAAAGTGCTTGGCAGCTCCTGGAAGCAAGGCACACTGTGGGGTTTATAGGTAATGTCAAAAACACAGCATGGAAGAATCTGGCACCCAGCTCATTCCATCCTCGAAGGGACACTGATTCTAGTGAGCCAGCATCTCTAGATTTTGGGGCTGCTGATGAGGAAAATGAGGTGCTTAGCCTTCCCAGGAGATCCTGCCACAGGCAGCTTAGAGGATCTCCCTCTCAGAAGGCAGAAGCTAAGCACTTTCTAAATAACTCTGAAAATCCTGACCTCACAGCCCTGTTTACATGCTCTTGACAGTGCAACACAGCTCTCCCAGTTCAGAGTACTCTGGGATGTGGAGGTGAGTTCCTCAGCATCCACATGCACCCTTGTCCATGAAGCTTTTGTTTGCAATGAGCATCCAAGTTCTGTCCTTGCTGGCAGTGATGAAGATAAAAGCACTGCTTGCTAGCACTTGTTCCCTTTCAATTCTAGGGGATCAGAAAACTTTCTTTACCGAGCATTAAGCTTGCATTTTTTGCCCCATTGCATTATTTTTCTTCTGTGCATGCACAATTTTCTGTCAATGCATGATATTCTGTGTATTATAGTTTTCTGCAAGCATTTCATAAACCCAAGGGATTTCAAATCCTTCCTGCAGTGCTTTCTGATGTAATTTTCTGTGTGTCTTGAACTGCTCATTAAAGTCGTGCTTGGGCTGTGTTTTGGTGGCTTCTTATAACCTAATAAAATATGAATTCCTTTAGCTCACCAGAATTATTTTATATCCTGACATCCAGGATGCTGGTTCACAACTACCTGATTTTACAGATGCTTTCCCTCCTGATAAGTGCATTCTCTGTTTAGAAGGTCCCATGTTTCCTGAAACACACAAATCTCCTGTGCCCCAGAGACAAGGTGGCTCAGTAGGTTGCCAGCCAAAATTAATGGCTTAGCATCTCCAAGAGGGCTGGGGTCAGGACATGTGTAGGAGTAAAACCAAGCACAAGCTTGAAAAATAGATGAATCATACCAAATAATTCCTTAAATCCAATATATACTGTCCTGCCTTATTGTTCATTGTAGATAATTTCTTCACTGATGGGTTTTTATAACCTGAGCAAGGTGGTTTCCCAAAATCCTGTATCAGATGTTTCCTCCAAGAAATGGTATGTCAAGAGGTGAGCTCACATGATGGGAGATGCAGAAAAGAGTTCATTTGGTACAAGTCAGACAGAACTAATGGATTATCCAAAAAAATGTGTCAATGTTCTTGAGGAGACAAGTGCTTTCTAAATGTTTTAAACGTTATTTTTCCAAATGTTTAAATAGAAAAGGGAAGTAAAAAATGTCATTTCTTGTTTTGGATTTTGTTTTGTGTTTCTTTCTTTCTTTCTTTGTTTTTATAATGCAAAATGATGGGTTTCAGATGCAGTTGCAATTTTATTTCCTTCCTTGACAGGTATGCCATAGGGTAGGGATGTTTAGCATACCACATTTGGGACTTTATTGAACTAAAGGCAGCAAATCTTTCCCTGAGCAGAAAACCACGTTTTTCTGCAACAGCAGAAAATCTTTTAATTTTGTTTGCAACAGCAGGCAATCTTTTAATACCATCCTCAGAGCAGTAAAACAACATTGCAGCACTAGAGCTGCAGAAAGGCAAAAGAGCATTTTTTGCTTATCTTTCCTCCTCTTGGAAAATTAGTCCATATTTTGTATCCATTAGTCATCAGAGGTTTTCTTCTGAGCGTCATGATCTGAACCTGCTAAGTAAGGCAAATCCAGATTAGAGCCTCTCACAACAGAAATACAGGAGAGATCAAGAGGGAAGAGGTGGGAGGAAGAGACAGGCAGGAGGGGAATACTGAATCACCAAACTTTTATTTCTTACTGTATTTTCCAATTTAGAATTTCCATAGAAGTCCCAAAAAGGGTGGAATTTCTGCAAGAAAGGCAATTGGATATATCTCTTTTCTTGGGCTTGTTTCTCAGATCAAAACCAGCTGAGTGAGTAGGGAGTGGACATGCTGGAAGGAAACATACAGTGTTGTTTTAGCTTTAAGTGGTCCTTATTTTGAAGTGACAGCTTGAAGGTCCCTCAGTTGAGGGTGCCTTGGAAGTAACTCCAGTTGAGCCAGTTTCAAGCTGAAGAGTCAAACCTAAACATTATTTGGTTTGGTTGATCTGAGCATTTTTCTTTCCTTTAGGCTTCTCCTGCCTTGTGTAGCATCAGAGGAGTTTTAATCCTCCAGACAGCTTTGTGTGAGGCTGAAATAGCACAAAAGCTTCTTGACTTATAGTGTTTCACTCAGAGACAGCTCTGGCCTCTTGAGATGAGACCTCTCATTGTGCTGAGCTTCCTGAATAGTCCTGGCTGCAAGGATGCGATGAATTATTGTTCTTATTGTTATATTTAACACAAGCCCAGGCACTGACCTCTCCCTCCTGGGTTATATAGGTCCCTGAGGGATCAAGGGTATTTTCCAGTCTGTGAGATAAAACTGACCTTGAAGGAAGCCAATAACATACAGCCAACACTCTCCTCTGGCTCCTCCTCTCCAGCACTGTGGTCTTTGTTGACCTTTGGGTCTCTCTGACCACCCCAACAACTTTCAGACAGCTCCAGCATCGTCCTTCCCATGAGATTTTTTCCTGACCACCCATTTTCTGCCTTTTCTCTCTTTCAGAATGGTGTCACAAGCCAGGAAGGTGATGGGCCAGCCCACCTCTCAGGTAGGTGTGCCTCTGGCACCAGGGGCATCACTGTGACAGCCCCAAAACGGTGACACCGAGGCCTCTGTGGACAACTGGGAGCACACCTTCTAACATGGCTCCTCAGTGGGGTAGAAGTCTCTCCTACTGACCAAACCCCTCTTGCCAGTACCAATATCTGCCATCCATCCTTGTCTGTGACCTTGCATCCTCTCCATTTCCTACACCCCCAAATTATCACTACATCTCCACCCCCAAATTACCACCACATCTCCACCCCCAAATTGCCACCACACCTCCATAAATCCTCTCCCTCCCCTCACTGCTGATTCCCACCCCAACAGCAGCACCTTTGCTCTTTTTCCCTCTTGTATTGAGGTCTCAGCTCCTCGTCCTCACCTCTGGAGACCTCCCCCATCCCCACAGCACACTGTGCTGTGACTCTGGGGACATCCCCATCACTCCCCTCTGGCACTGGGATGTTTTCAGAAGGTCATGGCGACATTCCTGAGATCTGTAGGTGGATGGCCATGTAAAAGAAAAGGCAGAAGAAAGGGTAATAGAGAAAAAAGCCTGGAGCTAGGCTAAAGTTTGGATGGTGATGAACTCCAAGAGAAAAGGGTGGGAGATACATTTTTTTGTTTGTTTCTGGTACAGAAAATCTTCCTCCTGCTTGGGCACGTCTGTCCTTAACTAAGAACAAAAAAAAAATAGAAAGTAATCAAAAAAATCATAGCATGTGACCTGTTTTATTGGACTGCATTAGGTGTGGGATTACAAGAGTGTTTAGAATGTTGAGCAGGGATCCATTCAATTCTTCCTTGCTGCTGCTTGTTTTCTGGGAATGGGAGGGATTTGCAGGGGGTTATTCAGATTGAGAATCCGGTGGAATCCTTGCAGCCTTGGTCAGGACAGGAGGCAGGAAAAGGAAACAAACCCCAATGATGGTCTGGAATTATCAGTCAAGAGAGAGTTTTCAATTTTTAACAACTTTTTCTTGTTAAATGTACTTCTTGCAGTTTCAGGAACAAAAAATGAAGTGCATGTGATCAGCAGGATTTTTGGTGGCTCCTCACAAGTGGGCAGTAGGAGGTAAGGAAGAGAAAGAAATGAAGGGAAGGAGAAAGAAGAAGATGAAAGTATCAGGGCTCTGTAAGGGTGAACACAGCAGATGGCTTCCTGCCACCTGAAACTTCCATGCTGCAAAATCCCATTAAGTGCAAAGGTTAATGAAGTTCTGTATATCAAAAAGAAGCAGCTATTTAAAGCCTTGATCACCTGCCACATGTGGCTCCCCCAGCCACATTTGGGGATTTCCAGCCCAAATCACTTTTCCCTTCCCCCATGTCCTGGTCATGTTCCTATGCAAGGGTTCCTGGGATTAAACTAACCAAACTGGAAGCAGGACTCCTAGAGTGCAGGTATGGTGAACCCTTTGGATGACTCCCTAATTTATAATTTATATTTCTAAACTAATTATTAAAGAATGTATTCAGAGCAGGCAGCAGCAGCTGAGGGGCAGCTGCAGTGCCAGGTGTAGATGGAGCTCTGGTGGCAAGAGCTGGGGGCAAGAAGCAGCTGCTGAGCCTTTGCACAACAATTTGGCACAGGGACCTGTGGCACAGGCAAGGGAATGGATGTGCCAAGACACTGCAGGAGAAGAGCCCAGAATTTCCCACACACTCAGATAATAAGGGCACATAAGCCAAGGGTTTCTTTTTCTGGAGATTCCTTGTCACTTCTGGAGTGACACCACCCCAAGCAGATATTTTGCTCTTGCATGATTAAATTTTTTGAAGGATCCAGATGTTTCAGACTGTGCTATGGGAAACCAGGGGTTGAGCCAGTAAGGAAGCCCAGTCTGACTGAGTGAGTGTGGAATTTGGAGCTGCCAAGGGGCCTCAGTCCCAGCTCAGGTGGTGAGAATGTGACTGCCAGGAGAGTGGCTCATAGTTTCTTTACAATAATTAGAAATATTTTATAGTTCCAATACATATTTCTAATGGAATTTATTTAATTTCTTTTGTGCCAGTGGGCTATGTCATCGTGCTGCTGAGGGTGCTTGGGGACATGACCTTTCTGATAAACTGTACTTCAGATAGTGAGAAAAGAGCCCAGAGCAATTAAAAACATGAAAAGCACCAAACAATATTCATTTGTTGATTTAGATGAATTATATTTTAAAAAACATATGCCTTCATCACAAATTATGGTTCATTCTCCCATTTCAAAGTGAAAATAATGCAAAGGTAATAATTTCAATAATTCAGATCTGCCTGGAAATATCCGTATAAACTAGCATCCATGACAGACTGGAAGTGTTAGCTTTGTGCTAGGGAGTTTCAATTGTGCTGACCACAGATGGAATTTTTTTTCCTTTTATATCTTTTATGTGTCCTACACGGAGAAAAAATTAAAACCCTGGCTCTACACCCATACAAATACTGGGAAAATCAAGCTCTTTTCCCCATGCTGTATAGACTATATGTTAACTGTGACTTTGTTGAGGTTGTGAAGTAGTTCCAGAGGAGGGGGAAACTGGGAGCTTGATCTCCATGGTTTCACCTTGCTTAAGGCACTCTATACAAATTCCAGGTGGCAGTCTTCTGGGACATTATATTTAGCTTTGTGCTTCTCAAAGAGCTCTGACAACTCATTTAGGTATTTTTGATGGACTTGATCAACTTCTTCCTCGGAGGGTCTGTACTTCTTCTGCACTGGAATTGGCTTCCCAACTGGAAAAGAAAATCTAATTATTTTGATTCCTATCTCTAGAAGAGTCTTTTCCATCTCCCAGATCTACCAGGACCAGGACTAGGTACCTGGCAGGGGACAAAGAAGATCCATGAGGTACCTGTCTTGCTCTGTTCTCTTACTCAATTTGTTTTTCATCAAGTGAAGGAGGATTTCAACATCTTATAGGGCTATTCTTCATCCAATTAATGAAGAGCCCATGTGATACTACACAGCTCATAAAACCATTGAGACAATCCAAACAGATAGTAATGCAATTAGAAGTAATTGCTGGTTGTCAAACTTAATCAGTGGCGTAAACTCTAACCATTCCAAACAGCATTTTTAATTAAACTAATTCACAGATCATCAGCCACACTGGTGGGCCAAGCATGGAGATGTTGAAAAATTTATTTAAAACCAAAGATTTTCTTGAAATTTCATCTCCCACAGACATGGTCTCTGGTCAAAATGGTTCATCTTCCTCACATGCAAATAGGTTTGGATTTGCAGATGTGTCTGCACAGGACAGTGAGCAAAGCTGCAAACTGCTTGAGTGTTCAGAGAATCACAGAATGGTTTGGCTTGGGAGTGACCTTAAAGATCATCTCATTTCAACCCCCTTCCATGGATAGGGACACTCTCCACTAGCCAGGTTGCTCCAAGCCCTGTCCCAGCTGCCCTTAAACACTTCCAGAGAAGCAGGGCAGCCACAGCTTCTCTGGGTAACCTTTGCCAGGGCCTCACAGCCAAGAATTTCTTCCCAATATCCATCTAACCCTGCCATCCTGTTACTCCATGCCCTTGTCCAAAATCCCCCTTTAAATTCCTTTCAAATTTGCCCTTCAAATTCCCCTTTTCTTGGAGACCCTTTAGGCACTGGCTGGGGCTCTAAGGTCTCCCTGGAGCCTTCTCTTCTCTAGACTGAACATCCCCAGCTCTCCTAGCCTGTCTCCAAGCCCTTGGAGCATCTCTGTGGTTTCCTCTGGACTCACTTCAGCAGCCCCATGTCCTTCTGATGTTTTTGCCCTAGAGCTGGAGACAGCGCTGCAGGAGGGGATCTCACCTGAGTGGGGCAGAGGGGCAGATTCCTCTCCCTTGACCTGTTGCACCTACTTGTGTTTGTAAAACTGCCTCGGAAGATGTTTAATAGGTTTGAAAAACCTATTGCAGCGGTTTTTGTCACAGTGTTGGGGCTGTCTGCCTCTCACAGGAGTGGTGAGTTTGGCCATATTTGCTCTGGGGCTTTTCCCAGCACAGCCCAGACGGGCTGGGATCTGTCATGAGATCAAACCAGACTGCTAAACCAGTGAGGCACCTGAACAGTTCGGAATGCTGCTTTGCACATTTCTAGCCTATCCCTGCCTGTGCCCTCTGACATGATGCTTCAGCCTGGCAGGAGGATGACACCACCCAGGGGCTGTCCCTGTTCCCCCAGTTTGGCCAGGCTGAGTGTCCTGGCATCGTGTGGGAGCTGTGTGGATGGACTCACCCACGGTGCAGATGGGCCGGCGGTAGGGCATCAGCCCAAAGCTGTACTGGAAGATGCCCCGTGCATGGAAGAGGGGAAGGGAGATGCCCATGATCTGCTGCAGGAAGTGCTGAATCCTCCGCAGGCAGGAGCCCCTGGGATTATTCACCTGATCAAAGAGATCGTTCTCCCCAAAGGAAAAGGCAGGGACCAGGGGGGTTCTGCAGGGAGTCAAAACCAATAGGGTGCCATGATTAGCAAAGCCCATTCCAAAACCCCTTCATTCTCCTCCAAACCCCCCCATGAAGCAGCCACAGAGCTGAGCACCCCTCCCTCAGCACGCCCTCCCTTGCTCACCCATTCTGGATGGCCAGGCGCACAAATCCCTTCCTGTTCTTCAGCAGCAAGGTGTAGGATCCTGGGCGGGCATCCAGTGCCTCCTGTGCCCCACCAACAATGATGGCCAGCAAGTTCCCACCCTCTGGCTTCTGCAGCACGTAGCATGCACTCTCCTTGTCAGAGGAGACGAGGCCTGGAGAGCAGACAGGAATTAAAAGCAAAACCCACCTGTCTGTGGTTTGCTCTGGACCTTTTTTCCCCATAACCTGTCTCTGGAGAGGTGCTAAACACTTTATTTTCAGAGTTAAAAACCCCAGCCCAACTCCCTTAAAAGGTGCTAGATTTGCCCACGCCTCTACACACAATTATCCATTTGCTGTCTGGCTCAGAAGTGAGAAAAAATTAGGAAAAAAATAAATGGGGAACTAGCTGCACTTGAGCCCTAGGAAAAAGAATCTATTTCAATTTGTTGTTAAGTGAGACTGTGCCCAATTCTGAATAATTCTGAAGTCAGGGAAACATTTGCTTTAGGTCAAAACACACACACATTTCAGTGGATGGTGCTAATTGAAAGTGGAATTTGACAAAGGATTTGGTCCTTTGGTGTTGTTTACTTGAATAAGATAGAAATCTTTAATTCAGAAATGACAAAGCAACATTGTTTTGACTATTAAAAAAAATCCTTGTTGCGGGGGCTGAAATAATTTGCGCATTTAAACCTCACTGGGAAACTTCATTTAAACCTCAATTGTGAAATGGATTCAATTGACCTGAAAATTAGTTATGCACCCAGCTCAGACATTACAGTGATTAAACCTTCCTTCATCTGGGTCATAAGTCTCTCATATATCTCACTGTTTGGATTTGTCACTCTCCATGTAAATACTCTGGCAGCAGGAGCCATAGTGTATGTGGAAAACAGGTTAATGGATGCCCTGGGGTGCATCAGATGGAACTGGATGCTTATGTTTAGCCTATTGAATCCTGCCCACATTCAGCTGGAGGAGTGACCATTGCCAAGCCCACTGCTGAGAGGTGGAGGTCATCCTTCTGGTGTCCAAAAATCTCTCAAAACTCCCCTTCACTTCTCTCAGTTTAATTTTTACCTGTCCCTTTTCCTATTCCTTTTCACTGCATCTTCCCCCCCCACCACATTCCACTGCAGCAGCACGAGCTGCTATTTTCATCTTCTGTCTCTGGTTGCTGCTTCCCTGGAAGCAGCAGATGCTTCAGAAAAAGAGGGTTTTTTCCTCACAATTTCAAGCCTGGATATAATTTTCATGGAAAGAAACACCGGAACATCCTGGCCTGCAGCTCTCAGCATTTCTGTTCACAATTTGCTCTGCATTTTGCTGGTACACAGCACCTGGCACAGCAATACCCTGAGCACAGAGACCATTGATGGAGTTGAACAGCAGAGATAACAGCACGGAGGGCAGTTTTTCTCTTCAGAGGTTTTGGGTTGTCATCTTGAATAGTTGTGTCCATGAATAGGATCCAGTTTGCCCCAGATGAGGGAAAACAGACTCTTGACTCCTCTTCCCCAGGCATCTTCACTCCATGTTCCTCAAAAAAGCACCCACACATACCACTCCTTACCTCCACTCATCAAATAGTCCCTGAAGAACGGGATGCGAAACCACAGAGAAAGCATCATCAGGTGGGGAGTGATGCCTGGGAAGAGTTTGGAAAAGCCAGATGCCTCTGTGCAGAAATTGAGAAAGGCTCCAGCTGCCAGGACTCCGTGGGGATGAAATCCCACCAGGTAGTTCTGTCGAGGGTCCAGCTCTGCTGTCTTCACCAACTAGACACAGGGAGGAAGCCAAAAAGGGGCCAGAGTCAGTGCTGTGACCTCAGCAGGGTGGAACACTGGCTGTGGAGAGCAGATAAGGCATTTCTGGAGGGGAGTACCCTCCATGAATCCACCATTCTTTCTATTGGAAAAGGTCAGCTGGAACAACTTCCTCATTTTACACTGAGATTTCATTGCCCATATTTCCATCTCCTCCTACCCACTGGCCCAAAATTACTTCTCTAATGGCACAGTTCCTTATGTTGCCTTGAACTGGTCTAGGTGCTGTTGGGAAGCAACTTTGTTTAAAATGTCCTCCAATACATCTTCTTATATGGGAGGGAAAGGGAGAAAAGGGTGATTTCTGCCACATAGTACCTCTTGATCCCACAACCAGAACATCAGAGAGAGTACATAATCCCTCTGGTAGACCTATTACACAGCACAAGCACATGTCACACCCAACAGCTTGGTGTGGATCAAAGGTCTATCCTGTCCTGAAGCACATGCCAGGTGATTGCAGGACATTTTTCACACATGGTAACTTGAAATCTAATTCCCAGACATCTAACAGAGAAGCTGTTTTCTTCCCACTGGGAAAAGCCTGCAGGATGCCAGATGTTTGTGCCTGTGTTGGTGCCCAGGTCCATCAAAGAGCAGTGGATGTCTGCCCAGGGCTGCTGCAACTTCAGCAAGAGGGAACAGAGAATGGCCATGTCCAGCATTTTAGGGATGGGCAGCAGGGATTTCAGATACAGTGCAGCTCATGGCCAGCCCTTGAGGGACAACTAAGCAGCTTGTTAAAATCCTCAGCCCATCTGAAAATGATGTTGAAGCCTGGGATGTACTACATGGGAGAATGGGTACCACAGAACAAGAGGGGATGGTTAAAGGGAGATAAGGGACAGCTGGGATTTGAACTCCATCACGCTTGTCATGGACTGCCCAGGGGAGAGGAGCTGGTGTGACAAACCCACCCTCCAGCTCTGGCACCAAGAAGACCTTGCCATGCCAGCATCAGCCAGCATGTGCACAGCCCAGGCAGCAGCAGGCAAAACTGAATGCTGACATCTCTGCACCATTTCTGGGGATGCTGAGGACACTCACAGCAGCAGGGAACGATGAACCTTTCCAAGGTTAGTCATCACATCATTTCCTCACTGAAAAGGAGGTCAGACATTGAAACAAGATGGCTAGGGAAGTGGTGGGACCACGATCCCTGAAATTGTTCAGAAATGTGTAGATGTGGCACTTGGGGATATGGTTAAGTGGCCTTTGTGACAGTGCTGGGGAACAGTTGGATTCAGTGGTTCCTAGAGGGTTTTTCCAACCTGAACAATTCTGTGATTCTGTTATCACAGAGCCACCATGCCTTTCCAGACAACTCAAAGTCATTAGTGCTCAAGAACAACCAAAGCCTTACCCATTTCAGTGTCACCCTCCAAGTAGCCTGACTCCATCTGCACTCAGGGTGCAGCTAATGGTGCATGTGTTTTCCTAGAAGCAGCTAGAACTGCAGGTTAATCATGAGAGTGTACTTTACTTTCTTCCATCATGGCTCATTTCCCACCTGTCTGAAAGCACTGTTGACTGTACATGTGCCCATTCAAGCACCTGCTCCTAATGAGGGGAATGGACAAACAAAAGCCCCACGACTGCCCAGGTGCAGAGGTCTCTAGGCAGGAAGAGAGGCAGATGGCTGAATCGCTGAGTGCCCAAGGCCCCTGCCACCATTTGCTCTTTTTTGAGTAATCTCAGCTTGCATCAATGTTTCCTGCATTCATCTTCAGCTTCCAAACAACCTTTCATCTCCATGTGATTTATAAGCAGGGAAGCAAGATGCTCAGGCGTGTTGGAAACCGCTCTGTGTGTGCAGGGAGACAAGAAGGGGGAAGGGTGGTGAAAGAGGACAGCCACTGAGCAATCAAATTACCTTAATGGGAGAGTTTGTCTGGGCTAAGACACCATGCATCTGTAAAAACACTCCCTAGGAAATATCCAGCTGCTGTCTTGGTGCTCCCTCCAATGAAAGAAGAGGGAGGACAAGAAAGTAAAGAACAAAGGATAGTGCTAAGAGTGATGAGATAAAGGAGAATAGTTTTAAACTAAGAGAGGGACAATTAAGACTAGCTATGAGGAAGACATTTTTTATGATGAGAATAGTGAGGCCCTGGCACAGGTTGCCCAGAGAAGTTGTGGCTTCCCCATACCTGGAAGTGTTCATGGCCAGGTTGGATGCAGCTTAGAGCAACCTGGTCTAGTTGAAGGTGTCCTTGTTCCAGCAAGGATGAGTTTTAGGGCTCCTTCCAACCCAAACCATTTTGTGTTTCTGTGGTAAGACACAGTCCTGGGCAACTGGCTCTGGGTGGCCAAGGAATGGGACTACCCTCCATCCTGTCTCGAATGAGTTGTCTTTTCCACACCCTCTGGATGTGGAATTTCATTTGCAATTCAGATCTTTATGACCGAACTGAACATTTAATAATTGTCGAAGTACTTAAGGGTCCAACCAAGCTGGTGTGTGCATGAGCATGAGAAAACCTAAGGTTTTTCTGGTGAAATAAGAGCAGTTTCTCATCTCAGAGGTGTCTGAGGAATGCCAAGTTAATGTGTATGACCTGTGCTCTAAAAGCAGCTGTTAGCAGCTCAGGGTTGGTTCTTTCCAAGCTGAGCCATGGGTTTGTTGACTTCCCCGAAATTCCCCTTGGCATAGTCAGGATGGTGGCTGATGCCTTGGCTGCTGACAGCAGCAATGATCCATTCTCAAAAGTGTCATGAAGCCTTCTGGATCCCAGATGTGGGGTGGTCTTGGCCTTCCTAACAAATCAAATTGTTTAGGTTGAAAAAGCCCTCTAAGATCATGGAGTCCAAATGCTCCCCCAGCACTGCCAAGGCCACCACTAATCCATGTCCCCAGCTGCCATATCCACACAGCTTTTAAATGTTTCCACCACTGCCTTGGACAGCCTATGCCAAGGCTGAACAACCCTTTCAGGGAAGAACTTAATGAACTTAAATTTTAAAGGATGAGGTCTATTTTATGCTTCATCAAGAAGAAATACAGCTTGATAACTATAGAGTTTTTCAGGGCTTGCAGTGATTACTCTGCAACAGAAAACTCCCTTTATTCTGACTACTCAAATGTGGGTCCAAGACATGGGTGAAACTCTGCCCCAGTTCCCCCAGCTCCCCAAAAGATATGGTGGGACCTGCTCCATGCACTGTCAGCTGTGTTAGGGAAATCCTCTGATAAGAGCCCATGTACTAGTGAAGGATCACAAGCAAATTAATCCAAATTAATTTTAAACTGGATTAGTTAAATTGCATTAACATCCCAAATAGATTATTAATTTGATGATAAAGATGAGGGATTAAAGTACTCTTCATTTCACATTTGGTTTGGTCTGAATTAATTTTGGAGTGGAATTAAGATAATTAGAGTTAGGGCTTATGAGTGACTTTATCAGCTCAGGAATTCAGCACTGGTTTAACCAAGCTGATTTAATTCATCCCTTGAGATGTGAGTTGTTCTCCTAGTTGTTCCCTACAGACTGAATTGTCCTGTCCCAAACCATGGGAAGACAGAGGACAGGCAATTCCCTGTTTAAGGCTGGTGCACCAGTGGTTGAGGAAAGCGTAGTGAGGCACTGTCACAAGTTGCCTAAAGAAGTTATGAATGCTCCATCCCTGGAAATATTCAAGGCCTGGTTGGATGAAGCTTGGAGCAACCTGATGTGGTGAATGGCATCCCTGCCCATGCCAAGGGGTTGAAGCTAGATGATCTTTAAGGTCCCTTCCAACCCAAATCATTCTGTGATTTTGTGATTCAAATAAAATTCCCCCAGAGTCCAAAGGTTTGGAGGGTGGTGCTCCAGAAAGCCCTGGAGGTGCATTGTCTGAAAGGGTTAAAAGTTGCTAAGTGAGGAATTAATCAAGTCAAGTTGAGATGAGTAGGGACATGCTTGGTGCATACCATGTAGTCAGGGAGGACATGGATGTGCCATATCATTTCATCCTTAAGGATTGATGAACACAAGGTGGGAGAGAAGGAGCAGCATGGCATTACCCTCCTCACTCAGAGAGCAGGGGAAGATGTGATGAAGGAAAGGTTAGGAGACCTGATCAGCAAGCTCCTGGCTTCTTTATTTAAAGTCTCCCAAACTGAATTGTTTTTCTATCCTTCTCTGTCCCAAACTCCATTTCCATGGATGTTATAGTAATCTGCTCTTAATTAGGATAATTAATTAGGATAAACCTCCTTTCAACAAATCCTCACATCTCTAGCTGTCCATGGACACCTCCCAAAAACACCTCTTGCAGGATGGAACATGCAGCCAGCTTCTCTGTGGGAAGAAGCTCAACAAAGATATCCAAGAAATCCAGCCAGGTCTGAAGAAGGACAAATTGTGCCAAGCTGAAAAGAAAGCAGGTCACCCACCCAAGGGTGTCTGGGTGGGAGACCAAAGGAAGGGCAAGTATCTGCCAGCAGCTGCTGAGGAGGGTGGGTTTCAGGTCCCAGCAATGGTGAGAGTCTGAGAGGGGCAGCTGGAAGCAGTGAGATCTTTGAGCCCTGGGGTTTTCTCCTGGTGCCACGATGCCAGGTCAGAGCTGCATTTGTAGCAAACATTGAAGCATCTGACCAGCCAGACTTAAATTGAGTTTGGATGGGACTTCACCACCCTCACTCCCAAAGTTGGGTAAGGATGGAAGCTCCAAAATGCTTGAGTCCTCCCTTCCTCTTGTAGGACTTCCTTTACCCAGTGGATTAGTAGTGCAGGGTGGGACACAGTCCTCCAATGGATCTCAGCCATGGCCCCTCCCTTAAGGACACTCCAGAACAGAAATGAGAGGGCCAACTCATGGACAGAGAAATTCCTCAGAAAAGGATAGTGTGGTGGCTTTGGGCCATCTGGCCATGCCTTTCTTTTTCCCTGACAATCCCTCTTCCAGCCAACAGAAGGAAACAAAGGGAACAGTCAAGACCTCTGGAAATCAGAAATTATATTTAATGTCATGGGCCATGGCACAAGTCCCCAGTTGCAAATAATACCACTCTTCTGTGAAAAGAGAGGAAACATTCCTGGCAGGGATTGGTTGAACTGGAACTATGAACTGGAGCTATCCCCTCTACAGTGCCTTGCAATTCCCCAGAACCACAACACACTCAAATAACCTCTGTCACAGTTTGTGCCATGATGAGAATGAGTGTGCCATGGGATGAAGTCTTCCCAAATTACAGCTTCAAGGATTCAACTCATTCCCCAATAAATCATTTTAGTTATGCTAACAAAAAGCACTAACACCAGCAAGACCACAAGCACAATGACAGAGGTTTCTGCAGACAACAAGGTCCACCTGGCACTTAGACAACCCTAAGGCTTGTAAGAAATGTCCTGTGGCTCTTCACAAGGAGAAAAGTGTGGTGAAGACCACAGGGACTTTCCCTGTACAGCAGGTTCTTTCCAGGCTGCCCTGAATAATTGGGCATCATGTCCCAGGCATGATTATCCCTACTGGGGTTGCTCTGAATGATGACAGCATAAAAAAAATATGTCCCTGTCTTGATTTAAAAGACATATGTCTGCCAAGGAAGGTGGGAACCTTCCTGGAACAGTTAATATCCCTTTCTCCAAGTTATTGTAATTTCAAAATTACAGGGCTTTCTGGAGAAAAAAAAATGTTAAAAAAAATCTAATTCCTGGAGCCGAGTACACAAACACCCTCAGCACTGCCTAACCCCACTCTCCTCAATCCCCTCTTATGGAAGGAGGGCAGGAAGGTGAGACCCACCCCCACCAAGCCTTGGGTCTGAGTTCACAACTTGTGGTGGCATCACGCCTCAACTCCAAAAAACCCTGACCAGAAAAGCCCACTCCCCCAGCCAAAAACTCCCCAAGCCCACAGCAACTCCATTGGAATGCCAGGAGACTTCCTTTTGTGTCTTGATCACTGAACATTTCCCCAAAAAGCCATCCCCTCCCCCTTCCACGGTCTCCCTGGTAACAAAGGGAAGAAATTCACTGAGAAACCTAAAAAACCACAACAGTCCCCAAAATCATCTGTGACCCTAATTTGCTAGAACAGACTCATGACCCAAGCTGTGTGATCCAAAGATGAGACATCTTGCTTAAGCCAAGCATCCAGTCCCAATTTTCAGTCAGCAAAAAGATGGTGACTTCTGTTTGAGGACTGTAGTAAAGGTAGATATTGTCAAGCTTATGCTCATGCTTTTCCCATTTCACCTTCCTCATCTGAGGTTGCCAAAGCACCGTGGCTGTACGAGGGAGGATGGTGACAGGATGGGATGGGGCTGGGGAGAAAAAGCAGCAAGGTCCATTCTCTTGGAATGGGGACAGAATTTGTTTTTGCTGTTTAGGCTGGGTGCATCCTTCATCATAAAGATGCATTGATAAATGATAAGGAAAGGATTATGAAAATAGAGGTAGGGTTTGGGCAGCAGCAGACAGATTACTGACTGCTTTTTGAATATAGCATAGATAGAGCAGTCCACAGCATCCAAAAATCACTCTGTAAGCAACATCAACACAGCCTCTGTTATCACAGGTTATCTGTTCAGACATACTCTAGCTCTAACAGATTAACTTTAGACCTTTTGGCATATTTTCCACAGCCTTATAATGCAGCTGAGCTCAGCCATGTATTGGAATTGAAGAATCATAGATTCATTTAGGTCATAAAAGCCCTCTGAGACCATCAAGTCCAACCATTACCCCAGCACTGCCAAGGCCACCACTAAATCATGATCCCAAGTGCCACATCTACATGATTTTGAAACAACTCCAGTCCAATTGAAGGACTATAATGAGAGTATATTTCTAAATAAATAAATAAATATTTTTTTAAAAAATTAAAAGACGAAAAAAAAACCAGATCAGAATAGATTTAAAATTCAGGGAAATTAAGCAGAACTTCCCTGGGCAAAGCATTGGACCCTGACTTGGTTTCTCACTTCAGTTTTTCTCATCCCACTTTTCAAAATGCTCAAGCTCCTTCTGGTCCTGCCTGACTCTGATTCTTAAATCATCAATTAAAATGCAGCCAGTTCCAAGGGGGATAGATCCAAGAGCAAAGTGGTACTTTTGCAAGGGTGGTGTTGGCAGAAGGAGCAGCTTGCACACACTGCAGTGTCCTGGCTCAGCACTGGCAAGCTCTGTGCTCTGCAGCATGCTGCAAATTCACTGTCCAGAAAACAGATGCTCATCCCAACCTCTCTTTGCTCCCAAGACAGCACAGGGATCCCTTAAAGGCAGTGTTTAAAGCTGTTTCCTAAAATAAGATAGCAGGCAGCACTTGCTACCTCCAAACACTTGACCATGCTAAGTTTGCTGCTGGGATCTGGTAGGATTAGGAGCCATACTTAATCTTCCCAGGATGCCTAATTCTCCAGGGCTTAACAAACTCCATCAACACACAAATACAGCCCAGAGTCCTGGAAGCCAACCCAGTCTGTGTCCCCAGATCTCATTTCCTTGTGTCCCTTGTGCTGGGACTTTGGGCAAGTGGGGTTGTTCAGCCTGAGGAAGAAAAGGTGAGACCTTAGAGCCCCTGCCAGTGGCTTCAGCCCCCTGCTAAAGGGGCTCAAAGTGAGCTGGAGAGGGATTTTGGACAAGGGCCTGGAGGGACAGGACAAGGGGAAATGGCTTCCCACTGCCAGAGGGCAGGGTTAGATGGGATATTGGGCAGAAATTCTTGGCTGTGAGGATGCTGAAGCCCTGGCACAGGTTGGCCAGAGAAGCTGTGGCTGCCCCATCCCTGGAAGTGTTCAAGGCCAGGTGGGTCAGGGTTTGGAGCAACCTGGTCTAGTGAAAGGTGTCCCTGCCCATGGCATGGAGGTTAGAACTGTGTGATCATTGAGGTCTCCTCCAACCCAAAACATCTCCTAATTCCATAATTCTATGACTGAGAAAACATTTTTGAGAAATAGTATTACGTGACTGTTTGGTTATAATGCTCTCTATGTTATATCTCTTTTAAATTCTTCTGCTGTCCTTTTGTGGAACTTCCTCTGTTTCCTCCCAGAGATGTGGGGAGGAAGGCTCCATGGAGCCCTCCCTCACCCAGGGAGCTGCAGCCAAGCCCTGTAATAAATACCATGCTCCCTCTACTGGTGCTAGTGCTCCTCCTACAAGAAAGGCCAGACACGGAATGCAGAGAGGCATTCAGGAGTGGAGTTCCATGTTCTTTAGAAAGGGGCAGGAGAAGGGTCATTGCTGGGCTGAGCTGGCAGCTAAATTTCAGCAGAGAGGTTGGTCTAATACTTCACAAGTGGTGGCTCACAGCCACAAATAATTTACAGAATATATATTGCATATAATTATTGCAGTCACATAAATCACTGAATTACTGTGTGGTTTGGGTTTGAATGTGATAAATAACATAGAGAATAGAAATTTTCAGTTCCCATGAAGTTGCTGAACAGAGCTTAAAGAGTAACTAGCAAAAGAAGATAAAAGGATGTAAAGGTATGCATACTGGATGATAAATGTAGCTTACCAGTGGAGGAACAGATAAAGAGGGCTACAGAGGATTTTTTGCAAGTTAGGTAACAAGAAGCAACAGCACATGCCCAAAGAAAAAGTTCAAGGAAAGGTCACCTTTAAAATTAAAATATTCAGTGACTAGGACCACCAGAGATCCTTTTAGAGTCCCCTCCACGATCATAAAATCATTTCCAATAGGAGGCAGATGCATGCAAATTAGTTCTAGGAAAAGTGATGTTTATGTATTAGCTAGGAGACACTCTTTAATGAATATATGATTATAATGTTGTAAAGCCTCACCACACACATTAGATTAAAGGAGACACCCTTGCAATGTGTTCTGCGCAGATAAAGAGTGCCTGCTTTCTAACACTTCAAATTGTGTTAGAAAGTTTATTTTCTGGCTGATTTCAGTATCAAAGGGACCTCAAAATTCCACTCCCTGCCATGGGAATGGATACCTTCCACTAGACCAAGTTGCTCCAAGTCCAACCTGGCCTTGGACACTTCCAGGGATGGGACAGCCACAGCTTCTCTGGGCAACGTGTGCATACATCCCATCTGAGTACTCTCAATAGGCAATGTATTCCTGAAGGAATAATCTTAGAAATTCCCATTGCCTGGTCTATCCTTGAAGGAAGAGATTCCTTACACAACCTATGAGCTCTCCTGCTACATTGCTGAGATTTGGACCGATTTGTGATGGCTCTGAGGCAGGACTTGCTGCTGCTCCATACCATGCTGAGGGGACACCAGATAAAAGAGTACAGGCAAAGGCCAGCCACATGCATTAAGTAAATCAGGGAATATCACAGAAGTGCCTCTCAAGAGAACAGCAGCTCTGTGAGACTGCCCAGTGCACCCCCAGCTTTACCTATCCATCCCCCTCCTCAGCAGAACGGGATACTGACATTGCAGGGCACCCAGGATCTTTTGGATTTTGGTTAAAACTTGGCCCTATGCCCATTGGGTAAATTCTGAGCAACCTGAAAGGCAGGAATGTTGTAGTGTATAGACATGGAAAACAAGGGTGAGATTTCCCTAACAGCTGGAATGTAGCAAGGTTAAACAGGTGTGGAAAAGCCAGAGGATTGAAAGATGAGATTTGTAAAAATGGTAATCCCCATTTTTTACTTTGAGTATCTGGGAGCTGGGAAGATTATCCTTCAACACCAAACTCCCAGCACCCCATGCCATGACTGCTGGCCCCAGGCTGTATCCAGACTCCAAGGCCAAAGCTGGTGCCTGGAACACTGAGGAGTGGATGGACTTACCGTGATGGGGAAATAATCCCTCATGTACCTCCAGACGACGCAGTTCCGCAGGAGCCGGGACCGCCGCCCGCCCTTGCTGGGCTTCTCCCTGTCTATCAGCCACCACGCAGCGTACAGGGCACTGAGCAGCCAGAAACGAGTGAAGAAGAGGCCCACGAAGGCAGCTGTGCAGCACTGTGCTGAAAGAAAAGCCAGCAGTGACTTGAGAGTTGCATCGGGTGGGCTTTGGGAGAGGAATGGCTCATTTGGAGAGGCATTTCGGTCCTGGCATGGAGCCTCCACTGGGCTTGATGCTGAATTTATCAGTGTGAAGGCACCTCTGATGCAGAGGTGGCTTCTTTTCTATCTGCCCCAGGGACCTGAAAAGACACCAAGCACCTCCCTTGTAGCAACCACCAATTTCTCCAAAGGCCACCATGTCCCCTCATCCCAAAAGATTAATGAATCTCACTCCATTCACAGTGCTCCCATGGATCAGCTCTCTACCCCTTCGCTGTCTTGCATTTCTCTGGAGTCAGACTGATCTCTGCAATTGTAATGGCCTTCTTTTACCCCAAAACTCCTGTTAATACCCCCTGATGACACCTGATATTTTGCAATGGCAGCAAAAAGGGTTCTATATCTAGTCTGTGCAGTCCCCAATAGCTTTATCTTGAGCTAATGATTCCCCATTTTAATCGTGTCCATGATTTATACCTATACTCTTTACTGAGTTTTTTATTATTGATTTTGGATGCTTTCCTCCACTTCCCAGGTTCAGTCTCAACTCTAATCCTGGACTATAGAGGATTTTCAGTTCTTTCAACTTTGTGTCATCATGAATTTTATAAGAATGCTCTATTTCATTCTCTAAGACTTCCATGACTTGGGACTTTCTTCAGTTAGTGCCCAGCTTTGACCTCTACCTCCCACCTCCCTTATCCCCTGTGTTTTGGCATGGGAACAAGAGAACAAAAGCCTTTGTGCAAACAAACATCACTCAGTACATAAGATCCCATCCAAGCCCAACACTGTCTGTCTGCAGATACTGGGAAGTGATGGTGGCTACCAAGCTGCCACCTGGCAAAGCAGATTTGTGCCTGAGAAGAGCTGTGTCCTCTCCATCTGCCCCTCTGGAACCCTTGGTATTACTTGTGAAGGGGAAGACTGAGCTGAAGAAAACCCAAAGATTCATCCAAGTCCCTTCCCCAGCCCATGGATTACATAATGTTTTGTATATTTTGTTCTACTTTGGGTCTTCATTTCAGATCCACCACCCAGGGCTGGAAGATATGAGGATGGAGATGCCCTGCCCAGCTTCAGCTTCAGCTGTGATATAGATGCATCCACACCCTCGTGCTCTGAGACATCTTTTCCATCTTTGGGAGTCACCTGATACCTGCTTTCTCCACCTCCTCTCAGTTAAGGCCTGTCAGAGAAGTGGAATAGGATGCTCTTATCTAAGACATTCATGTACCTCCTGTTTGCTTTCACTTAAGAATAAATAAGTAGATCATGTTTGTAGCTTTTTTTTTTTTTTTGGTGGTAAGTCACCCTGATTACAAAGCTTTGCCCTTTTTAAAAACACTGTCATGACGGTACCAATAATTCCTATGGGGAAAAAAAAAGGGGCAATAATCTAACAGGTTCCTAAATGCCCTTAGTGCTGAGGTGGGAAGCATGTCTTCCTGTAAGTAGACCTACCCACCTGGGTAGGCACTAAGAATTTTGCAGTGGGGAAAAAAACCTGCAGCTCTCAGCAAAGCAACAGGTCTAACCTGTAATGCATCATGCAGGTCAGAAAGAGCCACTGCTCCCACCTGGTGCCACATTTTCAATGGAATCATAGAAGTCCCCTCAAATCTGGCCTTGGATTTTCCACTTTCAGGGATGGGGCAGTTACAGTTTCTCTGGGCAACCTGTGCCAGGGCCTCACCACCCTCACAGCCAAGAATTTATTCCCAATATCCCCTCTAACCCTGCCTTCTGGAAGTGTGGAGCCATTCCCCTTGTCCTGTCACTCCAGACCCTTGTCCTAAATCCCTCTCCAGCTCGCTTGGAGCCCCTATAACACTGGAAGAGCCTCTCTCTGAATCCTTCTCTTCTCCAGGCTGAACACCCCCAGCTCTCCCAGCCTGTCTCCAGAAGAGAGGGGCTCCAGCCCTCAGAGCATCTCCATGGCCTCCTCTGGATCTGCTCCAACTGGAGTCTCACAAAAGTGGAACAGAGCAAGAGAATCCCCTTCCTCAACCTGCTGCTCATGCTTCTTTTTCAAATGCCACAGACACAGACTTTGTAACTCTCAAGAACTGCATAAAACATGAACTGCAGCTCCAGGGTCCACATAATAAATAAACACAATTTTACTGCACCTGGAAGCCAGGTCATCAGGTCTGCTACAAAACTATGCCGTGCCTAATTCTCTTTTTATCATACTGTGCAAAGTTCAAAGTACATTCTGCAAAGTGAAGGAGTAGTTCTGGTCCAAATCCATGCTTTATCTCACAATTATATAATTATTAATTTCTTCCTCAATTCATTTGCAATTCAGTTTTTTTCCCCAGAGCAGAATTTGTGCTCAGTGACCTTCACTCAATATTAAGATTTTGAGGTTTTTTGTTCTTTTGAAACCTTTTGGTGATCTAAGGAAAAGGAGCCCATTCCTGTCCCAGAATGGACTGTCAGTTTGAAAGCTACTGTGGATGGGACCAAAGAGACAGGAAGGTTCCAGAAAATGTACAGCTAGATTTGCATCCAAACCACTTCCAGCCTTAGGCAGGCACCAGATAATTTATGGTCTGTAATTTGGTGAGGAGGAGGAACTCAGTACCACTGTCTGGACACCGACACTTTCTGGGCACCAGTGGCAGGATATGTGCCACAGAGCTCTATTAGTGCTTCCCAAAGTCATGTCAGATCCCCAGACTGAGTCCACCACCACCAGTCCCACTCTCAGAAGAAATGGGCAGGTTTGGGTGTGAGGCTGCACACAGATGTGATCCTCATCTCCTCCTTCTGCATGTCTGGACTCCTGTGCTGTAGGAGTCCAGATGGCCCAATGGCACATTCTAAATTGCTATAAAATGGCTTAATGGCCCTTACACAGAGCTCTTTCAAGGTAGACAAGACTGTAAGAGCAGGGTTAAGAGCATCATGCAAGTCATTGCAGATGCATCTGTTCTGTTCCCTGAAAACAGCCAGATAATTCTGGGCTGGGCTGAGATCAGCTGCTGCACTGTCTCCACTGTCATGGGGGTGGAGACTGCTTCAAACCAAAACTAAAACCAAGGGGTCCCTGACAAGAAGGAATGCCATATGCAGACCCTAAATCTTGCACTTCCTGATGAGTCCAGATTTAAGATTTCTCTATGGTTGTCCTTGGTGAGGTTTGGCTCTGGATGAAGCATTCATAGGATGGTCCTGGACTCTGCAGTGCACCTCTTGAGCAGGAGTGCAGCAACTTTTCATGGCCCAGGACCCAGTATCTCACATCTGCATGGCTGTATGGGACTCAGCAAAGAAAAGACACATCAATGTGTATTTGATGACTATTTTTGGATTTTTTCACATATCAAGTGGTTTCCTGGGCTGGATTCCTTCAAAGAAGCTCATAGTAAAAATGAAGTGGTGGGTTTCTTATGCTGAGTAGTTTTGCTGTGAGCTGTAAATCTCTCTCTGGACAAGAAAATGGACATATCACAGAGGGCACAAATATTCCATGGGCTCCAAGTGGACCATAGGTTCCAAAGGAGCCACAGTCTTCAAAGCACATGGAGGACTTTTCTGGCCAAGTCTAAGCAGGGGCCATACCCCATCAAAGTGCTCCTAACCCAAAATTTGCTAATTCAGCCTGAAATAGGGAAAACTGCAGCCCACAAAAAGAGATTTTTGTTATCACAACAGCCCCAAAGTGAGTCAGATTCATACTGCACTTAGGAAGGTTTGCAAGATCATCACAGAATGCATTGGGTTAGAGGGATTTTAAAGACCATCTAGTTCTAGCTGCCCTGCCATGGGCAGGGATACTTTCCACTAAACCAGGCTGTTCAGAGTCCCATCCAAACTGGCCTTGAATGCTCCCAAGACACATGTTGCTGTGCCAGCCTGGAGTCCCTGATTGTGGCCACCTGCACAGATACTGCACCCTTGGGCACAGCTGATCTGGCTGTGGACTGCACTCAGCTGCCAGGGAAGCCTGATTATGCAGGTACCACATGGCCTTTGACCCAGCCCTGATGACTGGAAGGTTCAAAGGCTGGGTGTGGTGTGCTGGCTCTGCAGAGGCAGCGTGCCCAGGTCTGCTGCTCCTGCCCTGGGTTTGTTTGCCACGGTTCAGACCTGCACTCACGGTTCTGCATGGTGTGTCTGGATGGGTGTCCATGCCCAGTGGAGAGTGGGAAGGAGAGAGGAAGAAGGAAGCAGTGCAGCAGGCTTGGGCCCCAGCCTGCTGATTTCAGTTCTCTGCAGCAGCCTGGTTCCACTCCATTACATGGTCATTACTTAGATCATGTACTGGGAAGACAACGGAGTCCCCACTCCATGCCCTGCAGCCCATTCTCACACCTTGCACTCCTCCTCCAGCAGCTGTCAGCCCCTGAAATAAATGGAACCCTTTGCCTCCACGCTCCTGGAGGAGCATCCTCGAGAAAACCGGCAGTATGGACCATGCCTGCCTGTTGTGAGTGATGCTGGAGCAGAGCTCCTCGCCAGCTCTGGAGCCGAGCTGCTGCCCTCACCCAGCATCCTGCCGGGAATGAATGAGGAGTCCCTCCCACAGTGCTTGGCTTCTTCGGGGGTGCATTTGCACAACCATAGCAACAGCTGCCTGCACTCAGTGCTGCTGGGATCTCTGGCCAAAGGGCTGTGCGGCGGTCAGGGTGTTTTAGAGCCCTTTTTGGCAGCAGAAGAACAAAGCCTGTCTCCCAAACAAAGGAGCAGCCGGCAGCTAAATCCTGCCCACGGCAAGTCTGAGCGCTGTGCCCGAGGATTATAACACGAGGGGTGCTTGGCAGCTCATGGGATGAAAATAAGGATATCTCGTAGCATCTAGTTTATGCAGTTGTTAAACTGAGAGATTTTGGGTGGAAAGCTCCGGGCTTAAAGAAACTTTGTAAAATAAACCAAAACAGCTAGAATTGTTTCATAAGGTTTTGTTATCACCTTTCTAATGCCCTTCTTAAGAGCATTTCCTAACTGCTTTTGGTTTCAGATTGTATCACCAAAAGAAACCCAAACCAAAGCCCAAAACAAAACCAAAACAAAAATGCAATAAAACCAACCAAACAAATAAACTAACAAAAAAAGCCAAACAATAAATTCTGCCAGGGAAAGATGATAAGCTCTTGAAGGTCAGCCATGGGAGGAGGAGTTGGTTTGGGTCCCAGCCTCATTCAGAGCAAGCTGCATTTCCCTGCAGGAGGTAGAGCCTGTGTTAGCAAATAACTCCTACAACTGCAGAGGATTCCTTCCTCCTGGCCATTTGCTGTCATTCTGCTGGCTCTAGAAGTCTTTTCCACCTCTGGAAAGCCAAGTGCCAGCTTGCTCCCAATACCAAGAAGGGTAAAACCTCACATTGTTTTATTGGAAAACACTGTTGAAGCTCCATAAGCCCCAACTGCATCCATTCTGGGAATGGGGATGTGCTGTTGGCTCCTCTGTGAACACTGTGACCACATCTCTACTTCATCCCAACTGAATCATGGACTGTAGAAGGAAATGCAGATGCTGGGACAGAGAGGGGAATCATGGAGCACTCCAAAATCTCCCATTCTGGCCAGCTGTGTCCCAGGCTCGTGCCAGATCTTGCCAAGATACATTCGTGTCTCCTCTTGCCAGGTGTTCTCTGGTGACAGAAGGTTGATCACAGGTGGGATCTCTTCTGCTCAAGGAGACCCCCAGGGTTTATAATACAAGTACACAATGCCACCAAGGGTGGCTGTTTGGAGCTTCTCTTTCAAAAAAAAGATAGCTTCACTCATCCTGGTGATCAGCAATGGCCCCTGGCCTCTTGAATTGCCTAAATTGGGCTAATGTATAGTTCAGAAGAGTGATACTTATGAGAGGAAAGAGGGATTTGTCTTTACAAACAAACTGTGAGTCTGCTAGTAGATAAAACTAGTTAGAGAGATAAAACGAACAATGGGAAATATTCCACTGATAAATGGAATGAGAGAGATTTGCCTTTACAAACAAACTGTAGGTCTGCTGATAAAGAAAATTGGATGCTGAGAGATGAAAGAAACAATGGGAAGAACCATAGATTCCATAGGAATTCCACTGATTGACACTAGGAGAAGGGCAGGGGGAGTATACATTAGAGGGGAATCTTAGGTATCAGGCACTGCACCTCTCAAGTGCCTCAGCCAATGGGGAAAGAGAGAGGGAAATGCAGTCGGGAAATTAGGATAAAAAGGAGGCTGCGTCCTCCAAAAATTTGAGATTCCAGGGGAAATGCCCCATGGCCTCTCGCTTTATTCAAATAAAGTTACAGGACTCCTCTGTCTCCTTTCAGACATAAACCTCTGGTGTTTGTGAATTAGTTTTCTGACACTTAGCATGGGGCAATCCCATAGCAAGAAACTAAATTTAAAGAGCTACACTGTCTCGATCAGCATGGCACAGTCCCCTGGTCCATCAGGTAGTGGTGCAAAGGTGACCATTCAGGCTCAGGTCTGTGGCAGATTTTGGAAGGGCCCATCTCAGAAACTGAGTGGGAGTCTGAAGCACAGCCTGTGCTTTTTGCAGGTATAGTTCTGGAGATGTTTGTTACCAGCACACGGATACACACAAATATCTGCTGTGTTTTGGGCTAGTCAGCAACAGTCTTGACACAGCAAATGAGGAGATTTACACACATCCCATCTGAGATTCACGACTGGCATAACAATGGGAAACTCTGTGATGTTACCTTTCAGCTTGGCTCCTGATGGGCTGTAAATGGCCCCAGACATTTTACACTGATGACCTACCTCTGATCCTCCCATCTCTTTATGTCCCTAAAACTGGAAAACACTAGGATGTCACCTTCCAGCCTGATGGGCTGTAAATGTCCCCAGGCAGTTTGCATTCTCTAATGATGTGCCTCTGTGTCTCCCATCATCATTTCCCTGTGCATCCTATGCAAAACTGCATATGTCATTCCCATCAGCACCTGATGCCCTCCACCAAGCAGTGACGTTGTCTGCATCTCAGTTTGCTGGTGTGTCTTTTCCTCAGACTTCTCGGGTTTTCTTGGAAAAATGACCTTTTAAAATGTGCAGGGGCTTCTGTAAAAAGTGAAGTGTCTGTTCCCAGGGCTGAAAAAGCAGAGTTCCCAACACTCTTCGTATGGTACCACTCCTCAAGCGTGATAATTCTATTTCCCATCCCTAACACCAAGAAGAGCAACAGCTTAAACCAGGAAAACTTTAAACCTAAAAGCTGAAATCCCCACCCTGGTTTAGATGCTGCATAAGACCTGTAAATATTCTCATGCACAGGCAGGCAGCCATATACTTCCTTAGTGCCACTGTGTTCTGATCAGGTGGTGAGAAGCCAAAAACACTGGCACAGGTTGCCCAGAGAAGCTGTGATTGCCCCATCCCTGGAAGTTTTCAAGGCCAGGATGGACAGGGCTTGGAGCAATGTGATCTAGAGGAAGGTGGCCCTGCTCATGGCAGGGGATTGGAACTGGATAAGATTCCTTCCAACCCAAACCATTCTACAATTCTATGGAAAGCTTCTCCGGCTTCTCAGCAAGAGGAAGAAGAGCTGTCCCTTACCTAGACCCAGGAAGCTGAAGATCCATTGAGCCACTGATGCTGTCTGAAGCCTTCTCTGCAGTGGCACAGACCGTGGAGCAAACTCAATCTTCATCTTGGGCTCTGCATGCGCTTCTGGCAAGGAGAAGGAAGCAAGTGGCTCCTGCAGAGTGCAAAGTCGCCCCTCAATATCTGCCCAGCGTTACAGCAGGAGGGATTGTGCAACATACACAATCACAGTGGCAGCTGGCACAGCACCATTCTTCACAGGGAGGAGAGAGAGGGAGGTGTCACGAACTTTGCACCATCGTGACTCACAGCATTGTTACATGGTGACAATGTCATGCTTCTGCCACCCAAAGTAAACTCCATTCAGGACCCAATCCTGCCTTCAAGATCCCGTCTCTTTCAAATTTTGCAGTATTTGGATGTTGGCAGAGACAATGAGGCAGGCATTCATGCCTGGTAAGGCAGTTTTATTTTCCCCCTTCCCCTACAAATCACAGCAGGAAGGGACAAGCAGAAGGGATGAGCACAGGCAGGTCACTTTGGTTTGCAAGTGATGTGATGTGGAAGGGTTTCAGTCTCAGCCAAGGAGGTGGGGAGACAACACAAGGGTGTTTCACTGCTGAGCAGCCTCATGCCTCTGCCAAGACATGGATGGATGGATGGATGGATGGATGGATGGATGGATGGATGGATGGGGCAGATGAGTTTCCAGGTGCGTCCTTGCACACATTTATATAGATGTAGAGAAAGGAAATGCTACTCCTGTTTTGCATTTGTATCTCCAAGCCCAGTCTGAGCCTCTGCCTTGCCATGTGCAAAGAGATGCAATTTACTATGTGGGAAAAAAAATTACAAGTTTTGAGGGAAAAACTCCTCA
This sequence comes from Toxostoma redivivum, assembly GCA_013397375.1. Taxonomy (NCBI): domain Eukaryota; kingdom Metazoa; phylum Chordata; class Aves; order Passeriformes; family Mimidae; genus Toxostoma; species Toxostoma redivivum. The sequence goes on along the minus strand of VXBI01000012.1, from coordinate 86,218 downwards.
AGAAACTGACAAGCCTCTCAGGTAAGCAAAGAAGTCATCTCATGGGAGGGTTGGGAAAACCAAAGGTCTCATTGTAACCAGGATACAGAATAGTACTCTGAACAGACTGCCCTGAACTGTGAGCACTGTGAAAGGACTGGCCAAGTACAAAGGCTTCACTTACAAATCCAAGGGGCATTTCAAATCCCAAGGTCACTGCAGCCAAGACTAAAAACAACCTTTGGCAGAAGCAAATCAGAGAGGTTAGCCGAGAAATAATCCCTCCCCTTTTGCCTAGGAAGGTCCTGGACTACGAGGAATCTGTCAGACTTAGTTTTCCCAGATCACTAGGATAACAGGGCTCTGGTGAAACCCCAAGGGATCTTTTCCTAAAGGCATTGGTTTCTTCAATTGAGCTAAAACTGGTTTAGATTTCACTCAAATCTCTCCCCATCCTTTGTCTTCTACTGCAAATGTCAGGACCTGCCTGCTTCAAGAAAGCAAAAGAGGTTTTTAATTCTTTCAGCACTGTTACCTGGAGACAGGATGTTTCCTGGTGAGGTACCATCAAGGATATTCCAAAATTCTGTGGGAAGATCTGTGAGCCCAGGGCTCCTGGTCTTCCTGGACTGTGTAACACCAGCATTGTCAGAGAGGTGGATGGTGGGACCAAGGAGGGGTTAGACTGGTTAGTAGGGAAAATTCCTTCCCCAAAACACTTTTCAAGCCCTGGAACCTGTTGCCCAGGGCAGTGGTGGAGTCTCCATTCCTGGAGGGATTTAGCACACTTGTAGATGTGGCACTTGGGTTAGTGGTGGGCTTGGCAGCCCTGTGGGAATGGTCAGACTTAATGATCCTGGAGGACATTTCCAACCTTAACTATTCTATGTCTCTCTGAAGAGTTCTTAAAGGGACATCTCTGGTCCAGTGATGATGCTTCAAGGTCTTTTCCATCCAGCACTCTTGTCCTTGCTGGAGACCAGCCATGCCAAGGAACTCTTGATTTTCTCTAGTGAAAAAAGTCATACCTGTGCCCTGGGGATACCCAGACATGTGGGAAGCATTTTCTGCACCCAGAAATTTCAGACTAAGCCCTAGAGCAATTGTATTGCTCAATTCCAAGACAGTTGTATTGTAAAGAGTCACGTCTTTGCTTGTGGCTTATTGTGACAAGGAAGCCTCTGGATTTATGATCAAGTCAGGTCTTTGGAAGAGCTGATCAAGGAGTTAAGCAATGTTCAGCTGGGTAATAAATATTTATGTCCTGCTTTGCTGTGGTTATGTCATTTGCTTTTTGTCTTTCTACTTTCTTAATTAAGGAGAGAAAAATAAATACTTATGGAGGGCTTTGGAAAACTGCTTAAATAAGAGAGGAATCAGAGTTTTCCACTCAGGAGGAGATGAAAGAGATGAATCTCCTTGCTGACTGGAGATAAAATAGAGTCTTTGACTTAAAATCTCTGAATCACAGAATAATTTAGGTTGGAAAAGATCTCTAAGGTCATGGAGTCTTACTATTCCCCCAGCACTGCCAAGGGCATTGTGCTGGTTTTAATTGGCATTTAGAAGAGGGCATTCACAAAAGTTCTCTCTTTGAGAACTTTCTCTGTGAGTTGATGGGACTAATTGAAAGCTGGTTTGGTTGTTGACAGTCTGGGAAACCAATTGGAGAATCTGGTTAGTTTCTGCGAATTTACATTTTGAAGTGAGCAAATCCTGGGAACAGCCCTCTTTTTTTCTGGCAGGAGTGCAGGAAACTGCACTCATGTCCTTTAGAGCACTTGATTTATTGGTCAAATTTTCTTTTTATGCATTTCAATTACTCTCTTTATGCAGCACTCTGATATGGATTTGCTTTGGCTCCTGTTCCATTTGGCCTTGAAACGCTCTCACAACATACATGAATCATAAGCACAGCTGGCAAGGAAAACAAGAATACCTCAGACTGAACCTTGTGAACGCACCAGGCAGAAGCTGCATGATTATAAAATGATTTAAGATGTGAGAGGCCACTAAAACTCTCCTTTAAATTGTCACTTGTAGTGTTGCAATGTTTTCTTGTTCCTGGTGATAGATGTTAGGGGTGGTGCTGGGACATCTCCTGCAGAGCAGAGGGAGTGCCTGGAGTAAATAGAGCTTTCCCACACCTCTGGGGTAGTGTGTCCTGCATCTCTTGTGCATCTCCTGCACACTGGGGTAGCGTGGAGCTGAACACTCTACACAGAGGGAGCTGCAAGTGTGGTCTGGCTCTGGCTTTAGAGATGGACTCTCACCTGCCTTGAGCCCAGGGCATCTCCATTCCTATAATGGAGGAAAAAGGCTCCTAAGGAGATGTGAGGCTCCGACCTGATTCTTTTTTCTTCATTTGCACCTCATTTCAGCTTTTGTCAGTGATCTCCTGGGAACCATGGGATGAGCTGCCATCCCCTTCCTCTGATTGTTGTCAGTGATTAACAAGGAGTTAAATGCCTATTCTTGAGATGGCTACCACGGCATGGTGTGTAAATAAATAAATAAACCCACGGTCATCTCCTATAAATTCTTGCCCTGAGCTTTGCCATGCTGTTCTCACAATGCCATAGCATTATTTCCTAAAAGAATTGGTGGATATGTGTGTAGAGGGTGGGGGAGAATGTGCACAGACAGCATGTGGTGAGATGTCAGCTGGTGGTCTGAGAAAAGAAGCCAATCCAGCTTTGTCACCATCAGATCCCTCAGCAGAGATATAAACATCTGCTCACATCCTCATTGCCAGTCATCCTGCTCTTCATCCATCACAAAATGCAGGACAAACTACAAAAAATGTCCCTGGATGGTCTCCAATAGCTTAAGTTTGACTGAAAGGTTCCCTGGCTTCATGTAAGGATGCCAGGAGAAGAAGGTTCATCAGGTACCTTGTTAATAAGACTCCAAAACAACCTGGTTATCATTGCACAGAGGATGCTTGGAGCTATTCCTTGCCCCCATGCCAGTGGATCCCAGCATGGATAGGACAAGGAAGCACTGCCTGGGGCTCTGCTCAGAGTCAGCAATGATTTTAGGGGTTGTAAAATATTGATCTTATTCTGGTTTGTACCACACCATGTGCCTTTAAAATCAGGGCCTCAGCACCCTCAGAGGGAGGAATTTCTTCCTAATAATAAACTTTGTGGCAGGATTGTGCCCCAGACTGATGCAGTATGACACCCATGTCCTTAGCTACCTCCTCAAGTTCCACAATGTGGCATCACATTTGGCCACACCCTTTTCCCAGAGGAAGCTGGAGAAGGAATTCTTCTTCCTGCCATGGTGGCTTTAATTTAAAAACAGATTTTTTTTTTTATTTTACTCCCATCCTCTCTCAGAGATGTTTGCAGCCAGCACATCCATTCTGCTGATTAGAGCTAATGGATTTTACTTGATGATGCTTTTCCATAGTTGATTCCTGAACGAGAATGAGCAGCCATGCTTCAGGATACAGATGCAGATATAAATATAGATATAGATTAGACATATAACCATATATTTCACTGAGATTCTAAGCAATTTTTTTAGATCTGCAGATTCTAACACCAGCTAGGTTTGCATGGTATCTGCAGAGCAGCAAAGTCTCCTGATGCTGCAAAACCTCACCAGGCAGTTTTGCCCATGACTTTTGTTATAAATAAAGGTGATTAATGCATGACTGAGTGTTTCCATGTGGCATGAGCCCAGGCCTGCTGCAGATGAGGGACTCTCATAAAGATGCTCTAAAGCCATTCGTGTTCTAGTTCCCAAATAGGTGCAAGATGCTGTGCAAATCCCTGTGTGATGGCACTGCTGAACACAGAGCTAGGACACAGATTAGCTCCAGAGCAGGGAGCTGTTGCAATGGATTTGTACAGGCTTGCACCCTCCACAACACACTAATATCTCAGAATCACAGAAACACAGAATGGTCTGGGTTGGAAGTGACATCAAAGATCATCTTACTCCACTTACCTGCCATGGGCAGGGACACCTTCCACTAGACCAGGTTGCTCCAAGACTCATCCAATGTGGTCTTGAACACTTCCAGGGGTAGGGCAGTCACAGCTGCTCTGGGCAACCTGTGCCAGTGCCTCACCACCCTCACAGCCAAAAATTTCTCCCTGATACCCCTTCTAATCCTGCCTTCTGTCAGTGGGAAACCATTCCTCCTTCTCCTGTCATTCCAGACCCTTAGCCAAAGTCCCTCTCCAGCTCCTGGAGCCTCTTTAGGCACTGACAGGGGCTCTAAGCTCTCCCCAGAGTCTTCTCTTCTCCAGGCTGAACACCCCCAGCTCTCCCAGCCTGTTTCCAGAACTGATGGGCTCCAGCCCTGTGATCATCTCAGTGGCCTCCTCTGGACTCATTCCAACAGGTCCACATCCCTCTTCCCACAAAACTTCCCTGTTATATTAAGAACAACTCATTTCATTAACAGCTCTCAGTGCTACAAGTCCTGAAACAGCAACACAGACGCACTTCTAAAGGTTTTCTTCAGGAAGGTCCACAAATATGTGAGGTCTCCGTGGACAGCAGTTCTCAGATCAAGATGGGATTCACATGCTCAAAAATCCCCATGTCAGCTTTAAGATAAATGAAATTATTGAGAGTATTTAAAAAGAAACACAATCTTGAACTTCACAAGGCAGAAAACTTGATCCCATTGCAAGACTTTTATTGCACATCTTCCTTGTAGACCTTGGGTCACCATCATAAGGTCATTCTCTTCCAATTTTCCTCGCTCCTGTTGCCATACATATATTAATTTTTTTGTAATATCATAGTCCATTCAATGCAAAAGCTGTTTGTAATTAACCTGTAGTGTGCATGGAAACACAGAGCTGGGGGGTCTGACAGCGGCAGTTTTGGGATGACTCTATCATCCCTGCTGAAAAAGGGTGCTGGTTGAGAGTGGCTAAACATGATCCTAGGTGTTCCCAGACAGGCAAGAGGCCAAGGGCACTTGACTTGTGTCAGCAGTGGTGTGTCCAAAAGGAACAGGGCATTGACTATTGCCCTGTGCTGAGCCCTGCTGAGGCACATCCAGTCCTGGGGGCAGTTCTGGGCCCCTCACTCCAACAAGGACATTGAAGAGCTGGACCATGTCCAGAGAAGGGAATGGAGATGGGGAAGGGTCTGGAACATGAAGAGCAGCTGAGGGATATGGAGGGTTCAAAGCAGGCTCCTTTTCTCCTTTCAGCCTGGAGAAAAGGGGGAACCTTCTCACTGTCTTCAGCTCCTGTGGCAGGACTTCCCCCCTACCACAGCAGGGCTTATCTGCTCTGTCCATCAGCTGGATAGCTCAGACATTCTCCTCCCCACATGAATTGATGGGATGACCCAGGCCAGCTTGTCTAGCTAGTGAGTTATTTCTCTCTGGCCTCAGGATGGAATTCCCAATAAACAGCTGGCCTTGAGAACAAGATATGGGGAGATAAGCTGGAATTCTTGACTGAGAAACACTTCATTTTACAGCTATAAAAGCTACACAAACTTTCACAGAGGCAGAAGCTTCCTACACACACCTTGGAAAGGCGTAGGACTTCTCCCCAGAGTTAGGATGCAAATTCCATGGATGCTTTCCCAAAAACTGAGTGAAAGTATTCTATGTGTACTCCTATCATCAATTTGGTGGTAAGTTACATTGAATCCTAATCTATACTATTTCTTAGCTAGCTATAATAGAGGTACCTTTATTGTGCACTGTATTTTATCTACTAGTAGTTCTTTTTGTTTTATGCTGTGTAGTAAGTAGTCTGTTCAAAGTCCTATGTCTGTTAATTCTGTGCCTATTCAATAGATCATTCATTTTGTAATAGACTAATCAGCCATTATCAGGAACTTGTGAAGAAGAACAATCTGGGTGCAGCCCACCCCAAACAGGGCTACTGCCAGAACTCTGAGTCAAAGGCAGGACTTGTTTAAGCTCATCTCCATTCATACAAACTCCTTGGAGGGAGGCTGGAGCCAGGTGCTGGTTGGGCTCTGCTCCCAGGTAAGAAGCAACAGAACAAGAGAAAATGGCCTCAAGTTGCAGCAGGGGAGGTTTATTTTGGATATTCTCCATGGACAGGATTGTCAAGTCATGGCAAATACTGCACGAGGCAGTGGTGAAGTCCCTGTCCCTGGAGGGATTTAAGAGCCATGCAGATGTGGGATTTGGGACACGTTGAGTGTTGGCCTTGGCAGTGCTGATGGAATGGTTGGACTTGGTGATGTTAGGGGACTTTTCCAACCTCAAGGATTCTGCGACTGTTTCAAAGCCCAGCCTAAGCAGAGATGAGCACACCTATCACAGATGCACAGGAGTACTACGCACACTTACAAGGGTGATACACCATGCACTGATGCCCCACAACACTATGGCTTGGGTTCTAACTTGGGAAATACTGAGGAGCTTCCTAAATCTTTATTTGTAATCCTCACTTTTAATTGCACTGGGTGTAATAGCAGGAATTATATAAATCTGGAAGACAAAGCAATGTTTGTGTATAGACACCTCTAGCTGACATTTATTTATTTATTCTCTTTCCAAAGGCGGCTCTTTGAACCATCTATCCCCAGCACTTAGTGCTCCAATATCATCCATAAAATGAGTTTCCACAATTTGCCTACAGGTAAGAATGAAATTAAGCCATTCCAGGCAAAGACAAGCAAAGAAAACCCAAAGCCCAAAATCCTCAGGGCCTAAGATTCAACAAGGGGATACAAAGCATTGTAGTAGAGAAATAATCCCCCCAGGGATAATCCTGCCTTTCACTGCATTCCCAGCAGCTGCAGTCACTGGTGAGTGGGAATTGCTTTTTCTCTTTGTAATTCAGCATTTGGGTGTGTGGATTTCACTGGTTTTATTGGAGTTCTGCTCCCAGTGGAAATGCTGACAGCAGTTGCAAGGCTGACAAAGACTGGAGGGCTTCAAGTGTGGATGTGATTTGGGTGCAAATGGACTTTATTTGCACCAGGGAATAAAGAGAAAGATGCAGAAAAAAAATGGAGGGGTTGAGGGAATGATGGAGGGACAGTGGGAGAATGGGATGGAGGGATGAAGTGATGGAGATAGAGAGGGATGGAGGGATGAATGGAGAGAGGGAGGTGTGGAGTGATAGAGTGATGGACAAATGAAGGGGTGGAAGAATGGAGAGAGGGAGGGATGGAGGGACTGATGGCAGGATGGAAGAAGGGTAGGAAGGCTGGCATGATGGATGGGGTAAAGGTGGAGGCAAGACTAGAAAGGAGTGTGGGATTTGGGGCTGTGAATCCACCCTGGGAATCAGATTTCAGAGGAAATCAGTCAGCAGGAGATGGCTGGGGGGTGTTTTGGTTTGGGTTTGCAATGGCAAAAAAAGGCAAAAGGAAAGAATAAAATGTGTGTGTGACAGACATGTTCACTTGTGTGTGTTCATATGTGTGTGTGTGTTCACATACATGTCTGTGTGCATGTATGGGCTCACACATGTGAATGCAGGTGTGCATACCCTTGTGTATGTATGAGCACAGGGGTGCATTTTCACAGCTGTTCATGTGCATGTTTGTGCCTGTGTGTACAGGGGTGAGTGTATGGGTACAGGTTTGAGTATACAGGCATGTGTTTGGATGTGCTTGCCTATGTGTGCAGTCATGTGTGCACTGCATATACACTTACATGAGAACCTGAACGTGTGAATGTGGTTTGTGTGTTTCTGCATGTCCATGTGTCTGTGTGCAAATGTGTGTGTTTGTGTGTGAGGTGACGTGTGTGCATGTGCACATATGCCTGTGCAGGTGTGTGCACACAAGCATGTCTTGCATGTGTGCTTGCATGCATGTGTGCAGGTGTGAGTGACCATGTATGCATGTGCATGAGCACATGGGCACCTTGCACATAGGTGTGCAGGTATGTCACCAGGCATTTCTGTGTGTGCACACATGCATGGGCATTTCTTGCATGTTTGCGCTTTGGTGCATGCCCAGGCATTTACATGGAGACATACACGGGCATGTGTCCACATGTGTGTGCAGCTGTGAACACACACAGGAGTGTTTGTTGGGTGTGCATGTCTGGCATGTGTGTGTGCAGGTGTGTGGTTGTGCAGGTGTGTCCATCCAGGTGTGTATGAAGGATGCAGGTCTGGGCACACACGCACACAGCCATGTGTCACATGTGTGTGTGGCTGTGTGTATGTGCAGATCTGTGCACACACAGCCATGCATTACACACGTGTGTGGCTGTGTGGATGTGCAGATCTGTGCACACACAGCCATGCATTACACATGTGTATGGCTGTGTGTATGTGCAGATCTGTGCACACACAGCCATGCATTACACACGTGTGTGGCTGTGTGGATGTGCAGATCTGTGCACACACAGCCATGCATCACTGATGTGTGTGGCCGTGTGTACGTGCAGGTGTGTCGCCCGTGTGCGTGCCGTGCCCCGCCTCGCCCGTGCCGGTGCCAGCCCCGCCTCCCCGGCGCGCCCCCGGTGCGGGGCGGAGCGCGGCGCTCGGCGCTCGGAGCCCGGGGCGGAGAGCGGTGCGGGGCTCGGAGCGCGGAGCGGTCGCTCCCGGCGCGGGGCCGCCATGGCGTGGCCCTGCATCACCCGTGCCTGCTGCATCGCCCGGTTCTGGAACCAGCTGGACAAGGCGGACATCGCCGTGCCCCTCGTTTTCACCAAATACTCNGAAGGTGCAGCGGCCGGAGCCCAGCTGCAAGCCCAAGAGCGAGTACCAGCCCTCGGACACTCCCTTCGAGAAGGAAACGCAGTACCAGAAGGATTTCCGTGCCTGGCCCATCCCCAAGCGGGGCGACCATCCCTGGATCCCCAAACCGGGACCTTCCCCCGTCCTGGCCCTGGACCGCGCTCCCCCGGAGAAACCGGCTCAGGAGAAGCGGCGGAAGGTGCACCTCGCTCCCGAGAAGAAGGAGGAGCACGCCGAGGTGGAGGATGAGCATCCCAAAGCGGCGCGGCCCGGGGATGGGAGAGAGAAGGGTCGGAAGAAGGCGGAGGAGGCGGGCGGGCAGCCGGCGGAGCCGAGCAGAGGCCGGGCGGCTGCCGATGCTGTCAATAGGCAGATCAAAGAGGAGGTGGCGGCGGGGGTCAGCTCGTCCTACAGGTGAGAAGACATGTCCCCGTCCCCCCTATCCATCCAGATCCGCAGCCTTCCGGCCCTTCGCTAGCTTTTATCCAGTCCCTCTGTGCGCTTTCCCGCAGGAGCATCCCACCCCGGGAGTGAGGCTGGGACACATTCCAAGGGGGCTTGCGGATTTCCTGCCCGGGGGGTGTCCTTAAATTCCCCATATCTCTGGCAGTCCATGACGGGGCAGTAGGTATTGTGCTGGTGGTGATTACATGGGCGCTTTTTGTCGAGGCGGGTTTGGCAGCAGGTTTGACTGTCTTTGTGTCTCCCCCCCCTTCCACTGCATTCCAAAATTAAGAGACACCCACCACCTTGGATTTCCGTAGGGGAAATGTTTGGGGTCACCTCCGTGGGATGTGCAAGCCGCCTCTGGTCCTTTCCGAGCACATCCCAGGCTGTCATGCAGCAGCCAAGCCGAAGGACCGGCACCCTGACCACATCCCAGGGGGCCCATGCACCAGTGGGGCGCCCCACACGCAGGAGCCTCCCAGGAAGCATTCCAGGCTGGCCCACGCTCAAGACAAAGCATCCCGGGGATGCGCCAGGATGAGGGACACGCATCCTAGGCCGCTTGGGTGGGGCAGCCTTCGGATGCTGCCATGTTTTAATGCAGCGCGGCGGGGGATGACACATCCTTCTGTCCCCCCTACCACCTCCCCAGCCAACTAGAAATGGATGCCCTTATTTCACCTCAGCAAGATTTGGGATTCAGAGTGGGAAACTGCTTGCAGCGAGCTGCTGTTGTTTTTTCTCTCCGGGTCAAGGCGTTCGATGTGTCGGGAATGCAAAAACAAAAGTGGTGGGGTGGCTGCCCTGCATGTACGTTTGCAAGGAGGGTTTGCTGCGGCTGTGTTTTCCAGCACTTTCTTTGGCATAGCCCACCACTGCCGAGACCAGGGTGGAAGTGGCACAGAGCAAAGCTGGGGGTTGTGGTGACAAAAGTGTGATTGCAGCCTTTTTGCTTTTCTCTATAGCTGTGTGAATGCTGAGATGTTTATGCCTTTGAATGGTTTATTTTCCTTCTTGGAGGGGTTAGAAACGACACCTGGCCATATAACGGGTAGTACATTTATGCAGATTTAAGGTGAAGCCCTGACTTGACTCCTCTGTCCCACTGGTGGCACAGCAAAGCTGACAGTCATCTGCTTTCCCCCCTCCCTAGGTGATCTTGATTTTTGCAGTCATTTGGCATCAGCTCTAAATCTCACTGGGTAATGCCGGAGGCTCAGGTGCACCCAGGTGTGATGCTTGTCTGAGGCACAAGTAAATGGCCAGGGATTGTGGGGGGCTCTGTTTTGCAGGGGTGGAGGGTGTGGGGAAAGGGGTCTCTAGGAGTGGCACAGCCCTTAAATCTGCTGTGATCTGAGACTCAGCTTTTTGTCTGCTCACCTTGCAAGGTCTGGGCTTGTGCTGGAGATAGCAGGGCTAAAGTAGAAAGCTCTCCTGGAACTGGAGAGCCGGTGTGTTTCTTCTCTTCCTCTGCTACAAAGGATAATTAGACTTATTTGCATATTTAAATGCAGATTGCTCACCTTCCTATCCCTCCAGTCTGCTCCAGCAAATTTCTAAGACACCAAGCTAGGATTCCTCCCCAAGGAAAGGAAAGGGGTTGGATCAGCAGGGATGTTAAAACCTAAGAAGAGCTAAAGGATTCAGCTTTCTTTGTGTTGCTTGTTGGCTTTCACAATACCCTTAGGGCTTCTCTTTCCTCTTGGGAAAGTGTTCTCCCACTTCCACGTTCTTCTTCCTTGCTGCATATTGCAGAAGTGTTTGCTCTGACACTCAGCTGTAGAACATAAGTGCCTCTTCATTAATGCATAAGTGATGTATTGGCTAATTGTTCTCATTTTCTGTTCAAATTAGGCATCTTCCAAGTGTTGTTTATTGTTTGGATTCTTTTTAGAAACCAAATTCTCCAAATCCTAATTACTGCCAAGAACCTGGCTGCTGACATGCTGGGTGGGTATTGAACATCTCCAAGGATGGAGAGTCACAGCCTGTTGGGGCAGCCTTAGGCAACCCAGCAGCCAAAAATTACCTCCTAATGACCTCTTGCTAGTGAGCAGTAAGGATGGCTTACATGGGGCTTTTCTTCCTTGTGCATGGATGAATGCTCCCCATCAGCAGAGGAGAGGGGGAGATTTCATTACAGTCCTGTTCACTGCTGCAAATCAGTGTTTCCAAGGCTGGGAAACAATTCCTTGGTGAAACCAGAGCAGAGCAGTAGTTTTTAAGCTCCACTGGGTATTATTTCCATGTGAGGAATATCTGAGAGAATGGGATATAGAGAGTAAGTGATTAGCCCAAGGTCAAGGGGGAAGTCCATGCTGAAGGGAAGAATTCTCTGTGTACCTAGACAGATGAAAACCACAGAGACATGTGCCATGGACCTCCTCCCAGGTCCACCCAGAGGTACAGAGCAGAGGTGGTGCCTGGTGGTGACCCCCATGGAAGATGGAGGTTCCTCCCAGCCAGAGGGATGAGCGATTTGTTTGTATTAGCATTTGAGCCAGAAGCCTTCTGTGAGGCCAGAGTGGCAGGACTGTGGATGTCTGCTGGAGACTGCCTGTGCCCAGGGATCCCACAGAATAAATAGGATTTATTTCCAATATTTCTAGTATTTCTTTGTCTTATTCAGAGTATTTACATTATTTGTATTTTTATATTTATATATTCATTAATGATATTTTATTAACTATTCAATTATACATGGGATTTATTTATGTACTTATTCCCACTGTTCTCCCTGAGTGTGCCATGGCCAACCAAGTTCCAGCACTGAGGAGCTTCTTGCCTCAGTTTCCCTCCCCAGAACATGAGCTGCCCAAGATTACAGCTCACCAAGGCAGGTTACATCTCCTTCACCTCCCCCCCTCTTCTCTTTGGTCCTGCTTCTCAGGGTGGCCTGTGGACCCTGAAGGACCAAGGACCATGGAATCCTTCAGTCAGGTCAGTGACCAGCCTCTTGAAAAGCTGCTGGTGGTGGATGAAGCTCTTTCTTGTTCAATTCTGTGAGGTGAGGGGATTTCTCCCTCTGAACTTCTGGATGGGATGAGCAGAGCATTTCTCCCTGCTGCACCAGAGGATGGAGTGGGCTGGACTTGACCCTGGGGGTTTGGGACCAGAGAGAGCAAGCAACAAAATACCCACATATTGTGTGCACACAATAGCACATTTTCTGGTGGATGTGAAACAAATAAAAGCACATTTGGCAGAAATAAAAGAAGGAATGAACAAATACTTTACATTTTTATTTGGAAATTGTGGGAAAATGACAGAATGAGATGTTTCTTGGGTGCTTCTCCCCCCTTCTTCTTTGTCTTGTATTCTGCTTCTTTTGTTACCTTTATACCCTGAAGAAAAAAGATACAAAAGGGAAAGGACCATTTGCTCCCTTTGTAAGGTATCAAAATGAGTACTAAGCAAATTAATTTCCCCCTGAGAAGTGATATTGTGAAACCAGATTTTTATTTTTTGTTACCAAACCAATTATTTTTTCCCTCCCACCCACTTCCTTTCCTGGCAGAGGAAACAAGACAATAAAGGCTTCAATGGAAAATTTTGGACTACCTCTAGTATTAATGAATTGTCTGTTGCTAATGTTCTGTCATTCATCTCAGACCCTGGAGGTACTAAAGATGTGGAGCAAATGAGAATTTGTAGTAGCTATAGAGATGAATGAGTCAGCAGTGGAGACTTGCTGCCTGGTTTTCAGAGATACAGCAGAGATAATTTAGGGAGGGATGTCCACACAGGAAGGCTGGACCAGGATACAAAAGGGCAGGAAATGCATTCTCCTTGTTCTGAAGACAGGCTGGGAGAGTGGGGGGTGTTGAGACTGGACAAGAGAAGGTTCTAGGGAGACCTCAGAGCCCCTGCCAGTGCCTAAAGGGGCTCCAAGAGTCAGAGAGGGACTTTGGACAAGGGTCTGGAGGGGCAGAACAAGGGGGAATGGCTTCCATTGTCAGAGAGCAGGGTTAGAAGGGATATCAGGGAGAAATTCTTGGCTATGAGGGTGCTGTGGCCCTGGCACAGGTTGCCGAGAGGAGCTGTGGCAGCTTCATCCCTGGAATGGTCCAAGGCCAGGTTGGATGGGGCTTGGAGCAGCCTGGTCTAGTGGAAGGTGTCCCTTCCTATGACAGGGGAGTGGAACAAGATGAGCTTTAAGGTCCCGTCCAACCCAAGCCATTCTGTGATATTCTGTGATTTTATCTAACCTGTTGTTGAAAATCTCTAGAGGAGGACATCAGTCTTGGTGAGAATGCTAATAGCACTGCTTATGCTGTAAGATGGCAAAATTTCCATTGCCTTCTGAAATCTCTGATCAGATCCATAGCTATATCTGTACTAGTAAATTAAAGAGTCCCAGGACATGTTCCTGGGTGTGGAAACATCATGTACACTCCAGTTCTTGGAATTGTCCCTAGCCCTCTTCTCACATTGAGTTTGGTAGCACCCACTCTCAAGCCAAGAACTTATCCCTATAAACAGTTTAGATGCAACCACCTTGGTTTTAGAGGTTAAAGAGGTTTAATAGCATGAGTGAGGGCTATCCCAGACTCCACTGACAGAGAACATTTCTGGACAGATACCATTCTCCAAATCCTTGTTGTTTCAGCTATGAGAGTGTTTATTAAAGTAACTGTGTAGGCAGATGGATCCAATTTTCTTCTCAGGTGGAAAGGAAGGGGCAGAATTTTTCCTTCCATCCAGAAAAGGCTGTTCAGAGAGGTGTTTGGCAGCTTTGGCACAGGCTGAGCTCTGTTTCAGGGGTCACTTGATACAGACCTTTAGTAGCAGGAGGAGACACAATGTCTGCTGATACCACAGGGACCAGTTTTATGAATAACTAATGACTATTGGCCTTGGTGTTCACTAAGACACAGAGCATGGAGATGGATGATGCAGGCTTTGTTGGATTTGCATGGCATGGTAGTGGGGAGGGGGGTGGGTCACAGAGGTGGCTCCTGTGAGAAGCTACTGGAAGTTTCCACCATGTCTGACAGAGTCAATCCCTGAAGATGAACATGCTGCTGGCCAAGCCTGGGACAGTTAGAGATGTTGGTAACACCTCTGTGATAACATTTAAGAAGAAAATAAAAACAAAGTGGGCACAGTTGTTTTGNGTGGATGCCTGGAGGAGGCTGTGATCCAGTGGGAGACCCACAGGAGAGAGGGGTCCCTGCTCCCAGGCTGGAGCAGCCTGTCCCTGTTGGACTGCACCCCATGGATGGGTGCCACAGCAGTTTTGGGAGGACTGTTTGCCTGTGGGAGAGACTAACATTGCAGCATTTTTGGAAGGACTGGTGCTCATGAGATTGGAAACATGCTGGAAAAGTTCACAGAGAACTGTGTCCCACAGCGTATCAGGAAGGATTTCTCTCTCTGAGCAGTGGAAGAAGATCTTGAGTGATGAACTGCCCAAAACCCCCATGCTCTGTCTCTCTGCACTGTCAGTGGGAAGGAGGGAGGGGCTGGGGTAAAAAGGTGTTTTTTAAGGGCCTTATTTTACTTCTCATTATCCTCCTATGACTTTGTTAGTAATAAATTCACTTTGTACTTCTAAGTTGAGCCTGTTTTGCCCTTGGAGTGTTTTCTCTCCATCCTTATCTCAACTCATGAGTGCTTTGTTTAAGTTTTTTTCTCTCCTCTGCCTGGCTGTAGCAGGGGAGTGTAAGTTAGCATCTGTTGTGGGTGCCTGGCATTTGGCCAATGTCAAACCACAACATGCAGGCTGAGAGCTATTCCACCACACTCTGACCTCCTCTGGATGTAGTCCTTCAGCTGAGAAAGGCTGGTGGTGTCTCCAAGCTGGAGACACTTGCAAGTAGGTAGCTCCAAGCTGGAGTATGTGGCCATGTAGTCCCTGCAATCAGTTTAAGGTGGACTGCATCCAGCCCCAAAAGCCAACAGGGAGCTGCTCAGCAGTGTAGGTAAGACTGAATTTTGCTGCTTTGACTCTGTGCAAACTGGAGCTGGTCTGTGCATGCTTTAGGACATGGTAGAGGAGG
Source organism: Toxostoma redivivum (assembly GCA_013397375.1). Classification (NCBI taxonomy): domain Eukaryota; kingdom Metazoa; phylum Chordata; class Aves; order Passeriformes; family Mimidae; genus Toxostoma; species Toxostoma redivivum. The sequence continues at coordinate 71,127 of VXBI01000012.1, read as the reverse complement.
AGGAAGAGGTGGAGATGGCATTCAGGTGATGGAGTCAACATGTTTTTGCAACTATTCCTCTGCTCCTGCTCAGCTGGGTCACCTCAGAGAGACCTTTAGGCACATGGAGCTGGATGGGACCTGCTGAACCTTGAAGGCCAGTTATCTGGTTCGTTATTTAGTCTTTATGAGTAACCCCCAAGGCTCTGTCTCAGAAATGCAGAATTTCTAGTTGCATTATGCCAACAGGAAGGCTGTGCCAAGACCTCAGTCTCTGATGATTTGCACCTCATTTCCAATCTGGGTCAATGGACACATTGTAGTTTGCTGTTTTATTTGGTTTATTTCTCTCTTATATTTTTTTCTGTTTTATTGGCATACTTAGTGACTTTCTCCTGTCCAAATGTCACTGCTCATTGTCTCCAAGTACAGTACCCACATCGTTAAGCTCTGTAGCTAGGAAGTAAAAATTTGTACTTCCTGGTATCAACCTTGTCTCTTAGCTGTTCCTAGATGAAATCTCTGTTTCTTAAACAGAGATGCAGATTATTGCCCTATGGAGATGAGGTCCCCATTTCTACTGTAGACTCATGAGTCATGTTTGTGAGCATCATGGATTCACTTTGAAACCCTCATTTACTCTTTGATAACTAGGATGTCCATCCTGTTTTCCCTCTTCTCCTTCTTAGACAGTTACATCCCATGGCAAAAAATTCTGATGATTAATACCAAGCCTAGAATTAACTACTAATTTTCATTCCATTTTGAATGTGGCAGTCAAGGTCAATCCCCTCCTTCCTTTGTGATTTCCTGATCCTCCTACACATTGGTGCTCCTAATTACATTGTGTCATTAGGAGGTGTCATCAATGTTGCCCTACTTTTTTAGTGCCAAAGTCAACCTTAAAAATGTTAGACACTGCTAACCTCCTTCCAGGCTGCAGCTCAGCCTTCCAACACTCATCAGTGTCATTTCCCTTGCCTGGTTTCCCATTCTGCTGATGTTCATGTTCACTGGCTTAATTAGTCATTTCCCACATGGCCCTGGATAAAATGCTCTGCTGAAACCAAGTAGATTTTCACATTTCTTTTGTCTGTTAAGTCAGTTAACGTGTCAAAGGACATGTCAAACATCTCTCCTCCTCCCCTTCCACACACTTCTGTGTCTGGTGAGACCTCCAGCTTCTCTGGGATGCAGGAGATGATGCTGTAGGGCAGATCCCACTTCTGCTTGGTGGCTTCAAGCCACCACTGTAACACAGGGAGTGAATAAAGAGGAGAGAGATCAACTAGTTTAGATTACCATCCTTTCTTTTTCAAATAAATCACTGAGAGCTGTTATAAATCTGGCTCCTCTCACATTTAGAGCATGACCTTTCCTTTTCCTGTCTCCTACCAGCTAAACAAGCTAAGTACTTCTGCACTTAATTTTGCATCAGTCTCACTGTTCTTTGCTCTGAGCCATGTATATTTATTTATATTTATA
>VXBI01000012.1:0-69388 GCA_013397375.1 Toxostoma redivivum | reverse complement strand
ATAAATAAATTTGAATAAAGGACGTTGGAAGGATATATAACTATTTGCAATTATATATTATTTATTTTTGTAGATTAATATGATTTATATATGAATGTTTTATATATTATGTTTATGCATATCTATTTTTATATATTATTAAAATACTATACAAACAAACTGACCTGTTCACAAAGTTACTGCTTTAGCCTCCAATTCATCTCTCCTCCCCAAATCCAGCATTGCAGGTGTTCTATTGCAAACACATTTTGCTTTCTATTAATAACTGCTTTATTTTGCTTAATAGCTCCTTATATGGCACGCTATTCTTTCAGTTAGTAATTTCTTTTTGATCAAAAAGTGCCTTCAGCTGAGGGGACCCTGCAGCACTTTGCACACACATTGTGCCTATGGAGAGACTGCTGCTGCTTTGGGGAGCTGGCTGCAAGCTGTGCTGCTACCACTACAAAGTAGGTTTTGGTTCTGAGAAGGTGGGGAGGATGTTATTTAAAAAAAAAAAAGAATATTTTAAAAATGTTAATTTTAAAATAAAACTTTACGTTTTTAAATTTTAAAGTTTGAAGTTTTTTGTTTGGGTTTTTTGTGTGGGTTTTGTTTGTTTGTTTTGTTTTTTGGTGGAGCTGTGATTCAGCCTAGAGAAGAAAATGTTGGGTGGAGACCTCACAGCACCTTGCAGTATCTGAAGGGGCTACAAGAAGCCAGAGGGGCACTATTCATCAGGAACAGTAGTGACAAGTGGAATGAGTTCAAACTGAAGTAGGGGAAATTTAGGTAAGACATTGGGAAGAAATTCCTCCCTGTGAGGGTGGTGAGGCCCTGGCACAGGTAGCCCAGAGAAACTGTGACTGCCCCATCCCTGGAAGTGTTCAAGGCCAGGTTGGATGTGGCTTGCAGCAACCTGGAATAATGGAAGGTGTCCCTGTCTGTGGCAGGGGGTCAGAACGAGATAATCTTTAAGGTCCCTCTCATTCCAAGACATTCTGGGATTAATTTGATTAATTAGTATATAGCTTCACTACAGAAGGCCACTAGTTTTTTTTAAGACCACCACTTTCTCTTTTCCCCTTTCTGAGCAGAAAAGCACCTGCACAGCATCACACATTTTTAACCCTTTTAAAACACAAGGAAAAAAAGCAGCAGCCAAGCACCATTAGTCAGGCACCAGCAACCTTGCAAAGTATTCCAGTGAGAAATCTCTGTCTGTTTTCTAATTCAGCATCTGCAGGGTTGGGCAGATAAACACTCTGTGACAGCTAATAGTGTTTTTGTGCTGGATGAATGGCAAAAGGAGAGGATATCCAGGTGCAGGAGGAAATTCTTCAGACCTGATTGCTGAGCTTCAGGCTGCCTCCCAAATTTCACTTTGCCTTTCACCTTGAAGGAGGCTGCACATCTTCTCTTGTGCAGGGAGCTTTGCTTGAAAGGAATGAGCATCACATGGTGATGGGCTGGAAACACAGGCAGGGATGTGAGCCCTGGTCCCATTCCCAGGCTGAGGCAGGCTGTTGGTTAGTTTATTGGATGAGGCTGTAAAGGAAAATCTGCAGATGCCTTCAGGATGCCATTTCACTGCACAGGTGGCTCCTCTCCCTTCTCACATCCATTTTGACTGTGTACTTCCATCACTGGAACAGCCTCAGCAGGAAGTCTAAAAGACCCTGGGTATCTTGCAAACTCTTTTGCAGCCTGAGCCACACTTTTCCACCAGTTCATCAGAGCAGACTATCAGTGAAGTTCCTAAAACTAGGGAGGGAATTGGCCAACAAGGTCTGATTATTCCAGTGTGCTGGATTTGTGGACACCAGCGTGCTGGGTTGCAGATTAGGACTTTGAACACGTTTTATGCTCTTGTTATTTAGATATAAATGGATGTGCAGAAGATGTGAGATGGGGAAAGGAAGGTGGGATTGAAGGTTGTCCAAGCAAGATCCTACAAAGGTATGAAAGCCCTGGGTTGGGTTTGCCATGGCTGATAGCCCCCAGCCAGGTATCCTGTGCATCCAGGGGATGAAGGCACAGGTCTCAGCCAGCAGCAGAGCTTTGTCACAGTGTCAGTCAGCAGCTATGGCAACTCACACAGAGGATTCCCAGAGAGGGATGTGTTGGCAAGCAGCCCAGTGGAGGGAAGACAAGGAGTAAAAACCATGTGTTCCCTTTGGGGAACTGGGATGGGTTTTGGCAGCAGAGAACAATGCAGAGAGCAGGGAAGGTGGCATTGAAAGTTGCAGTGATTGAGCCTCCCTTGGTGGGTAAAAGTTTCTGACAGCACAGCAGCCCTGGAACAAAGCTCAGAGCAGGATGAAAGAATCACAGAATGGTGTGGGTAGAAAGGATCCTTTAGGCTCATCCAGTTCCACCTCATGCCATGGGCAGGGACACCTTCTACTAGGCCAGGTTTCTCCAAGCCCCATCCAACCTGGCCTGGAACACTTCCAGGGATGAGGCAGCCACAGCTTGCTTTAAGGGGAGAGGTGATTTCCTGGTGTCTCATAGAAATTCTCCCATGGCTCTGTATGACCCACACAGCTGAGAGGGTCTGCAGCATTTGGCTGGTGTGAATTCTGGGATGACACAGGACAGGTTGTTTCAGCCATTGACTGTCTGTAGCATCTCCTGAAAGCCAGCCAACCTTCAGAGGAGATACAAAGGTGCATTGTTTGATCCTGATCCCAGAGCATGGGATGAATTGAATGTGTTCTTGAGATTCTTCTCAGCCCTATTTCCCAAGATTCTCCTTCATGCTTGTTTTTCTAGGACTGCATACTAACATGGCATGCTGATCCCTGTACATGGAGGATTTTCATCCTCCCAAGAGAGATTTCTCTTTTATGACCAGTTGCAGTTTGTCTCCTTGGCTGCTCTGAAAATTGGAAACCCTCAGAAAACACGAGCACATCTGTTGCCTTAGAGGATGGTTTTCTGGTTGGGTTTCTGCTGGTACCTCTAGTCACAGAAGTCTTGGCAGTATTTTTGGTAAATGTTTGCAAAGCCCAACTCCTAGAATTATGTGGTTTGGGGAAGTCCTCAGCTTCCTCTAGGACAAAATCTCATAGTGTGGTGTGATGTCCAAAGCTGGCAGGGAATAACTCAAAGATGTTTCTTTAAACTCAACACGCTGTGGCTGTGAATTGCAGCCAGGTATGTCTGTCCAGCCCTTCCCATCTCAATCTTTGGTTTTCCAGTGGGTCTTGATGTCTAGTAGTCCATCAGTGGTGGCACACATATCATCATCTTTCTCACACCCTCTTGGGCAGCAGGGGTGCTCCAAGGAGTTAGTGCTGGAAACTAGTGATCAGGCTTTGGACTATATCACAGTGATATGGAAGTTTGATATGGAAGTTGAGTGGAAAGTCAAACTGGATGATTGTGTAAAATTGGTCTTTTCATGTCAGACTTAGGACATGATGCAAAATAGGAGGAAACAGAGGCCTGTCTTGTAATTATGGCCTGAGAAGAGTGAAGATGTGAAGGTGGTGAACTGCTGTACCCCACTTTCATACCCATATAGCTCTAAAGAGGGGACTGTAAGCACTGAAATAGAGGCTGTATTTTGTTTTAAGGTCTCAAAACACTTGCAAACAGTTCTGATTTAACCTGGTCCCCAGTCTGGATTTCAGCAGACACTACATTCCGGCCCATAGAATTATTACTGGGTGCTAGAGTCTGGCAGTGCCCAGGTTCAGGGCTATGCCCTTGACATAGAAACTGCATGTATGTGCTATGCAGAAGGGGAAATGAGGGGAATCACCATGACCTCAATTGCTATGCACACTTTAACCCTCTTTGCTATGTGGAGACATCCCTTGGGAAGCTGCACTGGTGCTGGAAATGCATTCAAGCTTCCACAGAAACAAGTGATTAAGGATATTCTACTTATAAAATATTATAGGAAATTACTGTATAATGTTCAGTGTAAGATCTTGTGGAAGGAGAAGATACTTATTTAAAAAATATACTAAAAAATATATTTTTCCTCTTTTTTCCTTTGATTTCATTCATTTACACCCACCCTGCAGGTAAAGAGATGTCCCTGTTCAGGTGATCTGACAAGGATCACTGGTGGACAGCCTGAGGGACACCAGCTCTCGAGTTCTTATGTCATTCCTTGGGTTTTTCTCAGCTGATGACTACAAACTCAGCGTTGTGCAGGTCGTTCACATCACTTAGGGGTTATTTATACCAGATTCATCCTTGAATAGGCCATCAATAGGACTCTCTGATGCTGAAAATGTCCAGGGATGGGGCAGCTGCTCTGGGCAACCCGTGGCCAGGACCATACAAGGAAGAATTTCTTCCCAATATCCCATCTAACCCTGCCAGTGGGAAGCCATTTCCCCTTGTCCTATTCGTCCAGACACTTATCCAAAGTCACTCTCCAGCTCTCTTGGAGCCTCTTTAGGTGTAGGATGCCTTAAATATCCCACAGGCAATTTACATTTGCAGGACAGTTTTCTCCTGTAATTCTAATTGATACTTTTTTACAGGTGAGAGATTTATAAGGGATTTTTAAGAATGTGGCATTAGGACCCTCCCACCTGGAGGCCTGTCCAGAGCCATAGTTCATTCATGTAATCTCGTGCTGAGTCCTTCACTTATGTTTGGCTAAATCATTTTGCATGAATTGGAATTCAAAGAGATCTTGACATATTGAAGAAATAGCTTGAAACAAAGCAGCAGCAGTTTGGGAGAGGTGAGGGCAGGGAATGACAAAGAGGTAGGGATCAGCTGCAGTGCCAGTGCAGATGGGAACAGCTGGTGGAGGAGCAATTCTGCAGGGAATCACAAATCACATGTCAGTAATTGTTACTTCATTTTAAGAAACAATAAATTAACAACAAAAGCACTCCAAAATAAATATTTTGGGGCATGTAATGTACTGAGATACATGGAGAGGATGTCTGATAATCTTTCCATGTTAGTCAAGACTCAGGTAGATTTTTTTTGTTCAGGTTTTGGTTTTGTACTCCAGCAGTCATGGATTAGAAATGGTTCTGAGGACACCCATTAGAGAGGCCAGGAGTGCAGCAGACATGGTCATTGCAGGAAGATGGAAAATATGGAATGGTTTTAGAAGAGAGAAATGGATTATTAAATTTGCATCTATGAAATGTAACAATGGGTTAGGGTGCTCAAAGCTGCTGTTGTCACGGCCAAGAGGGGCAAAACTTGGATGTCAAAAGTTAAAAATGCATTAAGTGCATTGCTGGACAAAGTCCAAGGGATATTGTGCATCTCTGGAGATGCCAGGAGGATATCTCCACAGTCCCTCTCTGTGAATCTAGGAGAAGAAAAAGTCATTATTACTCATTCTCTGCATTGATTTTTTTTGTCTACAGTGACCTTGGTGCTGCTAGCTTTTATTTACGCTCCTCAGGGCACAGGTTGGATCAAACAACCAGGGTTTTAATAAAAGCTGCCTGAGTGTATGTGTGGTGACATTTGATTTCTATTATTTTCGTGGCTTCTGCTGATCATCAGTGGTCCCACTACCCTCTCTCCTCCCTGCCATGGTCTCAGTCCTCCATCCCATGTTGGGGTCCAGCTGTTGGAGCCTTACCCCATGTTGGACCTCGTGTATCTTTGCAACCAAGACCAAATAACCTGTGAGTGGGCTCACAGCCTCCCCACATTCACGTTGACTTGAAATCAAAAGCATCATTGCTTGACAGCAGAGCTTAATGTGGGACCACTGAACCTGACCTGCCTGGCTGGAAAACACTTCATGGTGTTCAGAGAGTGTGTGGATGTGACACTTGGGGTCATGGGTTAATAGTTGAACTTGATGATCATAGAAGTATTTTCCAATATAAAAGATTCTATGATTCTAAGGCTTGAGAGCTGGCTTCATGCAGCTTTTGCAGAGATCAATGGAAAACACCCTATTCAGGGCAGGATCAGGATTTGACCAAACAGAGCAGAGTACAGCAAGAATGACCCCATTGAATTTCTAGCATATTAGTTAGGGGTTTTTTTTGCAATGCAAAATTGAATTATTACTTAATATAAACATTTTATGAACTGCTATGGGAAGTGAATTATTTATGGGAAGGGAAGGAGTGCTTTTTCTGAGCCTTTCTGCTTTGTCAGTTGCAATAAATATCAATCTAAGAGTGTGTTTAAAGCTTGTATGCTCTGCCTGGGAGACAAGAACTCTGCCTTTTTCCATCATCTCTTCTCTCAATTAAATACCTGCTTAATACATTTGTCCTTAGCATGTTTTATTTTTTGATTAAGCTTGGAACAACGCCAAAGGAAGAAGTATTTTCAGATTGCCTCATTTTCAAATGAGACAAATTGTTTACCCAGCAGGATACAAATAGCTTGGAGGGGCTGTAAACATTTGCTGTGTGCACAAAAGTAGTGCTTCTAATTTTTAGTTCCTAAATTTACTGCCTGGGAGCTTTTTTTTCTTTAAGAAAGGGATTGCTGTGCACACTTTTGTGTGCTGGCAGCTGGGTTTGGCAGGTATGTCTGGCGTGGGTGATGCATGCAGAGACTGTGCAATGGAGGAATGTTTTTATCCAGTTCTATGTTAATGGTACCTTTCTTGGGAAGTGGGTTTCCATGATCCAGATATATTTTCAAGGCTATTTACAGCCACATTACAATGGCACCATCCTCTAGACCTGGTGTCTTTGTCCACATGAGCATCAGTGCAGCACTGTCTCTAGGCAAGTGACCCATCTGCAACCTTCTCCAGATGTTTCAGGATAGGCCTGGAGGTGCCAAAAGATCCCAGGACATCAGATCCCTGGGTGGTAACATCCCAGCTTCACAAATCATGACAATGAAAGATGCTCCCTGAAATGGGAATAGGCTCTGAGTCTCTTGAGTATTTCTGTGGTTTTCTCCCAGCCTGTGCAGCTCTCCAGGCTTTGATGGCTGCACACAATATTTCTAGGGCACCTTTGCTGGCACAGGCAGCTGTGCACATAGCCTGGGATTTTCTTTCTCATGTGTGTGTGAATGGTGTGTCTCCCTGATATTTTTGGTGTGCTCAGCATGATGCTTTTGATGGAGCACAGTGGGGCTCTCTGGACATGAGCACCTTTGATATAAAGACACAACCCTTTTGGTCTGGGCTTTGCTTTCAGAGCTTTACACTCCATGCAAACACTGGAGGAGCCCTTGAAAATAACCAATTAATTATAAAACAACCTTCTTCCACAACATGTTTTCTCACTGTTTTCCATATAAAGCTTTCCTGCAGTCATCCTTACCCCTTTTTATTGCACTGTGACAGCTTTGGTGTGGACAGCGTGGTGTGGACAGCAGAGACTGCTAGTTGCTTCGTTCACTCTTATCAGTCCTTGTTTTTAAGTAATTAGGAGGAGATTTCACAATAGAGCCATCTATTCCAGTGCCTTCTGCTGTCTCTTCCCCATACTCCCCCAAGGCAGCTTTGGTGGTCCAGTATTTACAGATTTGGTACCATGGGACTAATCAAGTTGTTACAGAGCTGGAGTCAGTGAGTCCTCCCCATTACATTATTGATGTTTAAGTGATCCTGGCAGTTTCCCAAGCTTGGAGTGGAAAACCAGAGAGCATTTTTTCATTTCCTGCAATTCATCTAACTTTTGTGTCTCCTTCTGGTAGGGATAGCTTCTAAAGAAAGATATGTTAACTGGAAGTGGAAGAATTGAGTGTTACACTGTTAAAAGTGATAAACTTTGATGGCCCTTATTCTGCTCTTCATTTCCCCAACACAGTCCCAGTGAATTGTGCTGGTGTGTTGTGTGGTTTCCTAAGTTTTGACTCTTCCCAAAGAAGTTTTCCCAACTCCCAGTTCTCCCACACTGTCCCCTGAAACTGTCTGCTCATCCCACGTTAGTCACAGAGCCACAGAAGGGTTTGGGCTGGAAGGGGCCTTAAAAGACCACCCAGCCCCACCCCCTGCCATGGGCAGGGACACCTTCCACTAGACCAGGTTGCTCCAAGCCCCATCCAACTTGATCTTGGACACTTCCAGGGATGGGGCTGCCACAGCTGCTCAGGGCAACCTGTGCCAGTGCCTCACTACCCTCACAGGGAAGAATTTCTTCCTAATATCTAATCTAAATCACCCTTCTTTCAGTTTAAACCCCTTCTGCCTTGTCCTAGATTTTCATGGTGCTTTTTAGAGCAACCTTCCTCACAGCACTCAGGGCAATTTCAATGGAGTAATCCACATTTCCTCTCCAGTAATTCCACATATATTATGCAAACTCTGCACCTTAATGTCTACAGCACAAACTGATTTTATAACTGGATTTTGCAGCCTTTGCAATAACACAGTATTTAAGGGTAATGATGGGAGGGGAAATCCAACTCAGCCTTTCTCTTAGCTCAGTAATCCTTTATCTTAAGATCTTTGCTCAAGCCTCAGCTCTCTTCTTTCATCTACTTAGGTCCCACCCAGATCTGTAATGTTTTTTCCAGTTAAAAAGAATTACAGCCTCTTAATTTTAACTACAGAAACATTCAATGGCAGCATAACACAGGAAGGCATCAACTGACAAGCAGAATTCAGTCAAAACCAGTGACTGGCTTGTCACTTTTGAATGCTAAAAAACACTTTAGATTCATTACATATACCAAATTTTCTAAAGAAATAGGACAACCTCAAATACACACACATGAGCATGGCAGAGGCAGGTGATTGGACCAAATGTAGGTTAATCTGCATTCATCCACATCTGTATTGCATTATTCAAGGCTGTGTAGTTGTCACACTACCAATGTGGTGTGTGGCACGTCTCACTGTCCCTGACGTGTGTTACACACTTGGGACATGGCTGGAAATGGGGAAATGCAGCTCATCAAGCTGCAGAAATGTTTGCTGTGGAAGAGTCATCATGGTGGACCTGGTACCCCAGTGGATGGGTTCAAGGGTTTTCTGACAAGAATAGTTCTTGCAAAAAATATCTACAACAATATTTTTTATTACTATGCATTTTATATATTATATGTAAATATTTATAGTGTACATATAAAAACATATACATTTTATTAGTATTGGTTTTTAAATATTATTTTATTTGCATAATAAATATAAACCATTACCTGATCTGGGCAAGCTGATCTAGTTGAAAATATCCCTGCTCATTTCAGGGAAGGTGGACTATATGATCTTTCCCTTCCAACCCAAACTATTCCATGCTTCTGTGATTTTAAACCTCTGCACAGTGGGACTGCCACTAGAAGATATGCCTTGAGGATAGATAAAGCATCATGGATTTGAATTCTTCCATTTCCAAGAGTAAGATATTGTGCACCCAAAGCATATATAAATACAAGTTTGGATTACATGTCTGTATTTGACTTTGTACACTAAAATGGGATAAAATTGGGTGTCTTTGGACCCTAAGCATGTGTGTGTGATTTGCTCTCACTTTTGGCTTGGAGGCTCTGAGATGTTAAAACATAAGAATATGGTACCTAGTTGTTACCACAGCCCCAAGTTTAGTGACTGAATAGAAAACAAGAGGTTATCCTGGCTTGGCCTTTGAGCTGAGCTGCAAGCTTGTCTGTTCTGTAGCATCCATGGTGGTGAGAGCAGTTAGAGCTGTGACCTCACATCAGTGTCTCCCTCAGCTCTGCAGGTCACTGGAGGTGGATGCAGGGATAATGCCAGGTGACTGCAGTTAGATGATAAATTTACCTGCCATGAGCAGGTAATGGACAGGAGAAGTTGGCTGTATTCAAAACTCTCTTTGCATTGGACTTTCAGCTGTGTGTCACTGCTCCAGCCCAGAGCAAGGAAAAACTCAAGTGAGGCTCTGGGGAGACCTTAGAACCTCTTCTAGTACTTAGAAGGGCTCCAAGAGAGATGGAGAGGGACTTTGGATAAGGAGTGACAGGATGAGGGGGAATTGCTTTACACTGACAGAGGGCAGGGTTAGGTGGGATACTGGGAAGAAATTCCTCCCTGTGAGGGTGGTGAGGCCCTGGCACAGGTTGCCCAGAGCAGCTGTGGCTGTCCCATCCCTGGAAGTGTTCAAGGCCAGGTTAGATAGGGCTTAGAGCAACCTGGTCTAGTTGAAGGCTTCTCTGCCCATGGCAGGGGGCTGGAACAAGATTGTCTTTAATGTCCCTTCCAACCCAAACCAGTCTGCAATTCTGTGATATTCTGGGTATTAATTTTACCATGGAACTTGGTTTACTGCTTCTTTACTTAGTGGTCAAGGTTCTTGTTCCTCAGTGTCTCCTCCATGAATGTTTATGGGGATCCCTATCCATAAACCTCCCTTTTCTTAGCATCTGCCTTGTTCCCACTTTGGGCATGTAAGCTGTTTGAAACCAGGTGACTAGTTCTGCTATGAAAGCCCACACTGGAATTGCTTTCATATATTAACTGAAACTCAGATTGTGATGTCTCAGTTTTGAGACAAATTTAGGAGAGGACACTCTTCTAATGAGTCATCTCCTCTAAAAGGGTTCCAAAAATCCCTTTCCACCAATAGGAAATTAATCTTAATGGATGAAAGTGAAAAAAACCCAAACCTGACAGTTTATTAGCAAACAGAATGCCCACAAGGCAAGGGGGGAAAAGTAAATAAATGCTAAATATTAAAGTGTGAGACCACTCCAGGAAAAATACCCACTCACAACATGCAGTACAAAATGCTGCCGGCTTCTCTCTCAGGATACAAAACCAAACAGGAGCTTCACACAGCAGTTGGAGCAGCAAATGACAATTCAGTGACTGTCTGGCATCAACCTCCTCTCCATGGCAGACAAAGCAGCTGGGCTGGAGCCTCTTGGTGTACTTTCTCTCCCTGTCTCAGTTTCCCAAAATTTGGGGGCAGGAATAGGGTGACCCAGCTCCTGCTGGTCGCACTTCTCTGGTCTCAGACCAGCAGCTGTCCATTTACCTTGAGACAGGTGAAAGATTGCTGCTGCAGCTTCTCCAAGGCCAGGGAAGGGAAAAGGTTCTTACCTGGGCCAACAAAATCAAGTTAGCCAAGCAAAACCAGAGCACACAGTGCCATGCCAAAGAGCCCAAAGCTCCCCATTCCCCAGCCCTGCACACATCCAGTCCTGGGCCTTAAAGATACAGCAACCATTTTTGGGCATAAAGCATGGAATCATGGAGTAGACTATCATCACAAATCACTCCAAGACATGTGACTACCTAATTTCTTATTTTTTCATGTAAATAGTTAAATTTTAGGACACCTGCCCAATCAGCATTTAGAGGATATTGAGATGCAATCATATAGTAGCTACTGCAGTGAGGAGCAAATAATATTGCCCAAATCATCTATGGAGGGGCGAAACAATATAGCTGCTGTTTAATTTTCACCATCTTCCTCCTTTACCCACCTTTACTGGTTAATCTATTTCTACTCCCATGTGAGTAATTACAGTCATGCAGACTAGAAATGAAATCTAAGAGCAGCACTAAGGAAGAAGGGAAGTAATGATTCCCTGCAGGGAGCAGCAAAATACAGCAAGTCAAATTATATTGTGACAGAAAAGTTACTTCTTGTCAGCAGTGATGTCCTGACCTTTCTCCAGGGAGACCCATCCTTCTCTATCCATGATTTGGATGAAAATTGAGGAAATTCAGACAAAATCTTACTTGTGGTCCCAGGCACCATCCATCTCTATCTTTTGCCTCAAGGGCAAACCTCGCAATTCCCAGGCAGTGGACTGCAGTATCACCTATTGGAGAAGGGGCAGGATTTAGGAAACAGGAGCTGGTGATGGGCTCAAGCAGCTTTACAGCAGAGCTTCCCATGAAGTCTGGGAAGGAAGGTATCCCCAGCAGTCCCTGCCCAGCACTATGAGAGTAATTGGACTTAATGAACTCCCCCCTAGCAGTGTGAATGGACACTGGCACAGGTTTCCAGGGAAGCTGTGGCTCTCCCATCCCTGAAATTGTTCAAAGCCAGGCTGTGTGGTACTTGGGAGCAACCTGGTATAGTGGAAGGTGTCGTGCCCATGGCAGGGCAACTGGAGTGACAGGAGTTTTAAGGTCCCTTCAGCCATTCTAGTATTCCGTGAATTTGGACCAGAGGTGTTGTCAGTGGTGCCAGTCAGTGAGATGCACTTGTCCTTCATCTCCTTGGGCAGTAGCTCTTCAGTTCTTTAACCAATCATCTGTCCTGTCTTTGCTGAAAGTTGATGCCTTTGACTTCTCTCCTCATCCTGCTGCTGGATCTCTACCAAGGACTGATGACACTGAGTTTGTGAAATGCAGTGGCTTCATTTGACCTTAAAAATCTTCATTTTCCTAGGCGTTCATTTGCACATTTTGCTGCACCAGATTCTCCTCTTACAAGTCACATCATGTATTCATATGGATTAATTCACTGCTTTTGCAGTATGAAGCTCTGATTCAGGAAGTTGCTTATTGTCCATATTTACATCTATGGAGAAGCTAAGGGCCACTACATACATGCTGAAGTTTTCTGATAAACTGAAATAATTAATTTTTAGTTCATCTGCAATTTGTGTCTTCAGACACTTTATATGAGAATATTTATATTTATATATTTATATTTTTATTCTCTGCTGAGAATCCCACTAGAACCAAAGGCTCACAAGACCATCAGATGAGGGTTGTTGTTCAGCCTTGGCACAGGCTGCCCAGGGCAGTGGTAGAATCCCCATCCTGGAGGGATTTAACAGGCATATTTAGCAGGGACAGATAGATACAGCACTTGGGAACATGGGTTAGTGGTGGGCTTGGCAGGGCTGGGGGACTGGTTGGACTTAATGATCTTAGAGGGCTTTTCCATTCTTAAAGATTGAGTGGTTCATTGTGCCCTTTTTACATAAGGATGAGCAGAGGCAGGCAGATTCCAGTTTCTCTGCATCCCATTAGATATTTGAATTACTTCATTGCATTCACCATGAATTGCACTAAAAAACCTTTGCACTTAGAGAAGAATTTCCAATGCTATGTTGTCTTTGCAATTTCTTCCACTTTCCTAACATGAATATTTCTTCTCAAGGGAAGAAGAAATCCCTGGGACTCTAATAGATGAGCCCACTTAATACACATGTCAGTATTTCTGTGCAGTTGTGTGTGTTGTCTTGAATAGAGAGTCAGATATGGGATGCTCCTGGCTCAGCAAACTCTCAGAAGAGCACTTTGACTCTGTTGTGGATTGAGTGAGAGCATTAGGCAAGCTCTGCCTTAGGTTCAGATTTTTGGCAGCAGCTTTACTCAGGTGACTCACAGCTAAATTGTTCTGGCTTGCAAATTCTTAAGAATGGCCAATCAGGTCTATTATAAAATAAGTTATTTCTTGAATAGACAGGAGCTTAATGGATGAAAGGCCTTAAACAGAGTTACTTACTACACAGGATAAAACAAAGGATTACTACTAGATAACATAAAACAGTGCATCATATAAATGTACCTGTATTATAGCTAGCAAAGAAACAGTATAGATTAGTAGCCAATGTAATTTACCACCAATTGATGATGGGGTACCAAAGTCCTATCACTCAACCCCTAGGGGAGTAACCACGAAAGTCAGCATCTCAGCTTTGGGGAGAAGGCTCCATACATTCCAAGGAATGTGCAGAAGATTTCTGCTTTGTGAAAATATGGTGTAGCTTTTATACTTTGTAAAGTGAAGTGTCCGTTAGTCAGAAATTCCATCTTATCATCCCACATCTGCTTCCACAGCAACATGTTTACTGTCAGCTGAAAGCATCAATCCTGTGGCACCAAAATAACTCACTGCAAGGCAAAACTGTCTTTCACCAAGGCTTATGTGGTGCTTAACTCAGAGCAAGATGCCCTGAGTTACTGCACCAGCTAACAAACAACAGATTAGCTTTCTGGTGGCAGGGGCAGAAGTTCTGCTACAGGCTCTACTCATCCTGTTCTGGTTCCCGCAGTCTATCCAGATCTGCCTGTGGCAACACAATCCTACAATCCCGATCCTACAGCACTCTGTAGATAAAGAAGCTGTTGTGTCAAAGCATCCACGCTGTGAATTGCTTTGTTTGCTTAAGTGTGTGGCAAATTTTACAGTCATCTGTCCTTTTAGAGGACAAGGGGGCTGAGCTGCTGCTCCTAGACCAACCCACTGAAGAAGAGATGTACAGGCAATTAAATGAGATGTTGGCAGAACTTTGACCTGATCCTGCCCCATTTTCCAGGGGTGAATGTGACATTTACAGATGGATTATTTCTGCAAGCAAGCTCAGGCTGTGATCACCCTGGGAGCTTTTCCAGCAGGCTGCATGGGCTGGCTTCCTTGGTGACACCACCATCGAGTTCATCATCTGTACAGGCTTGAGCCTGCATGGAGACATGAAAACTACTGTATGGAATGGCCAACATGTGTCCCTTCCTATAAGTTTATAACACATAGGGAAATTCAGAGTGGTGTAAACTGGCAGATTTCCACAGGGTTGTGATTCACACCAGGAGGTGTCAGTATTGTTTGGTTTAACCTCTCCATAACTCCAGATACACCTTTTCCTGGTTTCTGGGATTTCTGCTGTGGGACCTCCCAGTGTCAGGCTCCCCAGAGTCCATGCTGTTCCCTTTGGCAGGCGTTCAGCTGCCAGGAGATAGGGATGGCTCTGGGCTCCTGGGCTGTTGCAGATGCTGATGGATATCCTTCACCAGGCTCAGAGTATGTTCTCCCTGTGGCTGGGGAGCACAGGGAACTGGGTGCAGGCTGGAGGCTGGGGAGCAGATCTAAGGTAAAGGCAGCAGTGGAAAGAAGGAAACAATCCTGGAGGTGCTGGTGTTTACCCTGATGTCCACAAAGTTGGTTCTGTGTGACAAAGCTGCCTAGATGTGCCACTTAGTATGAGCATGAGGATTTATCTCACCCTTTTGCATCATACATGCACCTCTCCACACTGGCAGGGATGCTACTTTTAGAGTTACTCACCCACAACTGTGCATCTCACTCAGCTCTTTGGCCCTCTGCAGTGTTCACCATCACCTTCAGTCCTGGTTTTGTGACATTTTAATTATGACAGCCTGCACAATAATTCTTCCTCCTTGAAAGCCCACATTACATGGTCCTCAGGCAATGCAATATCCATTACCTGGGGACTGCTGACTCAAACAGCTTTTTAAAATGGATGGCAACGTGGTTCTGCTCTGCCAAATGGACTTGATTTCATCCTTTCCAGTACATTGACTGTCTTGCTCATAACCTCCTTCAGCCAGGGATAAAGTCACTTTCTTGAAGGCTCAATACTTTTCTCCTCTTTTATGCCAGTGCTGCGCTTGATGGGCTCTCACCAGGGATGTTTAGAGATACTGATCCCTCCCCATCCTGCTCACATTCACTCCATTGTCCAAGTTGCAAATTAATTCATTAATATATTTCACATTGTTTTAGTCTTTGTACACAATTGGCTTATCCAAGCAGACTTGCTCTCTGTACATACATTTATATATATGTGTGTGTGTGTGTATATCTGCAAGTCTTAGAGGTTGATTATTAATGCTTGGGGGAAGAATAATCTTGGCCACCAGGAGCCTCTTTGTACCATTCACAGCCTCACTGAAGCTTTACAGTAAATTATTGTGTACAAGATAATAGCACAGGCATTAGAGGATAAATCTGTCATTAAGCCTCCATGTAGGAGTTGGAGATGGGGCACTGGATGCAGCAGGCAGTGACAAGGGTGTTCTTATACTTGCAGTGGCAAATTTGTGTGTTGACAAGACATTGAAAACAGGAGTTGGTTGGAATTGACCTCTAAACTAAAGGAGGCTGGGATGGAAAATGGAATTAAATGGCTGAATCACAGAATCACAGACTGGTTGGGGTTGAAAGGGACATTAAAGTTCATCTTGTTCCAGCCCCCTGCCATGGGCAGAGATACTTTCAACTAGACCAGGCTTCTTTGAGCCCCATCCAACCTGGCCTTGAACACTTGCAGGGATGGGACAGTCACAGCTTCTCTGGGCAACCTGTGCCAGGGCCTGACCACCCTCACAGCCAAGAATTTCTTCCCAATATTGCGTCTGACCCTGCCCTCTGTCAGTGGGAAGCCATTCCCTTTGTCCTGTCATTCCAGTCCTTTGCCCAAAGTTCCTCTCCAGCTCACTTGGAGCCTCTTTAGGGACTGGCAGGGGCTCTAAGCTCTCTCAGAGCCTTCTCCAGGTGAAAACCCTCTGCTCTCCAGCCTGTCTCCAGAGCAGACGGATTCCAGCCCTTGCAACATCTCCATTGCCTCCTCCAAGCTCATTCCAACAGCTGCAGTATCTCAGGGTGCAGGGGACATGTTGTGTTGCAGTAAAATGTCAGGCAAAGTGAGAAATCACTCCGCCCCAGAATTTTAGGTTTATTTCTCTGTGAAGCAAGAGCACATTGTGCTATTTACTATTGAATGAGGGACCTCAGCATGGGGCAGCATTCCTTTGCTGCTGGAAATGGGTTAGGAGACAGGTTTTGGCTCTTGCAGAGCAGTAACCATTGATCAGGCTTTAAAATCAGTTGTGTTTGCCGGAGGATGTGCCTGTTTATGCTGATTCTAAATGTATTTCTTTCTCATTTCACATTAGAAAAGAGAACAGCTTTAGGATCAGAACACAAGCCTGCTCCTCACCTGAGCAATCCTTTCTGAGCAGAATTTTCCTGGAATCCATGTAATCTAGTGTCTTCAACCAATCACAGCCAGAACCAGACAACCAGAGAGGGCTTGGAGGAGATTCCTACATCATGGAATAACTCCTGCTTTGGCTCATGGTTTTTTGGGAGCAGTTAAATGCTGAAAATATCTCTGAATACTCTTGATATCCATCTAAACAGCCATGACTTAATTAAATCTCATTATATACTGAAGTTCAGTGTCCTCCTTTGGCATTGAGTTCAACCAGCCATTATTATGGATTTTGGGTTTCCCACTACTTCATTTCACCAAACTCTTTTCCTGTTTTAAGAGCAGGAGAATACTTAAGTGACACTGTATTCCAGAAAGGCAAAATAATTTGAAAATCACAGACATATTTTCTGCTTAGTTTGTCTCAAATGTATCTTTTTATTTAGAGAAACATTAAAGAGAAATCTGATGTTCTGAAATAGTCCTTGTGAAGCATTTTTGATGTTTTGCTTCATAAGAGGATTCATAGTCTTTGGTGTGTTCCTGTGTAGAGTAAGGGGTGAAAGTTGGATGAAGAAGAATTAAAGAAACTGAAAATGAAACTTAAAGTTTCATTTTAGAATTAATTAAATGCTTCAGGCCTAACATTTTGTAACGTTTTCCTTTTTTTCAGTGAAAAATCTGAATATTTTTCTTTTTTCACCAAGATTAACTTTTCCAGATTAAGCTAGAAGTATCCCTCCTGTGCAGGACACCACCATGAAGTCCCCCATCTCCTTTTTCCTCATTGTTCATTATTTTGTCCGTATATACCAAGAAGAGGGAATTGGCCTGGCTCAGTGCCAGCAGAGCTGCTGTCAGCAGCATACATTGAGCACCCTGTGCTGTTGCTGAGCAAATGTAGCCTCTCTTTGAAGTCCTTCAAAGAAGGTGGAAGGGTGGAAGCTGCTTGAGCAAAGGTTTAAGTGAGCTGTGAGACCGACCTCTTTTAGGATGGGTTCTAGCATGTCCCTTGAATACTTTCAGAGCTAATTTAGTGTGCAGAATTCTTGAAAGGTCCAGTAAGCACTATGACCTGCTGTTCTGAAAATAAGGGGAAAGTAACATTTTCAGGGTTTATTTCAGATTATGGAAGGTATTTCTAACTTTTGGGCACCTTCCCCACAAATTGGCCTTGGAATGTTAAATAATAATGAGGGAAGTGTCAGAATGACTGGATCTTTCTCCAAACCAGCATAATTACACATAAATAATACATTTTAGTGTTACAGGAGCAACCAATATGGTACCTTAGAGTACAGAATAAAAATTAAAAAAAAAACTTTTAAAGCTGCTAATTTTCCTCTCACTTCTTCACTGCATATAAGAAGTATTTAAATGTATAACACAACATCTCTGAGTGACATAAAGACCCTGGAGAATCAGGCCAGTTCCTGATGATAGAATCACAGAATGGTTTGTGTTTGAAAGGACCTTAAAGACCATGCAATTCCAACTCCCATCCATGGGCAGGGACACCTTCCACTAGCCCAGGTTGCTCCAAGTCCTGTCCAACCTGGCCTTGAACACTTCCAGCAATAGGGCATTGCACAGGAAGTGCAGTGCAACTGCCTGAAAAGAGTGTAGCTGTGCCATGCACTGTTTGGACAGCACAAGGTCATGGTGGCATTGGACAGTATCAGACAGACATTTGATTGAGAGCCATCAGACCTGGAAGGGGGATTTAGGTTACCTTCCTGAGACATCCCCTTCATCCCTACCAGCAATAGAGATGCAGACCCCAAGCAGGGCACCTTCATACTTTGCATTAGGAAATTCCCTGTGCCTGACACTCAAACACAGTGACCCAGGTTGCAAGGTTGCTAGCACACTCTTGGCTGCAGTTCTGGCCCATTGCAATTAATGCTTTTCCAAGCAATTGTTGGGTTGGATTCAGGAGCTGGCATATTCCAAGGATACTTCCCAATAGTTTGTTTTCCCTCACTCATTTGTGGTAGAGATGGAGAGACTTAGGAATTAGTTCTCATTAACCATGTTGAGTTTCTGGGCGCTGATGCAGTCAGCAGAGGATAGCCTGTGTCTATTCTAGTAACACTTATTTAGAGTTTGTGTTGATCATAACAGGCTTTGAGACCAGCCTGTTGCACCAGCTGTAGCTGTAGTAAATGGTCAGAGATTCTCTCCTGCTGTCTCTGCAGCTCTGGATGGCAGATATGGAGAACAGGACACACTGGCTGTTTCAGTGATCTAGTGGGAAGTGTCCCTGCCTGTGGCAGAGCAGTTGGAAGAACAGGAGCTTGGAAATCCCTTTCAAATCAAACCAGTCTGATTCTGTGTGTGTGGTAACAATGGGAAGTGGCTGGTCCATCCCAGGTGTGGTAGGACTCCATATGAACGTGGCCCATGCTCTCTCACATACTTGAAGGGACCAGATACAGTGTATTAGCTGGTGTAAAAACATTTGCCTGAAAAGGATTTAGATTTAGATTTAGATTTAGATTTAGAATATAAATATAGAATCACAGAATGGTTGGGGTTGTAAAGAACCTTTAAAGGTCATCTTATTCCAATCCCCCTTCCATGGGCAGGGACAACTTCCACTAGACCAGGTTGCTCCAAGCCCCATCCAACCTGGTCTCGAATTCTTCCAGGGATGGGGCAGCCACAGCTGCTCTGGGCAACCTGCTGTTTCTAGATGTGCACTGAATCCATGGGACATACTGGTATTTAGAATTTCGTTGTCAACAAGATGTGGCATTTCTAGATCAATTGCTTTCTATCCTCCATTTCCAGAGGCTGTGGCTGAGCTATTCCAGAGCTGGCAGACACACTGTATTAGTGCACACACACCTAAGAATGGCTGCTGTTCTGTTATTTGCCTGCAAAGGCTCATCTTGGGAGACATAAAGTAGTCAAGGGTCAAGTCCAATCACCAAGAACAGTGGAGCTGAGTACTCACGGAGTTGTTACATCTGCATTCATACCAGCAAAGCAAGGATGGAGACAAGCAGTCTCATTTTTCACAGTCAGATGAGACTGATTGTTGCATTAAGAGCCCAGCTCTGTTGCAGAAATGCATTCCCTGACAGCCCACAGGGAGGACAATGCTTTTCTGGGCCTTTTCTGCAGAGATCACAGCAGGATGGGAGAAAAGCCTGTCACTTTCTGCATGTTTATGTTTGCATAATACATCTGCTAATGAAGTTACCAGGTAACAAATACAGTCACGCTGCTTCAGAGCTCAGTTCTGTATAAACCAGCATTCCATGAGCAGCAGAATGAATAAATCCTGGTTTGTGTTCCACCTTTAAAACCCACTCCCTACATCCACAGTACAACAGCCTTTGTCCTTTGTCTCTGGTTCTGTAGACACAACCTGTGCCTGGTCTTGCTGGTTGACCTGGTGATCTGTGGGGGCTGCTTGTTCAGCTGTCCTGAGAATGAGTGAGAAATATGAATTTTACCTTTTTCCCTCAGCTGCAGAACATCATTTGGATGTTCCCCATGTGCCCATTCACTGATCTTGAGGAAAGCTATTGTGATTTTCACCTCTGAGGTTTCTACTTCTGCCACAAATACAGTAGAAAATAGCTAATGGGTTTTGAAGTTGCTAGGAAAGAAATCTGAGAGAGAATTAGTCCACCATTTGTTTATTTCCAAATATTGAAAATATATCATCTACTTTGGAACAAAAGTGGATCCTAGGAAGAAACCTCTTCTGAGGAGTTTAGGATGAACTTTAAGTTTGTCATTCTGTCTTGATTTGAACCAATTTAAAGGAGAAGAGTTGTCTCCCTTTATAGTTTCTAACAATCCCTTTCCACCAATAAGGAATATAGATGAGTAGATAACTGAAAAAATAACAGTTTACTAACAAGCTGCAGCAGGCAAAAATAAAAAACAGGTGCAAAACTGCTAAATCTCATGGCCTCATGATGACATGCACATGTCCACACTTAAGCTTTCCTGATCCTCTGGACTCAATACAGCTGCTTATCTTCATAGAAGTAAAACCAAAATCCCCATTCCCGTTTGACAAATTTGGTTGAAGCTGATTATGTTCAAAAGTATTATAGAAAGGGATTACACAGCCCCCTTACACAGAGTTCATTTCCCTAGTGTTGGGGGGTTAAGCTTTTTTTCTTCTTTAGAGAATTTTCTTTCATTTCTTGTCATAGAGATGGTGAATGGGCCTCGATTTAAAAGACAGAAGATGTAGCCAGGGGGTTGGCATATCATTGAATGGTTCTGGGGGAGGGAAAGAAGCAGTGTGGTGGTTTCTTGCCTTGGAGTGGATCTGTTATTTTCCATTTCAGGAAGGTTCCCACCTTCCTAGGCAGACACTTGTCTTTTAAACCAGGACACCTAGTAATCCAGGCTGAAAATTAATGATACAACCCAAAAGTAGTTAAGTGAAACAGGCAGGAGGGGCAGGGTCTGTAACTGAAGAGGGTTAATGCCTTGGAAGTCCTGAAATTAAGACAAGAGCTTGGAGCAACCTGGTCTACTGGAAGATGTCTCTGCCCATGGAAAGGGGTTGGAATGAGATGAGCTTTAAGGTCCTGGCCAACTCAAACCATTCTGCAATTCTGTGATTTCCAAGGAAAGTTTACTCCTTTGCAGAGGTCTCCCATCAGCATTGGTAGGATAGATCCTGGTTTGAATTGGAGTTTTAAGGATGTAAACACTGTCTTGGCCTATGTCTGAGCACAGCTCCCCAAGCTAGCAATCCCTTTAGGGTTTCTCCTTCCCCATTCTCAGGTGAATGGTGAGTTTTAGAGAGAAATTGAAATGGTTTGCTTCAAACCTGGAAAGTTGGTGCTGTTGTATTGGGAAGAACTACAAAAAGCAAGAGAAGGAAGCTGTGGATGGGAGGCAGAATGTGTCCAGAAGACATTGGTCCACACTTTCAGCTGTGTTTTGGGCTTTTTCTACCAGAACTTGCAGCTCTGTCCAAAAGAAATGGAAGATGGTGTTATTTTTGCCCTGTAATTCAAGATTCACTATCAGTTAATAAAGGGAAGCCATAGCTCACAATATAGCTGATAAACTGCGTTCCCTTCTCTGCTTAGTTTACATCTTAGTTGGTATTGTGTTAATTGTGTTGTCTGTTAGTCCTAATTATTTATCTGTTAGTATAGAATTAACAAAATTGTTCTGTCTAATTGGTGCAATATAGGTGGAATTGTAACAATATCTACTTACAGGCATGGCTAAGGTGTAAGATCACAGGCTGATTTTAATAGACCACATTTCATTTTAATTTCTCCTAACATGTCAAAAGGTTTTGGATGAGGCAAAAAACGAATTGTTGGGCGACAGTTTCTATGTAAACCTGATTGCATGGAGGCCAAATCCTTTCCACAAAGACTTGGTTGAGCAATGCAGGACTCCATTCCCATGTTGCTCTCCTGTTGGTTTAATTCCTGAACCTTTCTTCTTTTTGATCCTCAGAAATGAGTTCAGACCCTGGATAGATGTCAAGCCCGTGAAAGCGATAAAAGCAAAGCCCCAGTATAAGCCACCAGAGGAGAAAATGACCCATGAAACCAGTTACAGTGCTCAGTTCAAGGGGGAAACCAGTAAGCCTTCTCCAGCTGACAACAAATACCTGGAACGCAGAAGGATACGCACCCTCTACAGCGAGCCCTACAAAGAACCTCCCAAGGTGAGAAACGCAGCAGAGGGCACCCAGGGCCATCCCTGCTCCTGCTGGGACCTGTCCAGCACAGTAAGGCTGGGCTGAGCACTGCTTGCTGTCTTCCCTTGTGTGCTATCCTCATTCCAGCCAACAGGTGCCTCTCGGGACCCACCCTGGAGATGGTGGTGAATAAAAAACTAAACGTGTCCCATGGCTGCGTGTGCTGCCAGCCCAGAGAGCCAACAGGGTCCTGGGCTGACCCCACGGCGTGGACAGGGAAGTCAGGGAGGGGATTCTGCCCTGCTGCTCCATTCTGCCCCTCTGCTTTCTGAGACCCCCACCTGCAGTGCTGCCTCCAGCTCTGGGGTCCTCAGCATGGGAAGGACATGGATCTGTTGGACTGAGTCCAGAAGAGGCCATGGAGATGCTCCAAGAGTTGGAGCACCTCTGCCATGGAGACAGGCTGGGAGAGCTGAGGATGTTTATCCTGGAGAAGGAAAGGCTCTGGGGAGACTTCAGAGCTCCTGTCAGTGCCTAAAGGGGCTCCAGGAGAGCTGGAGAGGGACTTTGGACAAGGGCCTGGAGGGACAGGACAATGGAGAACAGCTTCCCACTGCCAGAGGGCAGGATTAGAAAGGATATTGGGAAGAAATTCTTGGCTGTGAGGATGGTGAGGCCCTGTGGCTGCCCCATGCCTGGAAGTGTCCAGTGCCAGATTTGAGGGAGCTTGGAGCAACCAGGTCTAGTAGATGTCCTAGCCCAAGCAGGGGGTAGGGAATGAGATGTTCTTTAAGGACTCTTCCAGCCCAAACTGTTCTATAATTCTATGGGCTCCAGGACAGCTTGAGGTACTTTGGAGACAATAATGCCCTATGTGAAACTGTAAAGAAGTGAGGGTAGGGCTGAGATGAAGAAGTTTTTCTATTGTTATTTCCTGTGTGATTATCCAGGCAGCTTTTTCTTCCAAAACTTTAGGAGCCCCTTTATGCCAAGAGCCAGACATCTGCCATTAGTTCAGATAATTCCACAGATTTTGACAGTATGCACTTCTGGCTTTGATCAGATTGAGAACATGTGTTGTGAAGGGCCTAAGCTGAAGTGTCTTTTAGCCTTGTTTTCTAGGACCAGCAGAGGATCTGCATATCAAAGGAGTCAGTCTATGAAGTTTTAAATGGAGGACCATAAGTTGTTCCCTAAGCTGATGAGTGCCTAGGTCTGTGAGGACTGAGAGGGATTACAGGGCAAGCATATAAGAGAGGAAATCTTCTGTTCTCCCTTAATTTTTGTGACTGTTCTTGCTGTTTTGGGGGTGTAGAAAGAAGACATTGTTGTGGAATTTTCTCATGTGCCAGTTAGTGTTCTGCACCTCAGGTATCCCAAAGTAATTTTTCTCCATTTAGGGAATCCGTTAAGGACAAACAAACAGAGGAGTCCCCTCCTGCAAGAAAGGAGCAGCCTCTTTGTCCTGAGCATCATTTCTCTGCTTCCAGTCCAGAGAGAGACAATCCTCTAGGGGTTTGCAAAACCCTTCCTGAAGTCAGAGAAAGGTGCAGAAATTGATAAAATGACTGATAATATTCCCTCTCCTATTCACCCTGCTCTATCCTGATGTGGATACAATGGGCTCTGCTGGCTCTAGGGGCACTTCAGGGCATCCTGAAAGGAGCTGGCCATTTGCAACTCAGCATAAGCTCAGCTGCTCCCCTGCCTTTGTGGCAGGGCAGAGATGAGCAGATAAGTAACATTTGTGCTGTTTCAGATCTAAATCCTGTTTTCCACTTTTCCTTGTGTCTCTCCTTCTCTCTCCCTCTCTCTCTTTCTCCATCTGTGTGTTGTCGTTTTGCCTGTCGCCCTCCATGCAGGTGGAAAAGCCTAGCATAAAGCCTTCCAAACCAAAAAAGACCACAACAAGCCATAAACCTCTGAAAAAGGCCAAAGACAAACAGATTGCATCTGGCCGGGCTGCCAAGAAAAAGAGCGCCGAGACCTCCAACACTGCAAAGCCAGAGGATAAGGAGAAAAGTAAAGAGATGAACAATAAACTGGCTGAGGCAAAAGAGTAAATGTCACTGCACTTTCCTTTCTTTCTCATTTTTTTTCCTTTTCTTTCTTCCTTCCTTCCTTTTTTTTTTTCCCTTTGATTAAATAAAGGCCACAAAATTAATTAGAGGCTTCTAATCTGCTTTTTGTTCTGATTGTATTAGAAGCTTTTCTGTTTTATTTCCAAGGAGGATTAGGAAATCCTTGTTTCTGAGGTCAGGTTGTTCTGCTTTGCCTGCACAACACGGCTCTGCACAGAGTGAGGGATGTGAGGATGCATAAGCAGGGTCCTAAGAGATGAAGGTGATGGATCAACAGTGATTACATCCAACAGCTTGTCCCTTTCCTCAGGCTTGGTTCTTCAGTGCTTTGACAGCATGTAAGCGCCCATTGAGCCATGGAGGGGCTGTGCTCTCATCCCAAGAAGCCCTTTTGGGTTGGCCATTGTTGTGTCATCTCCCACTGGTGTCAACAGGTAAATGGCTTTGGAGGCAGAAAGAATGAGTTCATTCATGGTGCCATGCATGTGCTGTAAATCCACCCAAATCAATGGTGTGGCCAAGAATGATTTCCCCTGGTGGCACTGATGGGAATTCTGCTCCAAGAAGCAATGGGAAGGGTGATCCCATGGAAGCAAAGGGCCAAATCCTCCCCAAGGGTAGCTGGGAGTACATTTAGCTGCATCAAGGCAACTTCACTCATCAACAGCACTTGAAGTCCTTGATTTAAAAAAAAATGGTGAGGAAAGGTGCAGTGAGCAGTGAAAACTTTCCAAGCACATGGCAGGTTAGGCTAGGTTGTCAGCAGGTTGTTCTTCCCTATTGTTTCCCCTAAGTTATGGATCTTGTTAATTATTCCTGGTTTGTTTTGAATCTTGGTCTGCTTTCTTCACTTCTGGGATGCCAATAGGAAGAGCTAGGTTTCAAAAAGTGGTTTAGTTTGCAGGTGTGACCTTCCAAGGGATAGAGAGAAATGTGTCACCAAGATTGGCTAGAGCTGTCAGCCCCCATTGTGTTTATTCTTCCAGCTGTTTATGTTCATGTTGGCTCATGACATCTCAAGAGGGCCATAAAAAAGTTGCTGGGATCCCTAGACTCCCTCCAGACAAGACCTCAGGGTTTCAATCATATTTGCTGTGCTCTTACTCTAGGAAATCCCCATGACCAGTTTGGAAGCCCTGAACACAGCAGGACCATTTGTCAGTGAGTATGAACTGGCCCAACAGAATGGCATTGCATGCCACAAAATCTGGGTCACTGGATCAGTGGGAGAGTTGTGGTCCCAATCCAAATTTTTGTGCCTAACTTCTGGATTGGGTCCTAAGTACATAAGGATTAATCTTTATCCCACCAAACGGAGCTGTTAAACTCTCCCATAGCAGAGTGGCTGCAAGTTAAGATGCAGGGTTCTTGTTACTTATTTTTGCAGCTCCAAATTTTCTCTTCTAATATGAAGTCCAGCTTGAAACTTCCAGTGGACAGTTGGGAAGCATGAGACAGAGATGGGAAGTAGAGTAGGGAGGTGATGTGTTGCTGTAGAGATGGTGGAATAAGAAAAGTCTTACTGCTAGGGGTATTTTAGAGATGTGAAACTATCTAGCAGGAAAAGGGATGGTTGGGAGGGTGACAAGTCCCTTTTTTGGGATTTCATCCCATTAGAATTGGGTCTTTTGGAAACGTAAATGAGTGGTGGGCTACAAGGTTGAGTGAAAGTTTCCAATGAGGAGGAAAGCTCTGTGATATACAGATAGTGACATTTGCTGGCCTTAGTAATGAATAAATGCCAAGTTCAGTGTATCATGTGGTGTGTCCTGTTTGCCTTGCGCTAACAGCCTAAACCTTTGAGTATCAGTAAATGTAGTGTTCTGAATTCAGTGGTGTAATTCCAAGCTTAGCTGTGTTAGAACTGTGTGCTATGAGCTAGTCAGGTTGTGTATGTGGAAAATATATATTCATATATAGAAATATATATATATATTTAAACCTCCGCTGTTTAGGAGGAAACCAGGGAAAATCCTCCAGGAAGTAAAACTGTGGAAATCTTTGTGAATGTAGTGCTTTTTGCTTCTTTTTTTTTTTTTTTTAATATGCATGCCTCATGAAGATGCTGACCTGTCCATATTGATCATTGCTTTTCTGAGTGCTCAGAAGCCCCTGCAGCACTGCTCAGCTCTGTCTCCAGAGCAGCTCAGCAAAAGGCTTGTGTTGAGCTGGTGGAGAAGTGAGCTGCTCACAGCCCTTCCTACCTGTCACTTAAGGGACAACTAGCCAGAGAAGATGAGCTCCCAAGACTTGGTGTGATTCCTTGGCTTTTGAGATGCTTCATGCATCTTCTCACTCCTCAGTAACGTCCTTTCCTACAGGATGTAGCATAAGCTGTGAAGATGATATGTCACAGGAGGCAGAACTCATCAGGAAGGCACTAGACAGTTCAAATAGCTCAACACACCAATCATACATAAGGACAGACCATGCAAAACAATTCTTCCTATTATTTTTTAGCCCTGAGTTTCACATCTAAAGATACACCACACTTGCCACTGTTTCACCTGGAATTCAATGAGAATTTAGCCCTTGACTTCAAGATGAACTAAATTTTTCCCAAGGAACATCACTAAGATGCTCAGACCACCTAATCCAAGCATCTCCATGGCTCTGGATGAGCTGCTGATCATCCAGCTTGGGATGGTATCTTTCTCTTAATGAAGAGCACCCATCACAGTGTTTGAAACACACACAGTGAGTGGTCAGAATATAGCTTTATGTTTCCATAATACATGAAGTTTTTTGGTGTCAGGGGGCTTGGAACTAGAAGATCTTTAAGGTCCCTTCCAACTCAAGCCATTCCATGAGGTCACTACAAAGCTAGGTGTAAAGTGTCAGCCAGTGGTTTTAATTCCCTCTCTAGTGAAGGAACTTTCCAAGGGCCATTGAGCTGCCTATTTTTGACACCTGTCTTTGGGTGGAATGGATGGTCCTTGAAAGATTTTCTTTGCAGAAAGAGCCTGGGAGACTGGTAAGGCCTAGTTATCTTCCTCTCACATCAACAAAATAGGGATAGAAATCCTGGCTTGTGCTCCATGTGCACCATATCTGCAGCATGCATCCAACACACACATATCCAAGCACACAGGCTGGCACTGCATTGAACACCAGGAACTACAGCAGAGGCAAGCCTCAGGGTGAAATCCTGCATTGCTGTACCTTCCACGGACTCTATGCCCATCCTACCCACTCAGGTTTATCAGAAAGGAGATCAAATCTGCCATTTCAAATTAGTTTTGGGCTCTGAACTTGTCAATCCCACTGGGAAACAGTGCTCCGCTGTTCTATGTTTCCAGCTACCACAATGCTGATTCTGTTCCACTGCTGATTTGTAATGTTTTACTTTTCTTGTAAAAAGAAAAAAAAAAAAGAAATGTTTTGCTTTTTACCCTGTGAGAGTTCCTGTGCTATTGCTTGCTTTCACATTTTCACTGTATTTGTACTGTTACTCCTTTCTGCAAAATGGTGCTAATTGCTGACTGAGCTCCTGTTTCCTGACTGCTTTGCACACCAATCACCTGCTTCTTCATTTGCAGCACAGCAGTGCCAAAACCTGGCACCCATGCATTCCACAAACTCTTGCCTCTTGGAGGCAGATAGGAAGTGTCTAATTAATATTTTGTGGCCTGGGTTTGGTTGCATATCACAAATTGTCTCTTGTAAACTTGTTAAGCACACCTCCTCGTGGTGCTTTTCCATTGTTGATATTCTGATGAAGTATCACACACAGACACACACACAGACACACACACACACACACATATTAATGTACCGCCAATTGATTGTGACGTGCTTGTGATCTTTGCTTGCTCAAAGGGTTCTTTTTCCAATGATAAATAAATGCTGAAGACAAATACCACCTCCTTGATCTTGTTTTCTCAATCAGAAGCACAGTTAAGTGAAAGAAATGCCCATCCAAGATGAGGCTTGTGTTGCTTAGAGGTGCCACTTTCCTGCCTGCTGTAGGGACAGCTGGGCTGGCACAGTCTCACTCCCTTTAGGTGGCTGCTAACCTCAGACCAGTTTGGCATGAGCTGTAAGTGCTTGCAAATGCAAAGATGGACAGTGAAGTCATGTGGATGGTGCAAGTTTTCTTTTATTTTCTATATAAAATGTCTTTGAGTAGAGGGTCTGTGCAGTGCCTTGCTCATGTCCACTTTATCCTGGCTCAGGGAACGGAGACCAAATCCCAAGGAGAGACGGAGGGAGGGTAGATGATGTGTATTTAACAATGTTAATTACATTTTTTTCCAACTTCCTACAGCTTTTTTTTCTCCCTAAACCAAACCTGAAAAACCTGGTCTACTGGAAAGTGTCCCTGCCCATGGCAGGGGATTGGAACTAACTGAGCTTTAACGTCCCTTGCAGCCCAAACCTTTCTATTGTTCTGTGAAGAACACCTGAAAGGCCAATGAGAGGGTTGAAGGGGCCACAAATCCCAAATCCTCTTTGGAAGGAGGTGGCAAGTTCTTGGGTTGAGCACTTTCAGTGCACTGCAAACCCAGCCACTGTTGAGCAAGTGCTTGGCACAGTCTGTAGAAGTGCAAAGCAGAGTTTTTATATTAATGAAAACATTGGCTATCTGGAGAAAATGATGCTTGAGAAGAAAGCAGGACTGAGGGCAAATTTTTATTTTAAATTGTGAACCCTAATCTTAGCTTAATTTCTTTTTTCTTTTAATAATCTTGCAATTCCAATTTTTAATCACTTTTTATCCGTTAATGGATATCCCCACCAACCTGAAGAAAATTACTGTATTTTTGAGCAAACTGGTCTAGTGGAAGGTGTCTCTTCCCATGGTAGGGGGTTTGGAACTAGATGGTCTTTAAGGTCCCTTCCAATCCAAGCCATTCCATGTTCTGATTTTGAAACCTTTCCTCCTCCTCCTCTCTTTCGACATCCATGGGCCACCAAACTTTTCTGCCTTCCTGTTGCTAAGGGTGCTATTTCTCATCCCTGCCTAGTTTTGCAAATCACTTTCTGAATTTATTCAATTTGTGACCACAAGCTAGTAACAGTGCTGCTTTCTGATGTCCTCTGTGTGACCCTGCCTTCCCTCTCCCTTCCCCACCAGTTTCATCCATTCATCAATCACACCTACCTGTATGATCTATGGAGTGTTCCAGCTGGGCTGTAGGTTGCAGAATTTATCATTTCACTCTCTACAGTGGAGAAAATGCTAATTTCTAAAAGTTTGGTTATTATTATTGGGGCTCATCTGTGACAATCCATGATGGGCAGCAAAGTGCTTCTCCCATGACACAAAGGTACAGGGTCTTTTCCGTGCTGCAGTCTTCACAGGTACTCCATCTGCTCCCTGCAGCTGCCCAAAGTGAATTCTGGAAAAGATGCTGATCTCTGAACTCACTCAGCCTCACAAAGCCCAAACACAGAAAGGGCAGGATGCATTTCAAGGGAACAGTAGAATTGGGCTGATGGAAGGCATGGACTCCCTGGAATTTAACCATCACTGTCTGAACCCACTGGTGCTGACTCCTTAATCTTCACCAAATCACTGGTGACTGGCACTGCCCACCTCTTTCCAAGGGCTGTGCTGGAGGGCTTCACTGGAAATGGAGTGCTTTGTCTTACAAGAGCATTTAGTGTGAAGGTGTGGAGGCACTGACTGGAGGAGAAATACTCTTATTTGTCAGTGTTGGTGTCTGAGTGAAGTGAACAAGGAGGGGAGACAATAAATTGAATTTTGGAAGTCGAGTCTCCCTCTCAAATACTTAACAACAGAGCATCTTTGAGGTCATTTCCAACCTAAATAATTCTGTGATCTAAGGGTGATCAGGGGCTTTGCAGATGTGTCACTTTGACTGCCATGAGCAGTTCTCATGAGGAGTTATCTCTCTGCTTCAAATTTTAGTGAGCTGCTTTTAAACACATTGTGTCCACTCATCTAGGAACCTTGTGCATGGGTGGATGAAGTTTTTCCTTGACACCCTTCATCCTTCCACTCCAGCTTGGGCACAGATCTGAGCTCCCTTTGAAAACCTCAGCTCAATGATTAAAACATCATTTTTACATCCCTGACTGGTAAAAGGATGTTTCATCAGCTGACATATCAGCCCTTATCCAAATGCAACCTCTTGTGTCATGATATTCTTTTGATTTAGGGTTTAATTAGAAATGTGCCAGTGCAGGAGAGAAAGAGACTTTTTAAGAAGATGCTTCTGACATAGCTTGTACCTCCCAACATCCAAGGAATAACAACCATCCCCAACAGTGACATCAGAGCAAGAAGAGGAGCCATACAAGAAGGAGAAATTCCCTGGTATAAACATGATGATACAGATGTGCTCAGCTCTAAGAACAGTATCTTTTCCACATTTGGAAAATATTGTGATGTTCAGACATAGGCTTCTGCTCTGCCTTGTTCCAGCAGTGTCATGGTAAGTTTGATTCCGTTGGGGAATTGGCACCTCACTTCCATTTGCCCTTATTCACCTGAGCTTTCTGGGTTGGGAGCAATTCCACTAATGCCACTGGGTCTGCTTCCAAGATCAGGGGTGTGGGATGAGGGATAACAGCTCTGAGTACTACAAGACTGGTGGTCTATCATGAACTCTGAATTGCTTGTAAACACTCTTAATTTCTGTTGCAGGGTGCCTTGGGAACAACTCCCTAATCCTGACTCTCAAGCGGAGGACGTGTGAGGCAATAATAAAAGAAAATCCTACTAGTGGATTGAAGGCATCTTTATGCTTTCTAAAATGCCAGCTTTCCCTTCAGGCAGCCTACTCCATGGAAGCCAATGACAAGGACCAGCCACCAGAAAAAGGATGGATGGTAGTGACAGATCTTAGTGATATGTGAGAGCCCTGACTGCTTTCCATGTGTTCAGTGGTGTGAGAGGTGGGAAGGGGAAAGCATTTCTGAACCCTCCTTGCTGCCCTCTGCCCACCCCAACCTAGCCTGTGGCATGCAACAACCGTAAGCCCTAAACAGAGCTGGATGTTCCCATATCTTCTAGGAGAGACCAGGGTGTCCTCTCTAGCTCTGAAAGAGGTCTGGAGAGCTGGGTCACAGCAAAGAGTGAGGAGCAGCCTGCATGGCACATGGTGGAGGGAATCTCAGCAGATGATGGGTGGCAGATGGGTCTGCTCTCATCAGTTAACAACACCCATAAGCACTTGATGGTTCCAGTACCAGATGGTCAAGGCAGGGAAATCCTGAGAGCAACCCCTGGCCATTGGACTGACCTGCTCCTTGGTCTGGTTCAGGATTTAGTACTCAAATGAAGACAAGTTCAGCTGTGGCCACCTTG
Organism: Toxostoma redivivum; assembly: GCA_013397375.1. Classification (NCBI taxonomy): domain Eukaryota; kingdom Metazoa; phylum Chordata; class Aves; order Passeriformes; family Mimidae; genus Toxostoma; species Toxostoma redivivum. Next base: position 37,872 of record VXBI01000012.1, on the reverse strand, counting down.
TTTGGACCCAAGAGATTTTCCCAGAGGAGCTGTGGCTGCCCCATCCCTGGAAGTGTCCAAGGCGAGGTTACACTGGAGCTGGAACAACCTGGTCTAGTGGAAGGTGTCCCTGTCCATGACAGTGGGGCTGGAACAAGAGGATCTTGAAGATCCTTCCCACCCAAATAATTCTGTGATCCTGTGACTTTTCAGCAGGGACACAGCTCCCCAATGTACCCTGAATTTAATGGAACGGGTAGTGCTTTGGAGCCACAGCCCATGAATGTCTTTGCCCCCCTTGCCCTGCTCTCTCCCCTCTCCCCAAGGTTCAGAGATCTCTCCCCCTTGGCTCCTTCCCTTGCAGTCTGCAATGCCCTCACCTCCCATCTGACCCCATTTGCCCACCACACCACCATTCCTTCTTGCCTTCAGAATAATTTCCCCTCCATCCCCTCTGCCAGCTTTTCTGTGTCTGTCCCACAGCTGCTTCTCCAATCCTTTGCTTTCTCCCACCTCTCCCTGTCCAGCGCCTTTCCCCTCCACATCCCCCCAAATCCCCAGCTCCACCAAGGACCTTCTCCTTCCCATTCTCCTCAGTTACTGTCTCATGTCCTGTCTCTCTTGGACTGTAAGCCTTATTCTTTGTCTGTACTGTGTGATATCGCTCACTGCTTGAATAAATGATACCTCACCTACCAACTGCCCCTTTTCTCTCTGTTCTTGGTGTGACTTCACTAGATGAGTCTGCAAGTGCCTTGTGTGTTTGTCCTGGTGGCCAGTCAAACAGTCAGTCTTGCTTCCACAGATCTGTCTGTCTTTTAGGATGACACTGCTCATGCTTTTGTCCTCTGGTACCTTTGTTTCTTTTTTATTTTACAGCCACAGGGACAAGCTTTGTTGTCAGTGTAGGAGCCTGGCACATCCAGAGCTGCAGGATCTTCTGTCCTTTGCCACTCTGCTGCATCTGATAAAGAGTTTGGCTTTTCTCCATCTTCTTGCAGAGATGTCCTGTGCTGCCAGGTGGCTCAACAAATGCAGCAGCCAAGGAGAATGAAGGAGAAATCTTATAGTCCAGAGCAAAAACAGCTGATGGTAAAGGAACTACATTCCCCTGTAACTGGAAGCAGTGGGCAGAGATGTGTCAGTGGAAATCCAAGCAGATATATCTGTCAGGGGAATTCAGCAAAAGCTGGCTTAGCATGTGTCAGAGATGAATGCCCAGGAGGCTTCTTGTGGCTCAGAAGGTGCCCTGGACACCTGCTTCCTTCATCCCAGAGGAGGACTATACCTGTCCATGGTCCCTCCTACCTGTGAGTACATCAAGGACCCAGTTGTGAATCAGGTTCAGATGGCTCCTTGCTCCCTCCTTGTCCTAATTTATTGCCTCAAAGCACTAGTTTGGTCAGTGCTGGCAGGCACTGCTGGTGCACATGGAGATGGTGCTTCTTCCCAGGTGCTCCTTACAAACATGGGAAGTTGCAGGAGCAGCTCAGTTCCTCTACCCTTACAGTGACCCTCACTGCCTGCGGTGTGACACCAGCCTGCCAGAAAGCAAAGGAGGCTCCAGGTCATGCTGAGTGAGCTCAGAGCATGGTCACCAGCCTGGTTTCATGGGCCATCTGCAGGAGTTAGGTCTGAGGACCTAATCAGAAGCAAAACTGAAGCAGTTTGGTGGACATGGCTGGGAGAGGGATCAAGCAGTGCTCAGTCCCCTGGGCTTCCTTCAGTGCCTGTTCCTGTCCTGTCCTGCCTGCAAGAGCAGACAGAAGAGATGAAATGTGTGGGGAGCTCAAATCCTCAGTGAGGAGCCTGGAAATGCCATCTAGGACAAGCAAGACTCGCAGCTGGGTTGTGCCTGACATCTCCAGTCTCCTGGAATTTTGGTGTAGGTGCTGGAAAGAGGTATTGGGAAAGAGGATCAATCCCTTTATGTAGGTGATATCCTGCATCCTATCCTATGTGCCACCATGACTTACTTCCACCTGCCTTGCTTCCACAGTGCTGCCTCCTCCTCCTCCAAGCTGTACATTCCACTGGTAAAAAAGCACTGAGAAAATCTCAGCTGTAGTTTCAGGGGCTGACTAGTGTTTAGGATATGATTCCTCCATGCTGCTCAGGTTCTCCTCTGACTTGGAGGTAGGCAGAAGTCTTCTAACCTACAGATTTCTGCTAGCAGAGCTCTGTAGGAGTTTGCCTATCTGCTGCTTTGGTTTGAACTCCAAAGGGCTGAGTTCTCTGTTGCTCATCCCACTCCTACATCAGATTTCACAACCAGGCACTTTCTTCTTCAGACCTTGCTGGCCCCAAACAGGTGCACGTTTCCAGGTCTCACACCTTTACAAGGACAGCAACCCCTCTGCTTGCTGAGGTATAGAGCAAGGCTGAAATTCTGCACTTCCCTGATACAATGCACAGTGTTACCTGTACTGCTGGACGTGCCTCTTCCAAAGAATGCAACTGAGACCAATTATAAAGTACCATGTTAGGACCATTTTTCAGGACAAAAAAGGTTTGTATTTTTGCTGCTGTTTTGTAAAGATCACAAACTTCAGTGCACAAAGGGCAACACAATATTCAGAAGACAGAAGTAACTTGTCATAACCTGCTGATAACCTAACTGGGAATAGCATTTGCCCAGAAATCAATGAGTTTCTATCTTCTGAGGAACATGAACCTGCCAATGTCCTCCTGGATAAGGGCACTAACCAAAAGGTGGTTCCTTCACAGACGAAAGCTGTCTCCTCACCTGAATTCTCTGGGAAGGAAAGGACAGATTTCTCATGCTTTTTTCTTTAAAATGTTCCTTCAGCACCAAAGTTCTGTGCCTGAGGCTGTTTGCTGTTTCTGAGCCACTGGTAGAGGATTCCTGCTGCTTCTAGTTTTCTTAAAGGCAACTTTTAATTTTCTGTGTGCCTACACAGACTCATAACAGCTCTCAAATAGCTACACCACTTTAAATTAAAGTAATTTTGCAGAAGAGCATACAAGTCATCAGCTCTTTTTGATATGAGGCCACCAAAACATCAAGATGTGAATTCACAGAGGACCAGGGGTGAGATGTGAGCAGGTCCTCCACATCTCTGAGGAACAGGATAATATTGCTGGAGCTGTCAGAGGCAAGTTTAGACCCAGGTCACAAAATCCCAGCTCCATGTGGTTATACCAGGACCAGCAAAGAGGAGATGGTGCTATGTGTGCTCATGGGGGCCCATGAACACCCCTGGTTATTTCCAGACACCTTATGCTGCCTCTGGGAAATGAAATCCTACTGAATTTAATAGTTTTTCTGCACCTATCTCAGGCATAACAGGAGGAGAAATCTGTCACCTCCAATTCATCTCTTCTACATTTCTCACTTTTTCACAAAATTAACCCAACAACTTGCCATCAACAGCCCTCACAAGGGCAAAAATCTCCAAACTCTTTCCTTGCTTGGCTTAAACAAAGATCATTTTATAAATGCTACTGCATGTGTGTTGGGGCTTGTTCTATTTCAGGATCAGGCTTTCCTTTCAACTCTCCAATTTGCACACTGCCTCTCACTCTTCCCAGTGCTGGTACCCAGGGCTAGACCTCGCTGTGCAGCCCTGCAGAGAACAGCCAGAGTTGATCTCTGCTGTGCATGCTCTGTTGTTTCTGAATAACAACTCTAGGGGAAAAGAATGTAATTACCTATTCCTCACACTCCTTCCAGTTTAAGACAGCTTTGGATGGACAATCACACAGTTATTTATTTATTCATGCAAACAAAGAGGAAGCCTGGAGATGAGATGGGACAGTCTCTTTCTTCTCCTCAGGCTTGAAATCCATGGCTGAAGGATGCACACAGTCATGGGAAAAGAGCCAATAGATTAAAAGGAAGAGCATACACTGCAGGCAGCAGCAGCTTTTTGACTGTCTCAGCAGGGAGGGACCACTCCAGTGCTGCTGAGATGGAAGAATTCCCCTGGTGATTCTAGCAAGGGCTCAGGAAAATGCTGGTGGGTTGAAAACAGTTCATGTTGCTTCAGGAAGAGACGATTTTTTGCTTTCAATGATTGCCTCTGAAATGCAGGGTAGCAGCAAGAGCAGGGTTGGATACCAAGGAAGAGGTGGGATGGCTCTGGATCGGGTTGAACCTGGATCATCACTGGCACAGGATAGCCTGAGATCATGCCCCATAGTTCCTGCATCCTCTCTCACTGAGTGAGGTGTGAAGATGTGCTTGGTATATGGAGTAGTTGCTGATGGCCTTCAAACTGCAAGTGCAGGTGCCCTTGGGCACCATTTCCACTGGCAAGGATGTGCAGGCATCTCCAGCCTTCTCCAGAGACCACGTAGTGGGTCCTGTCCTAGCAGATCCCTGTGCATCAGCAGTATGGACCTGGTCTACCCTGACAGTGGGCACCTTTCCAAAGAGAAGCTGCTCTGCATTTCCCCCCTAATCCTTTGATTTATGGTGCTGGGCTCACCTCATTCCCATAGGAACTACTGGACTGAAAAAACTCAGCAGATTTCCTACCAACCTCTGCCTACAGCTTCTGGCAGCAAATGTCTCTTCATAGTAAGCAAAAAGGGCAAGGTAAGGATGAGTATCTGGGAGAGAGCTGTCCTGCCAGGGCTCTTCACATGGTCCTGCCCCACAAGCCTCTCACACAGAAATGTTTTTTCTTGTGTCTGGGTTGGGCTGATTCCACAGACCAAGAAAATGGTAACCAGGCATTCCATGGTGTCAGCCCCTCCTTCCTTCCTCTAACCTGGAACCATTCCCCGCACAAAAATGATGCAAGACTGGGTGACAAATGGGGATCTCCACAGTCCCTCGATGCAACCACCATGTAAAGCTGCCCATTTTAAATCTTAGCAGGTTTCTCCTTCATCATCAACTGCTTTCTGCCTTTCTGCACCCTCACAGACCCATTCCCATCCATCCATCCATCCATCCATCCATGTCTCTCCTCATCCCCAGACATCCTCCTCCTCCTCTTTCCTAATGAAGACTAATTCCCTTGTTCCCTACAGGTCTTTCCTTTCCCATCCCTCCCTTTCTCAAGACCCAGCCTTCCTTCCAACACATATCCAGGGCTTCTACTGGCAGCATCTACCCAAACTCCAGGGTGCCTTTGTACTTTTGTTCTTCTTTTTGCTGCCACCCAAGACTATCCAGGTGACCCTGCCAGGCATCCAGTACCTTGGTGCCACCATCACCTCCTGGTGTCCCCTGGGGGTATTGAGGAGAAAAGGGGTGCTCTCAAATTTGGGTTAGTATACATTAGCTGGGCTTGCTTTCCTGCCAGTTGTTTTAACAGGTTCCAGGTGCTTCCTGAGCTTTTCCTGCACAAGTGCTCAGGAAGGACTGTGACAGAGCTTTTATCACCCATCAGGAGGGAAACACACTGCTTCTTTGTGAGACCATTTTACAGCAAGGTGTTTGTTCCATGCAGGTTATAATCAATTGGCAAGCATTTTTTGTAGCTGGTGGTGGATGTGATCCTGGTCACAGTTAAACCAAGGACTGGTCAAAAAGCCCAGCCCGAGCCCTCACAGGTTTTGGGCACATTTCCATGGGTTTTGGACCAGTTCCTTGCAGGGAGCAGGACCACTCACCAGCCAGCCTGAGGACATACAAAGTGTGTGGCTGCTTGGGGAATGCTCTGCAGAGCCATTGGTCATGGGCCAAAGTCCAGCTCAGGGGTGGCATTTTGTTGTCATGGGCCAGCTGATTGCTCTGATGGCTTTGCAATGATGCTCTTTCTCTGCTTCCAGGACCCCTGAAAAAAACACTGGTGCTACAGACCAAGAACCAAGTACCTTAGTGCAGGACCAACTCACATGAAGTCAGGAACTTTCGTCTGAGCAGCAGCTGGAGCAAATGTGTAGTCCGCATGAAATGTGTAATGTCTGGCTGGCATAAAATAAAGCTGATGATGAAAGCTGAATGACAACTTCTGTTGTCTCTCAAGCACTTTGAAGTTATTGTGTGATACAGTTAGCATGTCTGTGCCTTGATTCATGTATAGTAAAGTTACACAAAAAAATGGGTCCAAGTCTCCCTTTATTCATAGCACTGGTTTTAAAGGTCTCTGTTTTACGTGGGCAACAGATAGATAGATTCATATCCATAGCTTGTAGAAGTATCACACTGGATTTCAGAGATTATGCCAGAATCCTAGCTGATAGAAGCAACAACTCTCCTCAAAGATCCTTGGAAGATTTAATGCACTATAAATTCTTACCACTGTCAGGATCTTGTGTTTGGATACCTCTGGGTGATGCACACCTTGTGCAACTTCTGGCAGATCCCCTTGTCACCGTGCTGTAGCCACAAATATTTCAGACCTTCTTCTGAGGCTGCTAATATTCAACTGATTGCCAATTTGGGTATCACTTAAGGCAAATCACAGAATGGTTTGGGTTGGAAGGGACCTTAAGGATCACCTGGTTCCACCACCCTGCCATAGGGAGGGACATATTCCAGTAGACCAGGTTTCTCCAAGCCCTGTCCAACCTGGCCTTGAAGACTTCCAGGAATGAGGCAGCCACAGCTGCTCTGGGCAACCTGTGCCAGGGTCTTGCCACCCTCACAGAGAGGAGCTTCTTCCTGATATCTAACCTAAATTTTCCTTCTTTCAGTCTGAACCCTTGTCCTGTCACTACATTTCCTGATGCAGAGTTCCTCTCTGTCTTCTTTGTAGGCCCCTTCAGATACTGGAAGATGCTCTGAGGTATCCAACCTTCTGTTTTCCAGGCTGAACAGCACCAGCTTTCTCAGCCTGTCTCCTTAGCGGAGGTGTTCTAGAGTCCTCATCAAATGCTGAACAAGAGATTACATGCCTATGAATAATTGCACTGAGTGTGTGCCTCACTCAGCAGCTCAAGTATTCGTGTTACACATGATTAAATAATTAACTGTTCTTGCATATAATTACTATGGTTGCACAATTATTAGACAGGACACCAGTCCAAAGGCTGAGTGCTAGATGTTGGTTGCCTGCAGGAGGTTTTTCTCTCATTCCCTGAAGCTGTTGGTGCCCAGTTGACCAAAGATCTTATCTATACACAATTATGGGTAGTAACCCAGATATCAACAGTGGAAAACTTGAAGAAAAAGAGGCTTGTTCTTCCATCAGTATCTGATTTTCAGGAGTGGCTTAGAGAGACAGAAAATCCAACCCAAACACGCACCAAAAGACAAACATTTTGTTTGCCTCTTCAGTTCCCTGAAGGTGAGAGAAGGAACAAGTGGCCACCAGCTTTCATTTCACCAGTGGAAAATGTAGGGAAATGTGTCTGAAGTAAAAAGATTAAATTTCCCAGAGGTGGGCTTTGAAGCAGTAGAGTTGATTTAAATGCTGACCTAAAGGGTCAAGGGAGAAGAAAACCTGTGTGTAACATTTGTATAAACAATGACGTTTTTCCACCAGACTGGGTACAATATTTCAGGCAAACCAAAAAACCCTGAAATTATAATTTAATTTCCACCAGACTGGGTACAATATTTCAGGCAAACCAAAAAACCCTGAAATTATAATTTAATTTCGTATAGTAGTGCAGTGTTCTGACTTATCATAGAATCATAGAATGGTTTGGGTAGGAAGGGACCTTACAGATCATCTCATTCCACCCCCCTACCATGAACAGGGACATATTCCACTAGACCAGGTTGCTCCCAGCCCTGTCCAACCTGGCCTTGGACACTTTCAGGCATGTGGTTGCCACAGCTTCTCTGTGCCAGGGTCTCACCACCATCACAGCCAAGAATTTCTTCCCAATATCCCTTCTAATCCCTCCCTCTGGCAGTGGGAAGCCGTTCCCCCGTGTCCTGTCACTCCAATTCTTTGTCCAAAGTCCCTCTCCAGCTCTCTCAGTCCCTTTAGGCACTGGCAGGGGCTCTAAGCTCTCCCCAGAGCCTTCTCTTGTCCAGTCTGAACACCCCCAGTTCTCTCAGCCTGTCTCCATAACAGAGGTGCTCTATTCCTTGGAGCATTTCTCTGGACTTGCTCCAGCAGCTCCATGTCTAATGCTGGACCACAGAGCTGGAAGAAGCACTGCAGGTGGGGAGCTCTTGGACAGGGCAGAGTCTCCTCCCTCTCCAGCTGCCCACACTGTGGGGATGCAGGCCAGCATCACCTCCTTATCACCTTAAAATTTTCATTTTGCCACAAGCTGGAACATTTACAATTTATTAAGAAAAATAAATAATGTCTCCATTCCTAGTATTTCTCTCCTCTCTCTCTTGGTGTCAACTGCTATCCTCAAACACCTGCTTCCTTCCACTTTTTCTTCCATTATCTTTTCTTTCCCTACATATTATGTTCTCCTCAGGTTCCTCCTACTCTCAAAAACAATCAAGTTACTAACTGCATTGCCCATCCCATGCATTATAGAAGATGGCAAAGTCTTTGCAGCTGGGAGTTTCCCTAATTTTGTGACCTGCTCATCTTAATCTTATCCTGAGGTATTACTGTAATACATGTGATAGTAGGAATTCTCCTCCCACCAGCAAGCTTAATTCAGTGCTGCTGAATTTTGCATGCCTGCTTTGATCTGTGGTGTACGTGGCACATTCTTCCAGCCCTGGCTGAGGTTTGTGTCAGCAGTGGTGTAAATGTGTAAGGCTGAGGGAGAGGAGGAAATCCCCCAAGCAAAAAAAGCCAAGGCTGAAATAAGAGCAACACAGGAGACCAGAAATTAGAGCAATGAAAGAAAAGTAGTATTCCAAACTCAGAAATTCTTGCAAGGGAGGCAGATAGAAGCGAGAGGGCAAAGTTTTCTGTTCCTCCATCCAGGAGCTGGGTAATGATACTGGTCCAGGGAATACATAACCCCTAGAGAAGAGGAGCAGCAGTACTGAAAAATGAAGAAGAAAGTGCTTGGGAGAGTGTTTGAGGCTGGATTTCCCCCTTTGTAAGCTCCAGGCCTCACAGCTTTGAGGGCATTTGCTGATTTTTCAGGGAACAGCATTGCCCAGGGATAAGGAGATGTGTAAAGTTCACACTGGAGATGCTTTACTCACCAGCAGCATTGGCAGCATGGGCAGGGATTAATGCTGCAAAGCTCCTTATTTATGGGCTGTTTCTTTTTAATGAGGCAGTGACTGAAGTTGTTCAGTGGCTAAGGAGAACTCCCAGACTGATCCATCAAAGACCAGGGCAGAAGTGAGGGAGGATTCAATTAGGATTTGAGGCCAGCAGCATCTGTGGTGTAAAGAGAGTAAAACTGCTGGGATTGTTCAATCTGATTTATGGATTATGTCCTTGTTCTGCTGTAAGGGAAACTGTGGGGTGTTCCTTTTAACAGACTTCTCAGGCAAAATCAAGTGCAAATGAGCCAGATATTACATGTGAGAATTGTTTATTGATATAGAGGGGTATGTATCCCGACTGGAGAAGGGCAGAAAGTCAGGCAGAGAGGGGAAAGACATGACACAGAGAGAGAAAAGACAGGGACAGAATGCTGCCACCAGGATTCTGGGATGCACGGCCAGCATTCCAGCAGCAGGTGGAGCCGTGTTAGGGCTCAGCCCATGGAGTAATTTTCCACCCCATGTCAAAAAATGGGTTTATAACATCAAATCTGGAAAATGTTGAGGCATAAATAAGAATTAATTTAGTTCCTCATAGTCCTGATAAGGTGTAAATACCCAGAACTAGACTGACTCCTTGCTGATTTACCCGAGCCAGTCTGTCCAAATGGTGATTCAGAGGAACTGACAGACAGATGGATTGTCTGCAAAAGCTCTTTTATTCGAGTTGTCAGGAGAGCACCCCACCTAAGTGCTGCTCTGACACTTAAAAATATCAGTGGGTTTATATAGCAATTTCATCAAAAACACCATACATGCTTACACTTCTAAGGTTAGTATTGATAAACAAGTGATTAGAAATACATTGCATCAGATTCCTATATTTGCCTGTTTGCTATTCTGGTATACTAAATCATAAACTTTTTGTCAATTCACACTCACATCAAGCTAGGTCTGCTAGGCTTTCTTATTTATGCTAAGCACTTATCTATATTTGTGCTAAGTACTTACTTACTTAACACTAATTTCTTTTGCTTATATATGTAAAACAAATTTCTTACTTTGAAAGGGTTAAAAGCATTGTGCCTAGGCTTTCTTGGGCAAGAATAAGACACATTGTAAGAGAGAATAAGACACATAGAAGTGAGATGAAACTTAGCAAGAAATAGGGAACAAAACATGAAAAAAAAAAATAAGGACAAAGTTTGCTAAAACCAGTGAGGAAATCACTGAAACAGCTAACAAGGGACTGCAAGAGATGCCTGCAGGAGAAAGGGGGAAAGGGCAGGATGAAGAAGATGCCCAGCCTTCATCAAAGCATCACCAAGGAAGGTGTGGAACCTTCCTCAGTGCAACCACTATGCCTGCTCTTTGCTAATAATAATGGTGAGTTCTAAGAAATACTTTGCCTAACTCCACCTTTTCTGAGGAAAACAATGAATATGCATGAGTATAACCATACATTGTAATATTTTGTATTAGGAGGAGATATCCCCCACGCATCCAGTGTGCTGAATAAAGCAATTCAATTTTTTTGAGGTTTGGGACTATTCAATTTCAATGGCACAAAATATCCAACAGCTCTTTCTAATGCCATGAATATCATGTTGAGTGTGGTCGGTTCCTTCCCCTCCTCCAGTGATTCCTAGATGACTTATGCTCCCTTGTTTCCTCAAGACTCTTATAAATCCTTAGCTGAATTATTTAATCCCCATTCTCTCCCCCTTTCCTCCATTGACTTTTATCTTTTGTTTCCTTGTGTTTATTTTCTGCTCTGTCATTCCAGTCACTTCATTTCTCCTTCTACCCTTATGCATCATTCATAATTTACCCCACTTTCCTCTGGCAAGGGGCAGGTTTTCCTACTGGTGGAGTCAATTTTTGTGGCATATCTAGGTTACTGTCAGGACTTCTTTCCTGTGTAAAATGTCATTCATTTTTTATGAATCTGCTTTAATAATTTATCCTACATCAAAGATGTATAATTAAATCACCATCCTGAAAATGGCTTTTCCGTGTTGAGGTAATGGAGCAGAGATGGGCTGGTAGGTATTATCCCCAGATAGTATTTTGGTGTAAAACAAGCCACAAGATTCAGGGGAAAGAGAAGGCTGGAACAGCTGAGAAGATGCTAATGTTTGGGGCCTGGATTAGAAGTGAAAGGAATGGACCCAACTTTACTTTGCCTTATAGTAGAGAACATCAAAATCTTAAGAACAAAATTATCCCCATCCCAGCCAAAACCAGGACAGATATGAAACATTGAGATACTTTCACTGATGACTTTTGTCTCAGAGCTAAGCAGCACAGGGCTGAACCACTTTAAAGAGAAAGACCCAAAACCCAAATCTTTGCCATAAAATCTTATTCACACATCTCAGGATTCCAAAACCACTCAAGATTCTGTTACTTACCTTTCCTGAGCTGCATATTTCCCCAGACTGGTCCAAAATGGATCCCAAGATGCAAATAAGGCATGAAGTCGTGTGAATTCATAGTGATGGGAGAGCTGCTGTAGTCCTGGTGATCTAGGGATACCTGTGAGGCAAGGTTGGTAGCTCTTTTATCTTTTATGGAAAGAGTGTATTTGATCTGGCTGAGACAGAGTTCATTTTCCCATAGCAGCCTTCACAGTGCTGTGCTTTGCATGGGTAGCTGCAAAGGTGTTGATAACACACCAATATTTTGGCTGCTGCTGAGCAGTTCTGTCTCTCTGACATTCCCTTTCCCCATCAAGGAACTGGGAGTGGGCAGGATCCAGAACCAGGCCAGCTGATCCAAATTAACCAAAGGGATATTCCACACTCTATTCTGTCAGCTCAGATATAAAAGCTAAGGGAGGGAGGAAGAACAGGGAGCATTCATTATTCTACAATATTTGCCTTCCAGAGCAACTGCTATAAGTCCTGCTTCTGGGGAAGTGGCTGAACATTGGATGTGAAGACTAAACTTTCTTCCCCTTTGCTTGTGTGTGCAAAAGCCTTCACTTTCTTTTTGCTTTAGTAAACTGCCTTATCTCCTCAGCCTACTAGCTGGTTTTTGTCTTATTTTCCCTCTCCTGTCCTGCTGGGAAGGGGAGTGATAGATAAACCAGAGAAGGTTTTGATAGTGGGCATCCCTCTCTGTGCTGGAAACCAAAATATTTGGGAATCTCATTGGCTCTTTCTAAAAAGCTTCTAGATGCCATCCACATTTTCTTAGGCCAAATCTTCCCTCTTTGTTTGTATTATCTCTGTTTCTGTGCAGAGAAAAGACATGCATTGAACAGTTCTAAGCTAGAGAGGAAAAAAGGCAAATTATTTGAATTCAAAAGGATGAATGTTGTGTTATTAATGAGCTTAAAAATATATGAGTTGCAATCCTTAACTCTGAGTTCTTAATCATCTGGTCAGATGTGGTTTGGATTTCATTTTACTGCTTGTTGTGTAGCAAGGTAAGAGTTCACCTGTGCAGAAGGAAGTTCCTTTTTGGAAGAGCTCATTGCTCCCGAGCTGTTTTCAGCAGGGGGATCTGGGCAGCACATGGGGATGCAGGTGCTTCAGGAACACCAGGTGACTGAATGCAGGCTGATCTCTTTGGAGAAATTGTCCTGCCACATTTTAATTGTGACAAGCAGGCAGAGAATGAGGGGGTACCAGCTGGTGCCACCTCCAGTGTGCTCAAGGAGCTCTGTAAACAGTGCACTCAGAAATGAACATTGCCTCAGGCAGTATTTTAAACAGGCAATGGCCCTACTCATGCCACAAACTATGCATCTATTTGGAAATGTGAAATGGTTATTACAACACAATCTAAATCACAAGAAATGTTCACCTGGAGGGTTTTTGTCTCTCTTCTTCATGGAAAAAGGCAATTTTGTAGCAAAGATTTCTTTTCTGCAAGGGTCTGGATTAGAAACAGAGATGAGGGAAGGCTGGCAAAAAAATGAAGTGGAAATAGAGACGGACCTGAGGGTACCAGTGTGTAAAAACTGGACATACCCAGCCATGTGTGCTGGCACCCTGAAACCCCTCGTGCTGGGCTGATCCCACAGCATGGGCAGCAGGGAAGGGAGGATTCTGTCCTTCTGTGGTCAGACCCCACCTGCAGAGCTGCCTCCAGCCCTGGATCCAACACCAGAAGGATGTGGAGCTGCAGGAGTGAGTGGAGAAAGACACAGGGATGCTCTGAGGGCTGGAGCTCCTCTCTATGGTCAGGCTGAGAGAGCTGGGATGTGCAGCCTGGAGAAGGGAAGGCTCCAGGAAGACCTTAGAGTCTCTTCCCATGCTTATAGGGGCTCCAAAAGAGCTGGAGAGTGACTGTGGACAAGAGCCTGAACAAAGGAAACTCCGAGCTTTTTTACATTCACATCTAAGTGTGAAAGTCTGGGGTCATGGGTTCCTGCTGTCTCTTGAGTGCCTGGTCACCCTGTGCCTTTTGTGTCTCCAGGTTCCTGCCCCAGAGCACAACCTGCAGCTCACACTGCAGCTGCACACCGAGCTACCTGCACTGAATGTGTTCCTCAAGAGCCCTCACTTTGCTTTAATTGAGCACTGCTGCCAATATTCTGAAAGGCAGAAAGAGAAATTTCAGTGCATTTAACCACTGCCCTTCCATACAACTTTATTTCAAATACCAAACATAACACATTTAAGGCTAACAAGATTGTCTTACGAGAGTGGAAATGATTATCAGTATAAAATCCCATAGGAATCTCAAAAGTTACAAGTCTGTGCCAGCAGTACCAGCAGCCACGTTTTTAGAGAGTCCATCCTCCCTTCCCAGTTTACCTACTTTTCCCTGCCTCTGGAATGACCAGAATTCCCAGAGCTCTCCTGTTATCATTGCTGCATGGCTGAAGGCAGGAGAGCAAAGCAGAGCTGTGCAGCCAGGACAGATGCCATGACAAGCTCCCTCCAAGCAGGCTGAGCCCTGCTGAGCTGGAGGTGTGGATGTTGCCAAAAGTTCCAGGGTTAGCAAAACATGTCCTGTGTCACCCAGAATGTTCACAGGCATCCACAGCTGCAGCCAGGGGCTCTTCAACTGGGCATAACTGCTACAAGGCTTGACTGACAGCTGTCAAATTAGTAATTGGCTTACATGGATAACAAACACATTAGAATCAGGCAGCTGAAACACACCACTATTTTGATTTTAGTATGGAGAGGTTGTGCTCTGGATTCTGCCAGGAGAAAAGGGAAGAAAATCAGGAGGGGAGAGAAGCTTCCTCCTTCCATTGCATTTTGTCCAGAGGGACACATCCAACTCTATGCCCAATATCTCTTCTACCTCTCCTGTGGATTCCTTGCCCTTGTCCAAGGCCATGCCATTGAAAATGTTCCCTTGCTGAAGACAGGTCCATGAGAGCAGAGGCTCCCTGGCTGTCTTGCCTTTCACTGAGCAGCTTTACAAGCAGCTTTTGAAGATCATCTTTGCACAGGCCAGGTGAAACTCAGGCAGGCTGCAGTACTTCATCAGGACTCTTGCCCCATGGGCAATGAACATCCAAAGGCTCTGGCACCAGCAAGTGTAGGTCATGATCAACCATGCCTTCAATGATCTCTTCAGTGATCTCTTCTGGAACCAGCATGCCACCTGGGCTGTCAGAGCTACCTGCTTTACTAGGAAGCTGGGACTCTTCCTTTTGTTGCTTCCAGTGTGCATTCCTGGGAGAGGAACGCTCTTTTTCAGCAGTATCCTCTCCCATGCTCCTTGCTGTGGTGCAGCTGTTAACCAACAGGTTAACAAAAAAAAAAAAAGAAAGTTCAAGTTTCTGTTAAGACCATGTTCAGCTTTGGTTTCTTTTGGTGTGGGCTCTTCCTCTGCTTTGACATTGCCTAACATCTCATAGAAAAAAAGATTATGTCTAACCTGATCCCTGGTGTCCCTCTGCTTGAGCTTGTGAATCTGAACATACTTTTGTCTATGGGTTGGGGCTTCTTTTGCACCTCGATATCTGAAGGCAGCATCATGGCCAGTGGGGTTTAACCCACCACCTATTTCCCAGGGGCTTAATACATGCCAGTTCAGACCTGAGTCATGCTGGGTCTGCTACCTGCCTGTGGCTGTCTTTTCTTTCAATGCCAGGACCTTGTGCACCCTCTGACTGGCAGGCAGTAGTTGCTGTGAGACAATGCTTTTCATAGTCATGATGCTTTGAGCATCACACAGCTTCTTCTTGAGCTCAACTGCTAGCAGCTCTGCTAGGAAATAGAGTTTCCTTATATCTCTGTGTCTCTGGTCCAGCCCATGTTCCAAATGCTGTGCAGCATCACCATCAGATCCTTGATGGTGTTGCTTTCCTGTCTGGACTGCTGCTTAGAGGGATAAGAATTTGCTCTGGAATCTCTCTAGCTGCTGAGGTCACTGTTGGTGCTAGTCCATTCCAGGGCAACTGCAAACATTATGGTTCCATGGTCTCCCAGCAAGGGCTCCTTAGATTTGGAATTCAACAACCTGTTCAAGGTGGGCTGGTTTGTGTGAGGGAGGATGGGTGTTCACTGCCTCTGACCAGAGCTTACACCACACATCCGAAATCTCCTCCCTACCCCTCTTTTTGGGGGGAGTCTGTGTAAATCTGCCTTCTGTGGGCTGTGGTCTCCCCCACCCCAAACTCAACCAGGGAAGAATCTCTGTTGTGTTTGGTTTTCTTATGGATGCATTCCCTCCCCTCAGTGTTGTTTGTTTTTTCCTGGGCCTGTGATGATTAAAAAATGGGTTTTCCCTTTATCTAATCTTAGTGGTTTAACTCGCAGTCCAAAGTCCCAGGCAGGTATCTTCAGGGAGGCTTCTTTGGTTCTAGCTTCTTTATAGAGTTTTTGTTATAATAAGCAAAACTTTATATCAATGTTTGAGGCATGAACTTCTTCAGCCTCTGACATCAGTGAAATCTCTACAAAGAAACGATTGACACTGTCACCCCTCAGGAAAACCCTTTTCCCTGCAAATTCTGCTGCTGAGGTAGGAGCAGGATTTCCTTGGAAATGCCACAGCATGGCCAACCTGGTTTCACCCTTGTGGTGCAGCACAAGCCTCCCAGAACTACCAAGCCCCTGCAGCCTGGCTGTGAACACTTCCAGGGATGGGGCAATCACAGCTTCCCTGAGTACCTTTGCCAGGTCTTCACCACCTTCATACTAAAAAATAAAGATAAAAACCACAGCAGGACCTTTTCCCAGAACCTTTTCCAAACAGATTTCTCTGGAAAGTCTTTTCTGGGGATACAAGCTCATTCTACCTGCTCTTGTACTTTATTGCACTCTGTTCCTTCCTCTGTTCTTTAAATCCAACCATCAGTCCCAGCTCCACATTTTGGTCCAGCTTTATCCCTTGTGACCCAAAATCCACCCCCTAGTCTCAAATCTACCCTCAGCACCGAATCCACACCCCAACTCAAAATCTGCCCCTCCCCCTAGTTCCAAATCCACCCTCCTCAGACTCAAATCCACACTTCAACCCCAAATCTACTCACAGTCCCAAACCTATTCTCCAATACAAATCTATCCCTAAATCTGCTTCCCCTGTCCCATCTAGCTCCAAATATGCTTCCTTAATCCCAAACTCCCACCCCATTGTCTTCTCCTCCCTCCCAGCCCCTCAAGCTTGTCCCACCCCAAAAAGCAGACACATTGGCAGTAGCAGGTTTATTCTCCAGTTTTCTTTCAGAGAAGTAGGGCAGCCAAGGGGCTGGGGCAGGAACAGAGCTGTCCCTGGTGTCAAATGGTGCAGTTCCCCTCTCCATAGCGCCGGCACCTCATCACCTTCAGGTAGGTCTCCACCTTGTGCAGGTCCTTCTTGAAGCAGGAGAGCAAGCCATAGTTCTGCAGCAGCGCGTCCTCGCTGCGCAGGTGGATGTCAAATTTCTCATAAGTGGCTTTGAGGATCTGGGGACCCCGTGGGCTTCGGTCCTGCAGCTCCTACAAGAGGGTTGAGAGGTGCTGGGGGAGGTGGTGGGAGCCTGGGAGTGAACATGGGTCACAACAGTGCTCCAGGCTGGGGCAGGGTGTCTGGGAACAGCCCTGAGGATACTGGTTGGCAGTGGCTGAACATGAGCCAGGTGTGCCCAGGTGGGCAAGAAGCCAATGGCACCTGGCTTGCATTAGCCATGGTGTGTCCAGCAGGACCAGGGCAGTGACCATTCCCTGTCCTGGGCACCTCCTGACAAGAAAGACACTGAGGTGCTGGAGCACATCCAGAGCAGGGAACAGAGCTGGGGAAGGGTCTGGAGCACCAGGAGCAGCTGAAGCAGCTGAGGGGGCTCAGACTGGAGAAAAGAAGGCTCTGGGTGGATCTTCTCACTCTCTATATCTCCCTGCTAGGAGGGTGGAGCCAGGTGGGAGTCAGGCTCTGTTCCCAAGGAACAAGTGACAGGACAACAGGACACAACCTCAAGCTGTGCCAGGGGTGTTTCACGTTGGACATCAGGAAGAATTTCTTCACAGAAGGGGTTGTTAAACATTGGAAGGGACTGCCCAGGGAGGTGGTGGAGTCACTCTCCCTGGAGGTGTTCAGGGAATGGCTGGACAGGGCACTCAACCTCTGGTCTGGTTGACAAGGCAGTGGCCAGTCTTGGACTCAGTGATCTTGGAGGTTTTTTCCAACCTCAGTGATTCTATGATCTTGCACAGGCCCAGTGCCACAGTTCCCACTGAACTTTAAATGGAGGGGTTTCTCCCTCCAGTCTTAAAGCATATTTCAAACATATTTTTGAGGGTATGGGTTTGCAGTTAGAGCAGTGACAGAGAGGTGATGCTGCAGTGAGAAGGGAGCTGGGCACAGGGCTGCAGGGAGGGAGGAGTGTGTCTTTGGGGTCTTAAAATAAAAGCAAAGTTGCAGAGTCTCTCTGTACCTCATTCAGTCAAGGAAACAGGGAACCTGGCAAATAATTCTCTATTTTCTCCCACTTTGCCAGCAAACAAAGCTCTAACCCAGACCCAAGCTATGTACATCTGGAACTGAGAGCTGCACTCCCCCTACCCTGCTGTGGTCACCAGCTGCCACAAATAGGAAATTTTTTGTAAGAAAAAGGTGCCATAAATGGGTGAAATATGATTGTTTGGCTGGTTTCTCTGTACCATTTCCTAATGCTCAAGCACATACCAAACAGGGACCAAAATCACAGAATCATGAAGCCACAGACTGGTTTGAGTTGGAAGGGACCTTAAAGACCATCTTGTTTGAAGCCCACCTGCTATGGGCCAGGACACCTCCCACTAGACCAGGTTGTTCCAAGCCCTGTCCAACCTGGCCTTGAACACTTCCAGGGATGGGACAGTCTCAGCTTCTCTGGGCAACCTGTGCCAGGGCCTGACCACCCTCCCAGTAAAGAATTTCTCACCCACACAAAAATCTGAAAGTGGTGCTGATACCTCTCCCTACTTTCTCCTGCTGAAGTGCCAGGAAAGAAGGTCTTTGTTTACTATTTGAGCCTGACTTTCAGCATTATTTTAATGCTGGAAGATGTTAAAAATATTCCAGACTAATTTCTCACAGCTGCAGGTCTCAGAGCTCTAGCTACAGGGTAAACCTGCCAGATAAACTTAGTTACAGAATAAACATGACTGAAAAGGTGTCTTGGCAGATAGTACACAACTTCATTTAAAACAATAAGGCAAAAATAAAGTAGATTATAAAGGGGACTTAGAGCAAAGGTAGGGAGTGACTTTTTACATGGACAGATAGAGACAGGACAAGGGGGAATGCTTTTTACTAAAAGAAGAGAGATTTAAACTGGGTATTAAGAAGAAATTCTTCCCTGTGAGGATGGTGAGGCCCTGGCACAGGTTGCCCAGAGCAGCTGTGGCTGCCCCATCCCTGGAAGTGTTCAAAGCCAGGTTGGATGGGGTTGGAGCAACCTGGAATAGTGGAAGGTGTCCCTACCCATGGCATGGGGTTGAAATGAGACAAGCTGTAAGGTCCCTCCCAACCTAAACCATTCTGTGAATCTGTGATTAGTTCTTCCTTGCAGAGGACCACCCCTCAGCTTTCAGCTCTCTGGATGCTGTATTAATGAGGGAAACACCAGAGTACAGGTCTCCATCTGTACCCAGATGTTTTTATGAAATGTTGTGAATCATCACAAAATTTGCCATATCTCAAAGTATTTCACATGGAGATGTAGCAAACATTATTTTGCTGTTAGTAAAACTGAATATTTTTTTGTTGCTGGGTTTGGGAAGACTTTGGGTGTGAATTGTTGTGATTCCTAATCAGTAGTGCTTTGTGATGGGTGTTAACACCTGCTCTGTGTTTTCTTATTCTCCCTAGTGATGAAACCAAATGTGCAGTATAATGATCTCATTTTCTAAAGGTAAACAAAGTCCTAAGGATTGCACTGGTCTTCAGAGTGGAATGTGGTGCATGGTACGTGCTGCAACTTACCCTCATCAGAGCTTGGATCCCTTCTTCCAGGTCCTTTAGTTTTTCATACACTCTGTCTGAGGTGCCAAAAACCAGATTGTTTGTGAACATCTTGCTTAGGTATTGCACCGGGGTCAGCCAGGACTGGATGAGAATCAGGGAAAACTGAAGAAGCTCCATGTCCTGAAATTAAGACAAAAAAGGGATCAAAGCTATGCAGGGGTATTTGATTGCATGTCCTGCTCTCTCTGAAACACCTGGAGATGTGCCACCACTCCTACAGCTTCAGCAGACACAAAGTTTTCAGGCTGGGGAGCACCACCCAGACCTGTGCCCTATGCAGACAAAAGTTTTTCTCATGCTTGGGGTGGGAATGGGGTATATACAGTAGCCTAGAAAAGTATTTCTTTCTTTATGCAGGGTTCAAGTAATGAAAATGGGAGGAGAGGGATGAAGCACCCAAGTGTTCACAGATGAGAACCCTCTGTTCCTACAGTGAAGCACAGCTGGGCTCTTCAGGCAGGTCAGTGCTTCCCCTGAGGATGAAAAAAACTTACTGATTTCTGCTGAGCATCATCCTTCTTCATGGGAGCAGGGATGGTTTCCGAGTAACAAAATGCTCCCTGGGAATTCTTGTTTGTGTGTCTTTGCTCCTCTGGAATATAGGTGCGTTCCTATGGAGATATCCAAATACACTCAGATCTCTTGCCCACATTCTGGAGACCTCAGACACTTCCCAAGCTGTTCTGAATTTTGCAAGAAATAAATCTGAGACATGAGGTGCCTTTGGACAGGGTTGGCAGGCAGGAAGCAGGAATATCATGTTGGCACAACAGCTACTGGCCTAAAGGTCTTTCTAAGCCAAGGTGCAGAGGTGAACCCAAACCACATCTGAACTAGGTCCTCCCAAGGAGTAAATGACCCCAAAGGACAGCTCTTGCCACAGTGACAGCTCATGCCAGCTCCTGTCAGCAGAAGAAACTAGATAGCTTTAAGCACTTCTCCCAGGGCCAGAGGTGACCAACACAGGAAAGTCTTGTCACATAAATGTGACATGTCCCAGCTGATCCTGTGCAGCCACAGTCCTGAGAAGGATGTGCAGGATGAGAGTAGGGGGGCAGAGGGCTGAGAGGAGGAAAGAAGGTCCAGTCTGATGGGACATAACCTGTGCTATCCTGTTAACACCCTCTCTCCTTATGGAAAGAGGACAAAGGAGACAGCAATAGTTGAAGGGTGTCTGTTACACAGTCCTGAAGCCATCAGGCTAAGTGGAGGAGGTGACCAGAGGCCACATCACTTACAAACTCCTTGTATGTCTCAGCAGCCAGGAGGTGAAGGTGCTGAGCCCTCAGCACAGCGTTGGCAAACAGGTTGGAAAGGGGGATGGCTGGGAAGGTGGCAGCTGGCTGTGGCCACTGCAGTCCCAGAGTGATCACAGCAATGGCGAGAGGAGAGACCCATGACCCTGCAGCAAAGCACAGAGGAAGGTGTTAGCAGTCCTCAGGAAACTGGGTTGAGGAGGGAGTGGCACCTGGGAATTAATTCCCAGCCTCTTCTGTCCACGCTGGCTGAAGGCTCATCTTCCTTAGTGCCTGTTAGTGACTAAGCTTAGCCTTCTCTAAAATTCTTTGAAACCCTTTCATCAAGACCTGCTCCCACCAAAAGCTTGTCCTTCTCTTAGTGTTACAGCAGTGTCTTCCTGGCTGCAGTCATGGCTGCTCCACGAAATCTAATGTGTGTCCCAATGTTTTGCCCTGATACACTCACAGTTTTCCTTTTCTCATGAGTCCTTGCCCATGTGAGAAGAGCATGGTGCCCTCTGGTTACGTGAGCAAGCAGGGGACGGTGAGTGCCATGGCTTATGCTGTACTGCTGATGTGATGCTGGCTGATGGTGACATTATCTGTGCTTTGACTGGCACTCTGGGATATGACTGCAGAATCTGGGGATCTTTGTCACCCTAAATATTTCAGCCTGCGACATCTGACTCACACTAGTGTCTGTCTGCAGCAAAGACCACAGACTAAATCTCAGACAAACACCCCTTGGAGGAGAAATGCCCTGGAGCCTGTAGGACTTGGCCTGTTTAGGCTAAAAAATAATTAATGAATTAAAAACATTGCAGGGAAAGACATTCTTTTTCATTGATTTATAAATTGCCATATTTTACATTAGGGCTGTCACAGAGTGTGTGTATCCCACCACGTACCACCCCATCATCATCTCCTCTCACCCTACACACATGGCAGCACTGACAAATCCTTTAAAACTGTAATAAAAAGTACCTGGAGCCATTTCTGCCTGGTGAGTTGCTCAGGTGTTGCTTGACAGTGAATATTTCCTCCTTTCATCTGGCAAGGGGAACTGTTGAGCCACCCCTTATATAGCAGGGTGTCTGTTTAAAATGGATCTGTGTGTCTATGACCACAACTCCTCTGCATCTTCTCTGTGCATAAATGCACAGGTGTTCACAGTGGTGCTGCCTCATTGTAGTAATTTATACACAAATGTACAAGTTGGGAAAGTTGTTTGCCTCAGGACAAAATCAGTGCTCAATGATTTCGCCATATCCCACTGTTTATCACAAATAGAAGTTTCCTGGTCATTGGAATACCCATCCCAAGTCACATCAGTGCTTTTATATGGTGGAATCTGCTTTGTCCACCTGTTTTTCCTGTCTGGCTCTGCAGCCTTGGCTCACAATTCACAGGCCTGACTGAGCAGTTTAGGAGATTTCTGACTTAAAGTAAATGGCAAGTTGTGCCAGGGGAGATTTAGGTTGGATATGAGGGAAAATGGCTTTCTCAGAAGGGTTGTACAGCCCTGGCACAGGCTGCCCAGGGCAGTGGTGAAGTCCCCATTCCTGGGGCATATAGGTTAGTGGTGGGTTTTGCAGTGCTGGAGGAACAGTTTGACTCAGTGATCTCAGGAGGCTTTTCCAACCTAAACGACTCTGTGATTCTGTGATGTTTTCCTCTTTATTCTGAGTGGGGATAGAGATGGATGGATGTTGTCAGATTAATACTATTTATTTCAATTTCTGCCAAAATATCAAATATTCAGCAAATAGCATTGCTGAGCTGGTTTGCTGTGGGTGTGACAAAGAGCTGTCATGCCTAGGCACTTATTTGGGTGCCTGCCCACTGCAAATCCAGCTGACAGAGCTCTGGGAGGTTTCTCTCATTCTCAGTCTGTGAGAAGATCTGGTTATGAACATCTTCCTACTCCTAAACAGATTAAGCAGAGGGCTGCTGTGGAAAGGAGATTGAAGAGATAGGAAACAGGAGATGGGGAAGAGAATTATAGAATCATGAGATGGTTTGGGTTGGAAGGGACCTTAAAGCTCATCTTGTTCCAAGCCCCTGCCATTGCCCACCTTCCACTAGACCAGGTTGCTCCAAGCCCAGTCCAGCCTGGCCTTGAAGAGGAAACACCACAGCATAATTATGCTTTCTTTTGAGCAAAATGAGACAGAACCTTGGATTGGCAACCACAGGGGGGGTTTAAGGGCCTTTTACTCCTCATAAGGATTACCCCAAACCACACTGGTTTGAACTTTTGTTGGGAGTTCAGGGTCTGTTCCCTTCTGGTCAAGTGGTGATTTGCCTTCCTCACACCCTGCGTTTGCCATGCCTCCCAGTTTGGGTCCAGTTTCCAAGAGGCAGCATCATCCCTGGGGCAGCTGGAGCAGAGGGTGGAGAGGTGGTTAATAAACATGGTCTGTTAATAAGCATGCTGTGTTTATTAACGTGGTGTGTTCTGAAAAGCCCCTGAGGTGGAGGTTTGGTGGTGTCGCAAGGCAAATGTCAGTCCTTGGAGAAGTGGGAATGGCTATCAGGTATCCCGTCACCCAATAGCCCACAACATCTGGTTGTGTTTTTCGACTCCAGATCATGTTTAAAGATATCAGTATTGTTCAGAGATGAGCAGAGCAGCAGCACCTCAGCACAACCCACGCACTGCTGCCTGTCAGTGATGATGATGATGATGGTGATGATGTACCACTGCAGCACCTTGCACCTGTGTCCTGCTGCCTCTTGCTGTCACTGGCTGGCTCTCTAGTTTTGTTAGTGAAAGCTTGGTGCTAAGTCAACATTTTTTATGTTTTAGCCAAGCATGGAGATGCTGAGATGATCGGCCTGTGCAATTCCCCTGAGGTTTGGGTTGTCCCCAATCATTTCTGGGCATTACATGAGAAAGAAGCATGGTGGGGAAGGTGGTGTGACTGAAATGTTGGGCTGGGCAAACACACACCACTGGCAAAACTACAGTTGCATAAGCTCTTAAATCTTAATTTAGCATTTTTCTAGGTTTCAGACAGGCATTTGCAACCTAAAGCAGTATCTCTTAAAAGCAACATGTCACTCTGTAATTTCTAGGTTCCTTTTCTTTTTTTGAAAGACAGAAAAACCCCACTTCACTTCGGCATGCTCACAAATCCACCCACTTTACCCTGGGCATCACCTACTCTAACAAGTTTCACTAAAGAAGTGAAACAACTCTCCTTGTAGGTGTGTGTGCTCCCTGATTCCTAGGAACCCCCTGGCATGGGGTGGCTGTGTGGAAGGAGAGGACCTTTCCCAGCCTGCCCTTCCTTTTCTTTCCTCCTTCCCAGGTAAGCACAGTGAGTCCTGACCAAGGAACCACTGCCAGCCCAGGCTCTGCACATGGGAGGGCAACGATGTGATTGACAGAGGATTGAAGAAGCAGCTGATTCCTCTTCTAGCTCACTGCTCAGAGGGAAAATTCCTTCTGGAATTTATGGGTTTTGCTTACTGGAGGTAGGACTGCACAATTTCACTAAAGCCGTTTGGAAAGATTTTAGAATCATAAATAAAAGAATTATCAGAATTAGAGAGTACCTTTAAAATCATCTTGTTACAACCCCTTCCACTAGTCCAGGTGGCTCCAAGCCCCATCTGATTTGGCCTGGAACATTTCCATGGATGGGGAAATCCCAGCTTCTCTGGGAAACCTCTGCCAGGGCCTTACCACTTTCCCAGCCAAGAATTTCTTCCCAATATCTCATCTAACCCTGCCCTCTGTCAGTGTGAAACCAGTCCCCCTTGTTCTGTCACTACCCTGCCTTGCAAAGTCTCTGTCCATCTTTCCTGGAGGCTCTTTTAGCCTAAAGAGGTCCAGGACTGCAACTCAGTCTATGCAAAACCAGCCACCCAGCAGCCTTGATTCCAGTTTCCAACATGTGGAAATGTATTTTACTATTATTTTTTCTGAAAACTGTCTTGTTTTCTGCATCCATAAATGCTGGTTGGAGTTTTTAGCCTGGTTCCTTACTAAACCAACCTAAAACATGCTGTTTTTCTGCTTTACCAGTCAGCCTGGAGGTCTACTGCTCATGCTCATTTGCCACATGGATCATTATCTCTCTTCCCTGCTTCTGCAATTGTTTTTCCATTATAATTACCTGTAAGAAAAATCATATACAGAGAAGTGTGCAAAAGCAGTCACTAAGACTGTATCTGATCCATGTATTGCAATTTTTGTGTCACTGGCTTGGGGCTGCAGCACAGGAACCAGATAAAGGGATTTCAGATCCCAGGAATAATCTCTACCCATGTCCTGGGGAATATCACAGTCACTGCCCATGCCTCAATTTCTCCATCAGTAAGATGATGGTCCTGACACTCATTAGCAACACAGCTGGAAAGTGGGTAATGATTGCAGAGACACAGGTAAATTAAAGATAAATATCATCTCTCCTGCTGAAAACAAAGCAAAGCCAGTCAATTTAGCCCCTTTCCAGTGATCTTAAAAAAAAAAAAAAAAAAAAAGTCTTTTAAATTGAAATGCAGCAACAGCAAGTTGTCCAGAAATAGGAAGCAGCAGGGAATAAAAACAGACTCTGGGAAGAGTCATTTATTCCCTTTTTTCAGTCTCTTTCCACCAGTGGATCTGACACCATCATGTGTCTCCCAGCATGAGCTGCCACTCAGGAACCATCAGTCTCAACCTTCCTGGGCTGAATTGCTTGGTCAGTGCCTCTCCAAATGAATGCACTGTCCTATGGGATGCCAGTGGGGTGGAAGGGAAGGTGCTGGGGCCAAATCCCAGCTCTAGCAGTGCCACAGTCCCATGGAGATTCCCAAAACAGCTTATGCTGAGGGGTTTGCTGTAGGCTGTGGAGAGGAGCCATTCCAAGCCACACAGTATGAACAGGACTGGAGCTCTTCTTTTGGAGACAGGCTGAGAGAGCTGAAATTGTTCATCCCAGAGAAGAGAAGGCTTTGGGGACACCTTAGAGCCCCTTCCAGTGCCTAAAGGGGTTCCAAGAGACCTGGAGGAGCACCTGGGACAAGGGCATGGAGTGACAAGACAAGGGGCAATGGCTTCACACTGACAGAGGGCTGGGTTAGATGGGATATTGGGCAGAGACTCCTGGCTGTGATGGTGGTGAGGCTCTGGCACAGATTTCCCAGAGAAGTTGTGGCTGTTCCATCCCTGGAAGTGCTCCAGGCCAAACTGGATGTGGCTTGCAGTAATATCCAATAGTGAAAGGTGTCCCTGCTCATAGCAGGGGGGGTGGAAGATGATTTTTTTTTAAGGTCCCTTCCAACCTAAACCATTCTGTGATTTTGTGGCTTAGGGTGTTCAGCACAAGCTGTCATAGATCTGCTGATTGCTGGGTGCTCAGTTTTGGCTTGCTCTTTGTGGCTTCCATTCCAAAAAAGGCACTTTCTACTCTAGTGGTGTTACTGGGGATGGTCAGCAAATACAGAGACTGCCAGCATGGTTCAACTGCAATTTTATAAATCTGCGAAAGGGTTGACTCAGTTTGTAATTTAATTTTGGGAAAGTCATCTTACTGCCTGCCTCAGTTTCCCCACGTATGAAACGGGGTTTTGAAGAGCATTCTCTCTCAGAAACATTCCCCACTGCTTCAGCTCCCAGATGGCACAGTCAGGAAAAACCCTTTCCCAGGATGCTCAAGGGGTGCTTTGGACCAGCCCTGAGATGGAAAGGATGTTGTGTGACCACATACCTGGCTTCTGTGCATTTCTCAACCCATTTACAGCAACAGTCCCAGAGGTAGTCATATTTTTACCCATTTATAAAAATGTACATTTCTGGGGAAAAACCAAAAAAGTCAGAGATCTGATCCTTAAAGATTCTGGTCAAGTTGTGTTCCAGGTAGGCTCCTTCTCAGGGCATTAGGGTTCTGACTCCTTTCCTTTTTGTTGTTATCATTCATTAAGGTGTATTCATGGTCTAGTATCTGCTTGGTTTTTTGTTCTGATTTTCTTCTTGTTTCCCTGCATCACTGTTTTCAATATGACTCCATCTCATCAGACAAATTAAATCTAAAATGCTGGCAAATGTTTTCGAGTCAATTAAAATTTTGATTTATTTGGTGCTTCTGCTGTCTCAAGAAAGGCCATATATTTTCCTGATATTATGGGGAAATTGCTTTGAATTTATGAGAAAGCCAAGCTCAAATTATGGTTATTGAATATTTCCATTAGCTAGATTCTCTGCAGCTATGAGATTTTTCTTCTTCTTTGCTTAGGGAGAAGCTAGAATGAAAACTCTGGGCTGTTTAGAACTTGACATACACAAAATTTGGCCCTCCCTGACTCCTCAGGGCTCTCATGCACCCAGCCAGATCCTGTGCAGCAAGAAGTTTTAGTTACTCCCCTCCAAAGGCATTATTTATTTATTACATTTAAATCCTTAGCTGAGATTTCCAGGACCTTTAATTGTCTTTATTTTTTGCTGTGAGTTTCAACCCAGTGTTTAACCCATTCCCCAGGAAGAGGTAAGGAAAACACCCTGTTTTACTGCCTGGCACTTCAACCACCGTCTCCTGAGGCGCTTTCCTCTCTCTTCCGTGCACACCAATATTTCAATGTGCAGCTCTAATTTCAGTACTTAAATCTTGCAACTACAATTGCTGGTCTTCACAGGGAAAAGCTATCTGAATTTGCATGACACTGGCAAATGCTTGGGGCAAACCCTTGAGATTTACATCAGGTATTCCATCACTCAGTGGAGAAACCTGGCTGCTAAATTCTTCCAAGATGCCATCTTGGAAGGAGCCATGGAATCACAGAATGGTTTGGGTGAGAAGGGACATGCCTGTTCATCCCATTCTAATCCCTGCTGTGGACAGGAACACCTTCCATTAGACCAGGCTGCCCCAGGCCCTGAACACTTGCAGAGATGGGGCATGTGCCATGGACATGTCCTACCCCCACTGTGAATCCCACACTCTTGGCTCATTTCCTCTGGAACTAAATTGTTGGGGACTTCATGCCACTGACTCCTCTCACTATTGATCCCTCTTTTAAGTCCTGACCATGACACTCAGGCTGAGTGGGAGAATATGCTTCATTCAAAATGTTCTGTAACAACATTAGTGGTTTCCCAGGCACTTTTCAATCTTAAGAACATCCAAACAACTTGGAGATACACTGCACTTTGTATCTGCTGCTTGGCAATCAATGAAATAATCTAGATGAATTTGAGGAGAATAAACAGAATATTCTCTCTTGGTGGAAATAAGTTTATTGCTCTAGAAAAGCACAATTATACAGTGATGACTATAAAAAAATAATTCAATAAGGATAATTGGTACAATTCTACATTAGCTTTCAGATACTGATAATAGTCAGGACCAGCCCTTGATGATTCTCCAGACTTCAGCAACGTATTAATTAATGTATTAATGCACAACACATGTGGTTTCTGTTCTGTGAAACACCTTATCATGGTTTTATAGCTCATTAGTGTTCTATTAACCCCAGGTTAACACTGGATCAGTGCAGCAGAGCCTGTGCTTACCACATGAGGCACTTCTGCTCACATCTGCTTTATTTTTAGGGTAATTTCATTAATGATGTGTCTGAACAGAGTCGTAAAGCCATCCAAATGCTACTAAGCACAGCTGACACCTTTATGATGTTTTTTGCAAGTTGATCTCTCACAGCTTTAATGACTGAAATGGTCATTGCTTTTATAGTCAAGATTTTTCCTCCCTTTGAAGGAGAGTCTGAGTTGCTTCTACCACCTCAAGAGAAGGCAGAGGGGAAGCACTGACCCAGCAGAGGCATAGGGGAAACCAAGAATTGAATATCTAAATTTTTCCAGAGGAAACATATTTATTACATGACAAAGCAGGGCAGATTTTCCCAAAAGTGAACTTGGCCCTTGGGGCAACCCCAGGTGGGGAGCTGCTGGTGCATCCAACCACCTGCTTGTGCATCCAACATCATGTAAATATCAGACTGTGAGCAAATGGAAAGGGAATGCCAACACGTGCCCAGTGGCTGGAAAGTCATGGTAAAACTGGATTGTGCTGTCTAAACATTTCCCCAAAGAGCCTGTATTTACAAGATTTGCCTTTTTACAGAGACAGCCATGAGTAACCCTGTTAATTTGGAGTGGAAATTCATGAAACAAGCCCTCTTGTTTGGTTGTGGACTGCATGGGCTTTCCACCCCCATCCCCTAATACAAATTTATTCAGATTGTCTCAGCTGCTTAAGTATTTGGTCATTTCTGCTGACATAAGTGCCTAATTGTCCTCATTTGTCATGGCTCTTCTGGACGGGATTGCATTGTGTGTTTATAATTCAGCACATCTGTCAGAGGCTGGGGGAGATGAGTGTCAGATGGGGAATGGACAGACATTTTCTCATTCCCTCAACCCTTAACTGGCTGCAAAATGAAGTTGTAATACGTTCCCATTACAGCTTCTCAGCTCTATCTAAGCTGGGAGTCTAGGCAAGCAAATAGAAAGATCTGGCTTCTGTTAAAATCTGCCATCCCTCATCAGACAAGTTACCTTGATGGATTTAGCAATTTAAGATTCAGCTTAAATTAGGTATGTTTTGAAAGGTATTTTATATGGGGTTTTTAAAACAAAGAATGACCCTATTTCTGAACTGTGCCGTGCTTTCTTTTATCACCTCAAAACTTCCCTCAATGACGATCTTTCCATCCCATTTCTTCCCTACAATTTCCCACACAGTTAGTTTAAATCATGTTTCTCTGGAAATCATCCCTGCAGAAACACTGCCTGCAGGTAAAGGCACATGCAAGTGAATCACAGAATGGTTTGGGTTGGAAGGGACCTTACAGACCACCTAGTCCAGACCTATCAGCCTGGGTTACCTTGTGATCCCATGAGAGTGCTGTTCTGGTGTTCACAGTGGGTCTCTGCCCAGGAGGGGCTGGATTTTAACCTGGAATTTAGTCTGTCCTCATCAACTCCTTCCAGTGTCCCCAGAAAATAATTATTTAGAGTGCTCTTAGCAGCATATGAAGACCAGCTAGCGGTATGAGAAACCAATGCCTCTCTCACTTTTACTTCTATTTTGCTGTCAGAGAGCACTACTCTATACCCATATTCTTCTCCAGATTAAATACACGAGCAACAAAAACTGTCATAAACAGAGTAAAAGCAAGTGGCTTTGAAAACATGCCATCAACAGTCTCTTTTCCCATTTCTCAGCATACTCCTGCTACCAAACATGCTCACAAACATATCTTCCTCAGTGGAATTCCCTCTGTAGGTGCTTCAGGATTCCTGGGTGTATTTGAGACCAATTCCATTTATCTGCCCCATCATAGTAAAACTGAGAGCAAGCTGTACCTGAGATGGGGCAGCTTAAACATTGATGAACTTGTGGGTTAAATAACTGTTGGAGGCCATGGCTTGTTCCCTATTTGCTTTCTAAACTCATGTTCACATATGGAATATTGTGCTTGTTCCCAGGTATAATTCAAACAGCCTGTGCAAGCTCCAAGATATATTTTTAAATAGCGTTATGTAGTACTTTGGTGGCTGAAAAGACCTTTGTAGAGATGGTCCCAAAATTGCAGTCATGTCCATCATGTGAGAAGGAGGCAGTATGTTCTCCTATCCATCCTTGAACCTCCTGGCACCTGTGTGGCTGCATCTTTCCCTCCTCTGTAGAAAAAAAGCAGCAGAGAGACAGCTTGGTTTCTGCCCAGTGCTCTTGATTTCTGCAGGGAATGCTATGGCAAAGGGCTGGGAGCTGAACTGGAAAAGCTCTGCAGATTCTTGGTGAAGCAGGGCTGCTAATGAAGGATGGGAATGTCCTCTAAGCTGCCTCAGCACTTGGAGCCACCTACCCCAGCCACGCCTTTGGGCTCTTCCCTCTCCTTTCTTGTCCCTCTCATAGCCACAGGGAAAAGAGCCTTTTAATCTCCATGTCTCACCCTGCCTATTCCCAAACATGACTGCAGTTTCCCTGGGTCATGTTGATGTTCTGAGCCATAACCAGGATGTGTCTGGACCTTCACAGGTAGGGCACTAACTACCCACCCCCAGCCATAATCTTTTTCCTCATTCTGTATTTAACACTCCAGAAAATTTTATATTTAATTTATATGGGGAAGGTAGGGAGATGGAAGGAAATAGAGAACTGTATAAATGAGGGATAAAAACCACAGGCACCATGAAGGAAGTGATAATCTGGACAGGAGAGGAGGCAATGCCCTAAGGGGAAACATTAAAGGGAAAACCAAAGGAGAGCTAGCCAAAGTTAGGAGAAGGACTGGGGGGTGGGGGGCTTTGTAATGAGATGATCCTGAAGTTCCCCTTCCAATCCAAACCATTCTGAGATTTTGTGAAGAAAAAACAAGTTTTTTCCATTGCAGGAGCTGGCCTGGTTTTGATGTGGTACACAAAGTCCTAGAGCTAGATATTGCATATCATCATTGCTGGCCAGATGGGGACCACAGAATAAACCACAAAATTATGGCTTTAGCTCGAGGGTGAGATGTGCTGTGACATCACTGAGGGCTGCCTACTGGGTGGGCACCAATTCACTACAATTATTTAGAACAGAGCAGGTATTTTCTTCAAGGAAAAGAAGGATATCCGCTTATTCAGAAAGAGTTAAAAGGTTCTTCTCCTTAAGAAATTTAAGTCCCTTCACAGCTGTCAAAAGTAAAAAAAAAAAAGTGGGAGGAATGGGAGGGAAAAATTACTGGTAGGTAGGTTCCTTCTCTTTGGAGTGACTGAGACCCAAGAGAAAGGCTAACACCAGAGCTGCAGAGAGTTTCTTCTTCAGGTCCAAAGAAATCCCTTCAAAACAGGAGAGCAGATACACAACTGTCATGATCCAGTTATTAAAGTTATTAGAAATGCCTCTGCCCAAATGAAGGTGCAAACAAGACCACATGCCAAATTCAATAGTATGGGTTTATTTGATAGTAAATATGAGAGAGAGAGAGAAACAAAGAGAGAGAAATAGAAAATAGAGGTGGAGTGGGGGGTTGCAGAAAGAGAGTGACAGAGACAGAATAAGGAAAATATCACCACCACTCCCTGGATCCCAACAATGTTCCCTTGATCCTCTCCAGCTGGTCTTCTTGGTGGTGAAGGTCCCCTCTGAAAGCAAACCCTCTCCCAAAGCCTCAAAAGTCATAGAAGTGAAACAAACCCCAAAAAAAAAGTTTTCTCCTGATTCCCAGCCTGCTCTGTAGCAAGCCCCACAGACAGAAACAGGTATCTGAGGAAAAGTTACCTTCCCACTCCCTACACTCCAGCCCTTTATTTCTGTTTTTTTCACGGTTAGGAAATCAGAATTCCGTGGGCTATGGAGCATCTCATGAGTATAGAGATCTCAGGTGTTGTGCTCAGCTGTGCTGATGGAGATGGAGATGGGTAAGGATGGATGAAAGGAGGGCTGAGAGCAGAACACTTGCCATGAGCAGATGGCAAGGGGGGTGAGGATAGGGGACAGAGGGGAGAGAGGTCTCTCAGGGGAGTAAATCTGGCTCAGGAAAATGTTTCTTTTCCTCTCTGGCCTAGCCAACTTAATTTAGGCGAAGTGTAATTGGTCTCTCATCTGTTA
This sequence comes from Toxostoma redivivum, assembly GCA_013397375.1. Classification (NCBI taxonomy): domain Eukaryota; kingdom Metazoa; phylum Chordata; class Aves; order Passeriformes; family Mimidae; genus Toxostoma; species Toxostoma redivivum. The sequence continues at coordinate 5,707 of VXBI01000012.1, read as the reverse complement.
ATGCTGTGCTTTGGAAAGGATAGGAGAGAGGAGTCAGTCAGTCAAGGTGCAATTGAGGGATTACTGATGGAAAGACCTAATGGAGCTGCCTTTGCTGCATTGCAGTGGAATAATACATGGATGAAGAGATTTTCTCCTTTCCTGATGGCTTGGGGAGAATTTTGAGGAAAACCCTAGGGATGGGCATGTTTTGGGGAAACATCTAGGGATGCAGCTACAGAGGTTGGGGAGAAGCAGGCTGGCACAGCACGAGTCAGGATGGGCTGAGACAGCACAGCACATCCCCATTGGCATCCTCTGATATAACACCTTCCTGCAAATTTGGATCCTGTATTTAGTCCAGAAATCACCTCTTGGCTGCAAGAGACCAACATCTGCTTGCTTTCCTTGGCAGCTCCACCACATCCTGCCAGCTCATCTTGGTTACTGAAGGAAAGGCTTGGGCATCACCACTGAAGTACCTGTGGTCTGCATGGCTCCTGAGATTTTGTATGGATAGGAGGTCTGTCAGTGCCCAAGATTTGCAGCTTTGGGTCCTTGTGAGCCAGAGATCTGCCAGAGTTTGCCCATAGCTGCTCAAACATAGTCTGGGCCAGCTCACAGGGGAAACAAGACATGGTACAGCTTTCTTCCTCAGAGAGGAAGGATCCCCATTGCATTTTTTCATTCAAGGATAAGGACCAGCTCTTGTCCAAACCCAGCTGTTTTTTATTGTTTGCCCAGAGTGTGCACTGTCAATAGCTGTAAGAGAGTACCAGGCAAAAAATGTCCTGTCGTGGAGGAGAATGGTCACTCAGAGACAAGAGGCACAGGGACAATGTGTGCAGCCTTTCCACAGTGCAAACATCCTCATTAATCATCATCACAAAATACAGGCAGTCATGGGGATCATTGAATGTGACAGAATAGAAGAAGGAAGGGCAGGGAAAGCAGCAAGTCAAGGAGGTTCCTTGCTCCAAGGCTTCCAAACATCCTTGGGCTGGCCTAGTGTTTTCTAGTAATACTTTGGGAGTTTGAGATGATACATACACTGATCTTCCTGTTTCATCTTCCTGTTTCATTTTTTCCTTTTTCTGATCATTGTTTCTAGGAAGATGTGCTCAGGACATCCTGCCTGTTAGAAGGATGGCACTGGAAGATCTACATTCTGCTATGAGCTTTCCTTGAAAGCCAAAGGGTCAAAGAAGTGTTCCAATTTTTCTTTCACCCCCCACGAAAGGGAGAAAGAGAGGAATTGCTTTCTTTTCATTTCCAGGCCTGGCTATGCATGAGCATCATGGCCTTGTGCTGCTTCACCCTCCTGCTAATGGTCCTGGCTCAGCTGTTTCCATGACAAGCAACAGTGGGATGTTATTACTCTTCCTTCCTGAGTCAGTGGGATGCTGACAAAAACAGAGGCAGATGCCACATCCTGAGATACCTCCCTGCCTCTCTCTGTCCTGTGACCTGTCCCACCTCAACCTTTAGGGGATTTACGATCATGAAACCTTTACCACGAACAAACTTGAGGTTATCTTCATGGAAAGAGGCTCTGTTGAGCTACAGATCCTCCTCTCTGTGAGATACCTACATACTGCTGTGACAGGCTGTATTTTGCAGGTGAGGACTCATCTTAATGAGGCTGAGAGCTTTGACCAAGGTGAGATTTGTAGTGGAATGGGGTGAAATGGGGTGATGAGCCTCAATGCTTCTTCTAGGGCCCCAAAAGCCACCCTTCCTCCCCTCCATGTACCGTTCATGTTCACCTCTATGTACCTTTAGACAGATGTAACCAGAGGTGAACTTGAGCTGGTTTGGGGAAGGAATCTGGACCCATATTCAATGTTTGGGCTGTAATCAAACACCAGCTCTGACCCCCTTTTTTCTCATAGTACATCCATGCTCTCATTGCACCCATCTTCTACAAAGCAAGGACATAAATCTGCTTCAAAATTGTCTGCTCAAGGTGCTAAAATCCTATACAGATAATTCAGTACTGAGAATTCTGTACTGAGAATTCTGTACAGACAGCATAGGGCATGCATGAAGGGGGCTATTCATATGTGGACCATTTTTTCACCTCCCAGTAATCTGGATTAAAACAGATTCCACTCTTTTGGCCCCTCTACTGGATCTACTTCAGGAAAGCTACCTCTGGCCTAAGTTTGTTTAAAACAAACCTCATCTGAGATAAAAGGAAAAAAAAAAACAATGCCCCAAACACACTCTTTTTCCCAGCAGCCATTTCCAGCCTTTTGCTGCCATTTCTGTATTTCATCGAGCCACAGAATGGTTGAGTTGGAAGGGACTTTTAAAGGTCCTCCAGTTCCAACCCTCCTGCAATGAGCAGGGACACCTTTAACTAGTTCAGATTACTCAGAGCCCCAGCCAACTAGATCTGGAATGTTTCCAGGGATGGGACAGCCACAGCTTCATACAAGCCTCCTTATTCCCATGCCCTGTGCTGTACAAACCCAGACTGCTGGACCTCTGCCTACATTTGCAATTTTAAGGATATCCATAGCAGTAGGGAAAAGAGGACAGCACCCTTTTGAGAAATTCCTATTGGAAAGCACAGCAAGAACAGACTGCAAGACAGCCTGGATAAAGCTACAGAGTCCAGGACTGGTGGTTTTAAGATGACACCCAACGGTGTGGAGCAAGACTGCAGCCGAGGTGTTCTGGCCACCAGGCCAGGAATAACCTTAAGAGTGCAAATTGTCCTTAAAAGATACCAGATTTAACTGGATCATTAAAAGAAATTTTTTTTTTAAAGTGAATGCAGGTGTAACTTCAGGCTATGGCTGGTCTGGGACTGCCTATCCCTCCCATCTCCAGACATGTCCAGAAAGGCTATAAGCAAGGAGAGAACAAGTAAGTGATTGTGCATGATAGAGGAAAAAAAAATAGGGGAAAAGAATGAACCATTAAAAAACATCAAGAGAGACAATATTTGGGCAACCTGGTATAGCAGAAGGTGTCCCTGACCATGGTGGGGAGGTGGAATAAGGTCTTTAGGTTCCTTTTAACCAAAATCACTTAGTGACTCTATAAATACTTCCAGCAGGAGCAGCTGTAATATATAAGCCCAGGGAAGAATTTTACATGCATGGGAATGTCAGCATTCAAAGCTGATTTTCCAGGTCAGGGAACAAACTGGTCTGAGGCTCAGGGGGACCCAAGCAGAGGTTAAACCCATAAGGTTACACTGTCTGGGGCTTTCATGGGATGTTCTTAGTGGCCAGCTGGATTCCACAGCCCTCTGTCCATTGCACAAGTAGAGGTTGTCAGCTTTTGTGTGGCATATTAAGATGCTCAGGTAAGTGGATCTTGGAGCTCTTTAAGATTTTGCAGAACTAGAGAAAATGTTTTAATTCTGAGGCTTTGCGTCTCAGTTTCCCATCTCAGTTGTATTGTGATGAGCTGAAGTAGAATTCTTTTCAACACTTTTTCCTTCTCACAGAGAATTTCCTGACATCCTCCAAGTCAGAGATGGGACCAATCTTTGAGCTGCACAGCCAGATTTCACCTGTGTCCCCAGGAAGCTATTTGTGGGCTCCCACCCCACCCACACAGGCAATTTCGAATAATGCAGATTTTTACCCCAGAAAAAACCCAGGCTTATTTGACAAAAGAGGAAGTTTAGCATTCAAGTCCACTTCGACGAAGGGACAGGAATGGAAGGCAAGGCAAGGCAAGGAAAGGCAAGAAAAAGACAAAGTTGAGGGAAGCAAGGAAAGCAAGTCAAATGAGAAGCCTGCAAGGCAAAGCAAGGAGAGTATAAAAAGAGTATGAAAGCACAGATGGGACACAAGTGAGGAAGGCAATGCAAGGCAAAGGAGTGGTAGGAGAGGTGAGGGAAGGATACCTGAATGTCAGCAAGGCAATTTAGAACTGGGGCTGGCAGGTCAAAGGAGGAGCAAGCAAGGCAAGGCAGGGCCAGGCAAAAAGAGGTAGGGAAGTCAAAGAGGGGGACAGGTGAGGAGGATGATTGTGGGAATGTTAGACAGTGCCAGGCGAGGCAAAGTGTAGGTGTGCAAGGTAAGGGAGGTGCTAGATAGGCAAGGCAGTGAGTGTCCTGAGAGGAAGAGGCAATGCACAACGAGGTGAGGAAAAAATGTTAGGCAAGCCAAGGTGGGGATGGGTGAGCAAGTCAATGTAAGGCAATGGAGTGCAGTGAAGAGCACAGGGTTTAGTAAGGGAATGCAGAGTTGGGATAAACAAATCTAGACAAACCTAAGGAGGCACAAGCAAGGCAAGGCCAGGCCAGGGAAGAAACGGCTAGGAAGGTGAAGGTGGGGGGAAGATCTCTTGAAAGAGTTTGGTCTGTGCTTTCCACTCCACAGAAGTGGTCTTCTGAAATTCTGGCAGTGCCCTTAGTTTGGAGAAGGTAAGCACTCTCCATGCTCGGTCTTGGTGTGCAGCTGATACAGGCCTGGGGCAGGGAATGCCCAGTAACTGTGTTCTGGCACCTTTGTATGGGATCAGTCCTGGAGGTTGATTCTTTAGGAGGAGGGGATGCCATTTCTTTTGAGAAGTTCCTCTCTTCAGTGGGTGCAGTTGGATGGTTTTGGTTGAAATTGTAAGCAGCAAGAGCTTTCTCAGCTGGCACTTTTGTGAGCTGGTTTTTGCCTGATGTGTTCAAGTTTGTAGCCAGACTGTGAGAGTGAAAAGATTGATTAGCACAAAGGAGTTCATGTTGAAATGGAGAAATTGAGAATTAAGAATAAAGCATCAAGAAATGCTTTGACTAAAAGGGGGACTGACAAAACTGTATTGTTTGCTATAATTGCTTACAAGAACAGGAGGAGAGCAAGGCTACAAGGTGGGGTCAAGGGCCAGAATGCACAAACAGGATGCAAGGACAAAGGCACCACAGGATAAGGGGGTCCTCAGACCCCTGAGATCAGGAAAACTGATATCAAAGTCCGGAAAAGGACCAAAGGACTAAAAAGAGAGCATGCACAAGGAGGCAAGGTGAAAAGTTCAGACTGAGGAAGACTATTTACTTCATCCCAAAGACCCCCAGATGAACACCAGAGCAACCTAAAAGGAACAATGCACAGTCACAAAGAGGCGTGAAACTAATTTCAACATGAAGAGAGAATAGGCAATGAATATGTATTAGGCGTATTGTGTAGTCCTAGTTTATAGAGAGTAAAAGGAGAGGTGCAGGTCGCCAAAGGTGTGCATGTTTTTGGAGGAGCTATCCCCCATGCACCTCAGCGCTGAATAAATACATACCTACACTTATAACTAATTTTGTGGGTTATAGAGAGTTTTTCTGCGCTTCAGTGTTGTCATTTGAATGTGGTGCAAATACGAACCTGCACTTGGAAGGGGAAGATCAGCGAACTCTTTTTTGTCCTGACACGGCTGATTGGAGAGCAGTGATGTTTTCAACTTGGATCTGCATTTGGCGTGGATTACAGCTAGGCGAGGTGCATGTCCTATTTTTATTTTTTAATTTTTTTATTTTTCCAAGTCGACAGCGCCATTGTGTGGTTGTTTTTATGAACGCTCTCGGTGCCCAGGAAAAAGCCAAGTGCTTTTCCATCCTGGCACCATCAGTGTGGGAGCAGTTCGGGTAAGACTTCCATTGTGGATCCCGGCTCTTCGAGACCACGCATGGCGCTGGGGAGGAAAAGGAATTTTTACAAGTGGTGGCTTTGTAAGGCAAGACTAGGGAGAGGCAGGCAAGGGAATGAGAGAAAGAAAGAAAGAAAGA
>VXBI01000010.1:0-12744 GCA_013397375.1 Toxostoma redivivum | reverse complement strand
TTTTACAAGGAGATAAAGCGGGGAAAGGGTTTCTTGCCCTAGTCACCATGACTAAGCAATTCTTATCTAGGGAATGGCTCTCCAGGGAGGCTTTGCTAGGGTCTCTGCTCCCTCCACAAATTCCTTCCGCCTTTCTTCAAACATTAAATCCACTATTAAAAATGGGGTTACTGGACTGTGATTCCTGATTGCCTGCTGTGGGGGAGCCATAAGAACTTCCCTGGCATCTTCCCCGGCATCTTCCNGCCCTGAGACCTTCCCTGGCATCTTCCCCGGCATCTTCCCCAACATTTCCTTTCTGCCTTCCAGTCCACCCCGCAATCGGACTAAAATCCTCTGATCCCCTAAAACATTCTCTCCATTCCAGTCCACTTTCCCACAACGTACTCATAGGTCTAAACATATTTCCCAGTGATTCATCATTCCCCTCCCCCATTCTTTGCCACAGAGTAACCATCAGCTCTAAATCTTCCTCCTCCTCTCACCCACACTTTAAAAACTTCTGTCCTATGCTGCGTGCAGAACATCCCTTCAACTCTTTCCCTTCCTTTTCCTTTTCCTTTTCCTTTTCCAATATTAAAATTAATGGATCTTGTGGCATCCTCCCACATTCCTTTTGCCACTCTGGATGATTTCTTAGGGTGAAAAAATATTCAACATAGGGAACTTCATCCCACTTATTCTCCCTTCGACAAAACATTAATTGCAATATGGTATACTGTAATGTTCCATCCTTATGCCATTTCAATTGATTTTCCAATGGGTACAGTGGCCACCACTGATTACAATACTTTATAGTTTTTCTCATGTAAGGGGATCACCCCCAATTTGTTTCTGATGTTTCAAGATACATTCCAGTGGTGACACCTGTGATGCCTCTTTTGAGGTTTTGTTTCACATTATAACCAATTACCATTTAGGAGCTCCTAGAAGGGACTCTGACTCTTGCTTTTGATGGGACTCTAACCCTTCCCTGTTCCCACCTTAGATACCTTTAAACCGAACCCTGGGTAGCTTTTGCTGCACCTTACAGGCAGGTTAACAGTTAACACCTTTAAAGTAAAGAATGACTTTATCTTACCAGGGGTCCTTCGGACCAGGGATCAAAGGTTGTCCCTGAGAATCCCTTGGTGACAACTCAGATCCATTGAAATTCAGGAGTATGTTTCACCTGGGTCACCAAAACTGTTACCAAAATTTTGATAAAATAAAAATACTCCTTAACACCAATGTAACATTAAGAAGCAGACATTCTTTATTCTGCTGGATGCGTGGGGGGATAGCTCCTCCCACTGCCAAATGTCTGAAATATTGGAATAAGACTCTCCAACACTGGAGTTGTGTTAGTGATGCCTTTTTCTGGTCCTAAATTCATGAGTCAGACATAGTTAGGCGATAAAATATGGTTACCTTTATAAAGAATCATTTCTGGCGCACAACATGCTGAGATAGACACTGAAAATGCACTGAAGGTGCATCCCGTGATATAAAGCGGGCATAATTTTATAAGTTTAGCAAATTACCATAACTGGCAAGAATCTCCAATTAGAGACACAGGTGATGAGGTAATTCCTCCCTTGGTTCGACCCTCTTCTGTAACTCCCTTTAGATACTAACAAAACTTTGTTTATGGGAAAGTGTCTTGAGAAGCTGGTTTAACCTTGGTTCTCAGAGGAAGCAAGATTAGGATTGGGGCCTTTAAGAATATCTTTTGTCTTTCTGTCTAACAGAGTTGGTGAAATGCTAGCTATGAATCTATGTAGTTATACAATAATTGGCTACAGAGCTACAAATATATATGAAGAATACATAAAGAATATATCAAAGCAAAAAGGCAAAAATCAGTTTGGCATCAAAAGAGCATCATTTATTCAGCCCTGAGGTTCATGAAGGAGATTCTAGCCCCACATGGACACATGATTCTACAAGTGTGTTGCTTATATATAATCGCTACATGCATATTACAATTTATCCATTACCATAAATCCCACCCCAATTCCCAGAGATTCAGTCCTTTGTTTTGTCTATCATGGCAGTCTTGAGCCAGATGTCTTCTTCTTATCTTCCAACTGTTCTTGCTGAAAGCAGCTTATGCATGCCTTGTTTCTCTGCTTAAAGTTTCACAGAAACAGTAAAAATTGAATTAACCTTTTTGGTATCATGGGGAAAGTGGGCAGAGAAAGCAATTTGCCTTTTTTTTTAATTCATTGAAGTTTATGCCTTAGAATAGTGAACTTAAGTATTACAAGCCTGACAGGTGTCTTCAAGCATACCTGTAGTTGTCTCCAGTGAAAATGTTAGTTATCACCCTTGCAGTAAGTGCTATTTTCTAGTAGCAAAGTTCAAAAGAAAAAACTCTTTGCCATGTCAGATAGTAGTTGCTATTGACTATCAGAAGAAGCAAGGAAAAGTTGAGCAATCTAATGTATGAAATAGTTTCACTGCAACTCTTAGCTTCTTTAGGAAGAAAAATAAGGATCTGGTGGCCATATCTAATGGAGGATGGAGACAATACATTGTGTTTACAATATCGATGTACTCAAACTTTCATTTAAGTTCCAGTCTATATAACTTTCTAGGACAGTTTCCAAACAATTTGTGCCTGTAATGGGACCGTTTTGGTACTTTACAGCTGAGGCTTGAGCAAACCTAAAGTTCTGCAAAAAATACAAATGATGTTAATGATGTTCTGTAATTACATCTTAATTGTCAATATTGAATACTTTCCCATGCTTCCATGGTATTTTGAGGTATTAAGTTTCTGTAAACCATTCTTCTAAATGTCAGACACTTTCTGTTACTATATAATATTAAAATCAGTTATGACAAACTTGCAGCAGTTTTTAGTGAATGAGAACTATAGAAAATTCCATCTTCAACTTATTCGTACAATCAATGTTTTTTAGATCCAAGCAGAAATGCAAAAAATTGCTAAAAGAAAGACTTGCACTAATTTAACTTCTGGGTGGATGAGTCCTGTAGAACTAATATAAGTAGAAGGCTGTCTAGCCAACAAATAAGTAGTTCATTTAAATTGGTTGTCGTTAGAACAGGAAACCTTCACTGAGGTGTTAAAAATATCAGGTATATTATTTTAATACTGTGCAACATAGATTTATGGCAGATTATGACACCTTAAGTTTCATATAAACAAACTAGTTTGGAAACCACTGCCAACAACTTGTCTCTAGAGATGACTACAACTGTTCAAACCCCATTAGATAATGAAAAAAGTTACATGCTGCCTGCATTGTACCCATTCTTTAGCTAAAGGATACTTTCCAATTCTGTCAGGCACATGAAATCCATTTTGTCATCTAATATTTGAACTTTTTAAAATCATAGGTATCTACAAAGAACAGTAAAACACCCTACTTTGTTGCAAGATCCAGATTTAAGGCTATTCTTGGAAAGTTCTGAGGTATTTACAGTCTTTTAAGTTCTTTATTTGTTTCCAGATGTGGTAATGTACCAAGTAACACACTCTTTGTATTGAGACCTAATCTCCTAAATTCATATGAAATCAAATTGGACTGTACCGTTCATGGGACAGAGTGACAAAAGGCTACTTAGGTAGTTGTGTACAAAGCCTACTCCCTCTGCCTCTGAATAAATCTTAGGTTAGTAGTGACCAAAAGCTATCTGCTGTTCAATGACTTCTGCCAAGTGAGTTGGTCTCTGGTTCTGTTTGAAGCTCATCATACACAAAATAAAAATTCATAATTAGTGCAACTGAGAGTTAATTAAAATAATGAATTAAACTGGCTTGGAAACAGTTCTTGCCTCTAGGAGTCAAGCTTGATGTTTACTGACATTACGTGAACAGGCATGCAGTGCTGCTGGCCATGCTAGATGTTTTGAGGACTTCAGTCACCAGTACTATCAATCTGGCACCTTTCATAAAATGAAATATATTGTGGTTGTCTGTTATGTCTCCAAAAACATGTCTATAAATGTACATAGTTGATTTGCTGTAATAGTGGATTGTCTTTTGGCCAATGTCAATATCTTAGCTATGCTAATAAGTCACAGAGGCCTCATTACTGACAGAAGCATCATTGATAGATAACAAAGTGTCAGTGCTGCTGACACAAAGTATCAAATATGAAGGGTAAATGGACTGATGTATTTAGACTCATGTTAACAAAGAATAATAACAATTTCAAATTTGTTAATTTATTAATGAGGATTTCTAAGTACCTCAAAATGCACAGATCTCTCAATACTCGTGAGGTAGGTTTTGAAACCTGGCCTGTATTTAAAAGCAAAAAGACAAACTTTCTATGAACTGTACATAGTGTGAATCGTGCATTATAATTAAGTGGTTTACAGAATTTCTGTATGTAATTATAAATCTAAGCTTTTCTGTTTCTGTAGTGGCAGTTTGTTCTTTGTAGTATATAGTTGACTAGTTATGGCCTTTGACTAGTTCATAACTTCTGACAAGTAGGTTGTTCCATTTAAATGTAAAGGTGTAGAAGTAAAGTAGTCTGCATTGTTAAGTTTTCCTCTGAGAATGGAAAAATAGTAAAACCGAGAAATTGGATTCCACTAAATTGTAACACATAGGAGTAAAAAAAATAGTTTATCCTTTTCTTCCCCTCATACCCAGTTAAACTTTCAGCCTTTTAACCAATCTGTTTGCCCTTATTTGTCATTCATTTCCAGCTGCCTAGAGCGGTTAACACCCAGGCTCTGAGTGGAGCAGGAATATTGAGGATGGTAAACAAGGCTGCTGATGCTGTCAACAAAATGACAATTAAGATGAATGAATCAGATGCAGTAAGATCTATTTTTTTTTCTACTTGAATAATGAATGAATCAAATTAATGAAGCTCAACAATTGCATTTTAAAGTTGTAGACACGGAAAATAAGACAGTAATCTGCTTTATTGGCTTGGATTCTTAGCTATATCAATTGACCATCGTAGCATCATTTGCTTCTTTAAAACAAGGAATGCTGATGGTAATATAAATTATAATGCTAGACTTTTTCCTCTTTTGTCAGTGGTTTGAAGAAAAACAGGAGCAATTTGAGAATCTGGATCAGCAACTTCGGAAACTTCATGCCAGTGTCGAAGCATTAGTCTGCCACAAAAAAGGTAACTTGACTTTTACATGACTGCATGAGCTTAAGTGCTTAGACCTTTAGAAAATGTTAATGAAACAGGAACTTCATATGTCAAAACTCTTAACCAGCAAATAGTTTTGCAGTAAATTTCAATGCAAAAGTCTTCGAATGTTACCTTTTTTGTTTAGCATTTCTGGTATATCTGCATATCTGTTTTCAATCTTAATTTTATCAAAATATATATCATACCTTCCATTGAACTTGAAAGTTACTGTATTGATCAGCATGGCTTTTTTTTCTTGCAGAGATTTAATAGTATAACTAATAAGTGATATGCTACAGTAGACATGGTTAAATGTATCTAGATCACATGGTGTCACCTGATACCAAGGGGACAGACAGGTTCTTTTAGGGAATCTTTGGCAGAATGATGACAGCACTAAGTCATAGTTACAATTGAAGACTTATTTTACTTAACAGGATTTTATAATTAGTATAGAATATAATTTATAATCAGAGTAATACAAGATTTCTGTAAGCAGAATCAGTGTAGTACAATTTTACAAGTAGCATAGTGTTACCAAAAAATCAGTAAAAATAAAAATGCCTTAACACCAAAATAACATTAAGAAGCAGGCATTCTTTATTCAGCTTGGATGCACAAGGGGATAGCTCCTCCTAAAGTCACTCATGCTGAGTAGAGGAAAGTTCCTGTTTAGATACATATTTTACATACATGTTCATTGATTGTCCCAGAATAAACATGTATATGGATAACCATTTCGCCGAAATCATTAACATATGTTCCTTCCTCTTTACGCATGTGTTCTTCTGTCTTGAGTGTCTCTTTGGTGGTCCCTGGTGGTCAACGATCCCAAAGTCATACTTGACTACCCAGTGAACTGGTACAAGTTGGCACAAGTGGGCTGGTTGCTTTCCAGTTCTCCTTCTTACAGAATGGACATTGTGCAGTTCCATGGACCAGTGGGTTTTGAAGAATAAGCATTGTGTTATCTCACCAGGTGTAGACAATTTTTCATCTGGCAGCAGTAGTACAGAATTTTATAGCACTACTTAGCTTATGGTTTCTAATCACCTAGACCCTCTGCAGATCGCGTCACATCTTACTACTTGGTTTACTGTATCAACATAACAATCATAATCTAGATTTGAAAAACATAAAAGAACACTTGTCACTCAATCCTCGGAGGAAGCAGGTGACAGTGGAGGCACCCCTAGCCACTGGAAGGTCACAGGTCTCACTGTCCAGCAGCAGTTCTGGTCCAAGTTCCCACTTAGGATTTGTAACTGCTCTGTTATGCTTCCCTATTCTGTGATGGAGTCACCAACAACACCTGGTTATCTGGGTGTCCAGGGCTTTCAAGGCCAGTAAGGAGGGGAGTAGTTAGCCTGGCACCCAGAAATCTTGAAGCCGGTAGGGTGGGAAAGAAGAAATCTAATTAATCTACTTGGTTCACAGGACCTTCAGGGCCTGATAATGAGGGGAAAGGGGGCTAATATGTGACCAGGTTGGTCACAGAGAATGTTTGCCTTATAAAATGACATTAATTATGCTAACCATATTACCGGGGATTGGGAGCAGGGCGTACCAGTCACACCCCACCCCCAACACCATCACAAACAGGGAAGGATGCCACAGTGGTGATGGTACCATCACTTCTTGCCCATCACCTGCAACTTAGTAATTGGGTCATAAAGAGGACTCTACGACAGTAATGGGCCACTTGTTGTCTGAAGGCTGTTCATTTGAGGAGGGAGGACAGTATAAAATATTAATTTTTAGTAGCCAATATGCATAAAGATTTAAAGCAAGATATAATACAAAATAACATAATATTCCAACAGCCATAGTAAGAGCTAATATTAACAGAACATGACAGGCCCATGGTCTGAAGTAAGGTAAACAAGACCACAGCCAAAACCAAGCAGTTCATAGAACTTCTGACAAGGGTTGCTCAAGTTATTTGGTGAAAGGTATGAACTTGTCTTGATGCCTGAAGTTTTAGCTCTCATATTTTTCAGATTCTGTACTGCATTAGTGTAACTGCGCTCATTACCTCGTGGTGCTTGTGGCTGCCGCGTGGTGGGGGAGGGGTCAGAGACAGACATGACACACTCCTCTGCTCGTTCAAGGACAACAGTGTCAGTTTATTCATATAGGCTATTTTCTATAGGGGGTTGAAAATTTGCACACCTGACCATATCATTGGTCGAGGTCTTGGTGCTGCCCAACTCCTTTGTCCAATTATATGTCTGCAGCCTAGGTGGAACCTGATTGGATGAGTATCCACTCAGAGGCCGGCCCATGGAACCAAGCTGGGTTTTCAAGGCAATCTGCAGCATAAGCTAAACTTGTGCTGCAACACATTAGTATATAACTCTGAACTTCATATAGAGTGTTAGCAAGTTGTCTTCACAGTTTAGTTAGACAAAACAATACTTTTCCAGCCTGAGAACCAAGGTCACCATTGCATCTTCAGGCCCCAAAAGTATAAACAAAAGCAAATTGGGGAGAGCAAACTGGGAGAATGTGACTTCATTACCTGAAGCTGTAATTGGACAATTAACCCCAATATGCAAATGGACCAAACTTATAAAAGTGTGAAAACTCGTGAGCAGTCGTCCATCTTGGGTATAGCCACGGTCAGGCTCTTGTACTGCCCAAGGTGTGTCCTTTGAAGGCCTTTTAAATAAATACCTATTTTAACTCTGTCTAACCTCTGTTCTAGGTAGCTTCTCAAGGCATCAGTCTTTGTTTAGATTCGTTAGTATAAAAACAAATGGTGTTTGGCAGTTCGCATACACCTCCTTGTGATTCTAGAAGATAGTCTATGGCCTAATGGTTTTCAATACCTAATTGTTATATAGGTGTAAATAGGTGTTTTTACCAGGGGTTTAATCACAAAATGCTTATGGCATGCAGGCTAATGGTTGTCTAAAAAGGGAATAGTTAAATTTTTTATTCAAAATGCACAGGAAACAAGATGTGCTATGGTACAAGTACTTTCTTCCCATTGTGATTGAAGACTCTTATTCATGTTTCTGCTACAGAGCCAGAACTATCCAGATGCTAGCATGGTAGGCCACCAATTTGATTTCATAAGAATATCAAGGGAAATATTACACCACTGTTAAGTCTCCTTTTCACTGTCAGGATGATGAAATTTGAGTAAACTGTGGCTCGTTCAAATAGGATGAAAAGGAATTGGCATATGTAGAGCCAACCATGTTGTGCCAGTAACAGGTGGTCCAATTGTTGTTAGTACTTAACCAATTATCACTGTAAAATGTAGAATTAGGACCAGTGCAATTATAGAATTTTGGCAAAATGTACCATTAATATTCCATGCAAGATTCCAGAGTAATGAAATATTTAAAAAGCAGTATTTTGTTTTTACAGGATATTGCTTGGGAGAATGGAAATTTGATTATTGCATAAAAATCCATTTTTTGACTAATAGTCTTCTTACAATTGTTATCGGGGACTATGCCAACTTATGAAGTACATTTTAAGGATTATAATAGTTTAAACAAAAGCTCACTTCGTCTTTGAAAACAGGTTTTTCTTCTTCTGTTCTCTGGGGGGTAGTAGGGGTCTTCTCTTTTCTTTGTTTAAATTTATGGGATTATAGCTATTTTAATATTTTTTTACTGTAGTACAAATGCTTTTGTTTATGTTTATAGTTAGAACATTTTATCTACTTTATAATATATTTTTATGAGTTATAAGGAAACAAGAATTTCTTTTCCACAGCTTGAAAAAGAGAAACTTTAGATTAAAAGTGAGGTATTTTTATCATTTTTTTTTATTTGGGACTTGACCTTTTTTTTGTTTGACTTTGGTGTTTTTATGTTGATTTTGTGTGTATTTCTATTTTGGTCCTTTTCTATCACTCAGGAGAGACAACAAAGTAAGCTTTATTTTGGGTAGTGAAAGAGTTAATATTTTGTTTGGGTTTGTAGATGGTTATGTGATCCCTGCCAGGTGCCAGTTGGAGTTGTTTAGTATTGTGATAAATGAGAGACAAAAGTCTCAATATTTAGTAAAATTTTGATTTTTTTTATTCGATATAGACAGAGTAAGCAGTGCGCTGGGGAACGTGAGGGGTTACTGTCTACGCTTTATTGAACTTTGGTTTGTAGCTTTTTTTTATACGATGGTTTTTTGCTGTAATCAAAAATTTTTCTTTTTTTAGTTGTTTCAATTTTGCCAGGTAAGCAGTGGTGGTTGAATAAACATCCTTACATAAATTCACAAAGCCTCTGGGTAATAATCAGTCACAGATAACCATCTGGTCCTTGAAGATAACCACCAGAGAAGTTCTGGAAGTTTGGTTCTTGAGATAAGCATTATTGATTAGACAAAGGCAGGAAGGGCTATTGGGAAGTCTGATTTTGCAAGCTGGTAGCCAATACAACTTATTTGGAAAACATAACATAATATAACATAATATAATATAACAATGTGATTTTAAACAGAATGATTTTATCATATAATTTCCTTTATCTAGTGTCAATGCTTCACTTCAGAGCTTAGTATTCCAGTTTATACAAACCCCAATACTTTTCTGATTAACAAAAATCTTTTCTCAATTATCACATTATGGATCATTCTNCAGCTCTTTAAATGTGTCTGTCCACACCTTCCCACGGGGCTGCGGGGGCCGTGCCAGGCAGGCCCGGCCTGGAGCTGCTCTTGGGGCTTCGTGGAATTTTTGACTCGGCCCGGGAAGGTGGCAGGGCAGGGTTTTAATGTCGGTTAGAAGTTTTTAGATGCTTAGTTGAGCTGCGGGACCCCTGGGCGTGCTGGGGGGGGCGGGGGGGGGGGCAGCTAAGATCTTAGCAGTCGAGCGGGCCTCCCCTCTCCCTTTTTATTAAGCACTGGGGGCCCCGGCGGAAAATGGGGCTTGGGGGGCTTCTCAAGCCTTGCGTCAAGAGCTCTCCTGCCCCTGCTTGGCCTAGTCCGGCCCCACTAGGCCTGCAGGCTGCATGGAGCCTGGCCCGGGAGACTAGGACTAGTTATTTTTTGAGAGGTTGAAAACGAAAGAGGGCTTTTTAGGGTTTGTTCATTTTAAAATGTGAATTTCAGAGACAGGTGTTTATTTCTTTTAGTGGTTTAATAATTTGTTAATTCTTAAAATCAGTTATTGATTGGGTTTTTTTGTTAGACACAAAGGAAGTTGCCTAGGTTCTGACAGAGAACTATTTTAGGAAATTAATATAAACTACTATACAGATCCATGTGGTTTTTAAACTGGAGTCATTACAAACTCTGGTTTCATTACAGCAATATCATCTGAAACAGGGTTTGCATCCAGCTGTAGAGCATAGTCACAAAGGCTTGTTTCTCCCACACTGTATTTATGTGTTTGGGCATTACAATGCACCATGGCATTTTATCATATGAATGTGCCTTAAAAGGTTGGGCTTTATAAGTCAGAGTGTTGGGAAGTAAGCATACCACTTTAGATTGATACCAAGATGTTTCAGGAACAGGTTCAGCTAACCATACAGAATTAGCATGTAAAGACTGTGAATGGTGTAAACAACACCAACAGTTTGATTCATTACCCATTTGAGAGATGATGTTCATGAACTGAATGACATGATTATTGTTCCAGTCAAGAACAGCATCGCCCTGAGAAAAGCAATAGGCTGACAGTGGGGGTTTTAAAGTTTTTGTTGTTTGGAGACCAGAAAAATGAGCTCGTTCCACTGGGCATCTGGTGGGTGTCTGTCAGTTATTTAAGCATCAGACAGCTTCAGTTAGGGCTTTACTCCATTTTTCTGTATATAAATTTATCTCTAGAGTTCATTTTAGTAGACCATTCCATCTCTCAACCATGCCATTACTTTGGGGTCTGTAGGGCAGGTGGAACACTCAGGCAGCTCCATTATGTTCATGCCACTCTTGTACAATTTTATTTTTTAAATGAGAGCCATTGTCAAACTGCACAGCAGAAAGCATGGGAGTGTCAGAAAACTATCCATTAAGTCCTGCCACAGTAGTAAGACCATCAGCTTTCCTGCAAGGAAAAACATTCCCAGAGCCCAATATTATTTCAACTTCAGTAAGGATATAACATCACTTTTCAGGTGTTTGAGGGAAGTGTTTGACCTAATCAGTTGGCCAAGTGGACATGGGGACTTTTTTTCTTGTCCCCTAGCCATTTGATACTGAAAAAAATAAACATTTTTTCTTCATCAGTTGTTTCAAAAGCCTGTTAAGTTTTGCCCTGTATCCAGCTTTTGCCTCACAGAATATCCATACACATTATATTTAGGTTTCTTAGCAGCATTCACTATTGGGGGAGAGGGGGCGCAGGGATGACTATAGGTGAAAAAAGGAAATTCTAATAATACTTTAACTATTGAGTAAGGAACCACTACTCCATTTAATCCATTCACTAGTATTTTCTGATGGTTCAGAGGGGTGACTCCGGGACATGATTCTGCTTTAACCATGAATTATTGTGCTCCAGTATCTCTGAGGAAAACAGTTTTTAATTTATCACTTACTATAGCCTCTTCCAGTTCAAATCCCTGGTCTAGTTTCCCCAACACTTCTTTCTGATAGGAGACAAACAGAGATTTTTTTGCGGTTTTTAAGGAGTTTCCCAGCATGGGAGGAGCATTAGGCAAAGGTGTAGATAGCCTTTCCTCTTTTTCTCTTTCTTTTGCTAGAAATTTTAGTTTTTGAGAGAAGTGTCCATAACCTTAATATTTTAATCATCCATGTAGTAGTTTTGTCAATACTGCTTTCAATCAGATTTTTTATTGCAAATAAAATAAATGTTTGATTTGTAGTACATGGAAGACCATAAATGTACCTTCTGACAGATGCATTATGTTTAAGTATGTGATCACCTTTTAACTCTGCCCTTTTAAAAGTACATGAAAATGTGTGGCCAATGTCAGTGAAGACTCTGAAGCAATCTGCACAGACAGATGTACTCTGGAGTGCAGGTTCGTGCCAAGGGAGGAAGGTGAGCTTTCCTACCCAGCAAGACCTCAATACTGGAGCAGAGAGAGGCACCTCAGCCCCTCCTAGATAAGCCACCCCCAGGGAGCAAGAGTGACCAGGAGTGTGGAAGTTCACATAGGCAGGCAGAGCAAGAAGGGCTCTGAGGCGTTGCCAGCTCAGTTAGGTCAGTTAGTGGTCATCAACGTCGCGAAAAGAGCTCAAGTATAGTGTACACTTGGACCAACGTTGTTTGCGCATATCAGAAAGGATGTGGCAACTCAGACAGAATGCCCATGAAAGCATGCAGGAGTCCAGGTCTCAGGCTGCGGGGAGTGTCAGAGCCTGGTGCTGCCCTCAGAGGGAAGTAGAAAGAACTATGTGAGGTGCAATCAGGTCAACAATCTACTTAGCCTAGTGGCCAAACTGGGAGGTGAAGTAAAAAGACTAAGAAGTATTAGGGACTCACTCTGAAGAAGAGATTGGCTGGTGAAGCCTCACTCTACTAAGCCTTAGACAAGCAGACCTGTCATCCACTTCACAAGAAGCAATAGATCCCCGACCCTCTTACCATGAGGCAGAGGGAACCTTAGAGATGGAGGGGAGTTGTTTCACCTGTGTTCTGGCCTTCTGATGTTGACAGATTCTTTGTACATTTTCTCACACTCCTTCTAAACAAGGATTGTTTTGC